>OZ019952.1:4800116-4882616 GCA_963970385.1 Theonella swinhoei | reverse complement strand
ATTGGATTTGAGATGGCTGAATACAGAACGTCAGAAAGTGCAGTAAGTGTCAGTGTGTGTGTTACTGTCAGGGACACATCTACCCTGGACTATGACCTAACAGTCTACATTAACCTCCTGCCCAGCTCTGCCACTGGTAAGGTGACAAATATAATATATCTATGTACATATGTAGTCTATAGTCTTGGGCACATAATTATTGGGCAAATCATATAAAGTAGATCACTTATTGCAGAGCAATCTGCTATACATAGTTAGCAAAGTGAGCACACCTAGTTGTGCAAATGGAACATATTCCCCATAATGTAATACTCAAAAAGCTGCCATTAGCACCACTGCCATTGATCACACACACATAATCATGGGTGGAGCCACACACACGTATATATTATATCTGACCCATTGAGTTTCTGTGCACATACTGTAACTGTATACACACATGTTTAACTGGTTTGACTGTGCCTGCCCACAATACTGGAGCGTGTGTTTGTGTGAAGTGTGAAGTGTATGTTCTCAAGTGGGGGTCCAGTACTTGGGCGGAGGAATGCTTTGAGTCCATGTTAACAGCTGTTGCAGTCAGGCCAGTATCAATTCCAACCACATAGTATGTGTGCATATTTGACAGGGGCGCCGGAGCCGGTACCGCAGGTCCCGCAACTGCGGGACCAATGTTGACGCTGCTCATTATATATTCATAACATTATTCGTTCGCGAAAACCGACGCGCATGTGCACTAGTTGCATTAATTTTATGAATATCATTCTGTGGTTCAGACCTGAAGTGCTTACGCCTATCAGTGAGCTTACGCATGCGCAGAAAACTATGAATAATTAATTACCCTACTTTTCGCGGGACCAATGCTTTAGAGCTTCCGGTGCCCCTGTTTGAGGGTACCAGAAGTGGCCCAAGGGTCATTTAATACTAATGAGCTCCTTTTCCTTCTCTTTAAAGCAGCTTCGCAGATCAACTACCTACAACACTAGCTATGTCCATATGCTGTGGTGTAATTAGGAAATTAATCCTTTAAGCTTGAGTACATATATACAAGTTTAAGAGGAGAAAAGTGGGCTGTTTAGTGGGTTAGACGACTCTAGTACGTAGTTGTAAGCCAAAGTGGGTTAGAATAACATTTAGTTTCCCATGTAATGTGTAGAAGTGCCACAGTGAAATCCACAGATCTAGAAGAAGCCTTAAAGGTTAACTAAGGCAGATGTATAGACTGCCCTGTAAGGTATTCCTAGCCTCCCCCCAATTCTATGATCCTCTTCTATTGATGTGTTATTCCTCCTGCACTGTATGAGTTTTATGAACTATGCAGCTAGTACTACCCCACAATGATCTTTAAAACAAAAGTGCATAAAATGTTAAAGGATGTAGGGATGACAGTGCCAAAAAGTAGAGAAACAAGAGCAGTATATATATGCAGCAAAACAGGGGATGAAGGCATGCAACAATAATAACCTGCGTAACCCGAAATTAAAGGTTGTAGGGAGGTTATTATTGTTGCATGCCCTCATCCCCTGTGTTGCTGCACATATACTTAGTTTGGGTTATTCATATCAGTATTGTTGCATGCCCTCATCCCCTGTGTTGCTGCATATATACTGCCCTTGTTTCTTTACTTTTTGGTACTGTCATCCGTACATCCTTCAACATTTTAATGGAAATGTACTGATTTTTCATTGTATACTTGCTTGCAAATACACAATGCTTTTTGCATGTGTGTGAGCCCCACCCCTTTTGCTGCTCATGGTCGTATAAAACACATGTGAGTAATAATGAGGAAATGACGTTCAACTACACGGAAGTGATAGTATACTAACTCTATGATATGTTTTTCCTGCCATTCTCTTTACAATAGTCTGTACTTTCACTACAGAAGGTGAAGATTTCAGGTTTCTCAGTAATCCCCCAGTGATCAACATATTGTCTGGAATGGACAGGGGCTGCCTCACAATCGAGATAATAGGCTCTGCTGTCCTCGAAGGCGAAGAGAGGATTAATTTGGAAATCAACAAAACATCAACCATGGCTATAGTAGAGGATCGTCAGACTACTGTTGTGATTGAGGGTGACGGAAGTGCGTAGTAACATTTCTTATGGTTGTTTGAAAGTGGAGAAGCCTTTTCCAGTGTATGCACAGGCCCAGTGGAAGAATTCTGGTTATGACCAGACCAAGCTTTACTCTGCAGCATTTTGCATGATGACATTTCTTGGTACACACAGGCCTTTCATGCTGAGGGATGCATGTATGTAACATAGTACAGCCACACCTCTTGTTCCACATGTGGAGAAGGCATGGGTCCAATGAGATAGTTAAGAGACTAAGCAATGAGTGTAATCTTATTTAGTGCTGGTCATGTGACCTAGAGCCAATCAGATTCTTCCATTTGGTCACATGACTACCGTTTTAAACAACTTAATGCACACTTTTCTGTGCATTAACTGGTTAATGCACACTTTTCATTTTGTGTCTACAGGCACGTGTGCGTCCAGCTGCTTCGCCTCTGGATACTCGGAGTAGGCTACTGCACAAGTATCCAAGCGAATATGAGTATGTCTTGCTGCATCTCCTGATGTGTCGCTTGTGTGGGGAGCAAACCAAGACTGCACCATTCTCCTGGCCGCTCTCTCTCTCTCTGTCCCGACGCATTTTTGAAACATTCCTCGAATCCGATTGGTTCTAGGTCACATGACAGCACTAAAATGTTTAGAAAACACTGCCCAAGTACATTATGTGGTTTCATTAGTGCAGGCTCTCGATTAAGTAATGCACTCACCTACGGCTCGTGCATTACGTAACCTCGAGCGATATTGCATCCAAGGCTCCTCGCACACTAAGTCTAAACCACATAATGCACTAGGAAGTGTTCTCTAAATATTACATAAAACATATCTGATCTTCTGTTTTCTGAGCTTCTGTAGTTATCACAATTGGATTTGATATGACTGACTATGAGGTCACTGAAGGAGGAACACTGAATTTGGTGATTCAGAAATCTGGACCTGTTGACTCCGTTGTCTCCTTCCTAGTGTTCAGTCCAGGATTTATTGGTGAACGACGGACCTTTGTCGCAGGTGTTGGAGCTCCAAACACTATCACCATCTCAATGGATGTTGGTCCAGATAATGACATTGGCCTGGAACCTGATGTAGTACATGTCCTGACACTGTCTCTAGTAATTGGTGATTCCCAGATAGTGGTCTCTCCTAGTCAAGCCAATGTTACCATTACTGATGATGACAGTGAGTTGTTGTGTCACAAGTCTGTGGTGGTATGTACGTGTATGTAATATAGAGTGGAATCTGGACCACATCTTTGGGTCAGAAGAAATTGTCCTGATTATTGATGTGTCAACCTGACACAAACATGGTATTTGGGAGAACAAATATGTCCTGTTTATTGAAGTGTGCCGTTACATCTGTCACCTTGAAGATCAACTGGGATCAGTCGTGATAAACATGTATTTGCACATGGTATAGGTCCAGTGACAGTTGGTTTCGATGCAGCAGCCATTACTGTTAGTGAAGGTGATAATGTCGGAGTAGCAGTGACCCTACAACAGGATGTTGCTGTACCAGTGACAGTGGATATCATGGCTGTTAGTGGATCGGCTGTGGATCAACGAGGTCACTATGTATGCGTTGTGCTGATTACCTCACAAGTATATATATTGAAGTAGTGCATATCTAAAGCTGACTCCAAGATGTGCTGGCAAGGCAGGGCAACACAACAACATGGCGACACAATGTAACTCACTTGAACCAGTATTTTCAAAGAAAAATTGGTTGCCTTGGGTGGGATTAGAACCCAAAGTGATGCTCTCATTCTAGGTGTGCCCTTACCAACTAAGCAATCAAGGCAGTATGTACGCATATTATCCCTAAGAAGGAATGATTATGGATGAGTGTAACAAGCTATATAGTCCTGCCTGTAAATTCATGTATTGATGGCAATGTAAATTCCATGTATTGATGGCAATGTCTGTAAATGAGAATATACATACAGTGAACTCTCCGAATAATGGACACTTTGGTGCAAGGCCTACTCTCCGTTATTCTGGTGGTGTCCGTTTATATTGAGGAATTATTGTGTGACCACATTTCACGTTCCTTGTTCCAAGTTCCTTGCAAATATAAGCTATAAGGGCCGCGTGAATATGTCTCAAGGCTACGAGAGTATATCCAATCTTTAGTGGACAGAGAACTCACATAGCTATACTTTTACTAGATATGAATGTCAGCGGAGCGTGACAGGATTCTACTTAACGCCCTAATTTGCTGCGCTTGCGCATAGATGGCGGCGGCAGTTGTTGGGTGTGGTTAGGGCTAGCCCCGCGCGCACCGTCCCTCCTGTCCGTTGTCCGGAAATAAGAGATGTCCGCTATTCGGGTGTTTTAATGTATGTATCTAATGTGAATTTGGCCGGGACACGAAGGGTCGTCCGTTATTTGGTAGAAGTCCGCTATTCGGAGTGTCCGTTAAAAGAGAGTTTTACTGTATTTATTGTAGATTGGTAACACTTTACGAAGTGAACATGATCAGAGAGAGAGAGAGAGAGGGAGGGAGGGAGGGAGGGAGGGAGGGAGGGAGGGAGGGAGAGGGCAAAGGGAAAGTAGTCATAAACGTGGGCCTGAACGGGTACCGCATAATGTCGTCAACGTCCGTATTTGCACTGTCAGCTCACCGTGCAAGTCCGTTATGGGGACTACTCAACTACATACTATGGTACTAATTCCTGTGCAGCGCACGTGTACTCTGTACTGTCATGCCCAATATGCAGGTAGTAGCGACTTATCAGGGGCGGAGGAAGCAGCTTTTCAGTGGTCAGGCCATAGGTTAATGCGGTCTGGGCGCATGCTCCCCCTGAAATTTTTTGATTTGAGACGTTCTGAAGTGAATTCTAGGGCATTCTGAGCCATCTTTGAGTGAAAAAACACTGAAAAACTGGTGCGTAGAAGTTCCAATTGAGCCTTTAGTGCGTGTACTAATTACAGACGATCCACTATCAAAACGCGTATAAATTAAGCACTCGCGGGGAAGGCCTGGAACCGAGTTACCGAGGCTGTCGGTATGCAGCCAGCTAGCTGTGCTACACGTGCGCAATGCGCATTGCACGCGTACAACCTCAGAACAGAGATATGGAGAGAGGAAAAAAGTGGTCAGGCCATAGCCTGACCTGCCTGACCGGGTGCGCCCTGCTTATTCATGAGTTGAATTTGTCCCCATACGGACTTGTGCGGTGTGCTGATGGTGACGATCTCAACGGTAGATGGTGCCTGTTCAGGCCTATGGCTGCTTTTCCCTGTGTGAATACCTGCATCTGTTGATACATGTAATATCTAATCCGTGATAGTTGTCCTACTGTACTATTTTAATGTCTTTTTACATTGAATTTTCCCTGTAGATTTTTTCAGAACTGGAATATCTTTTTTTACATTTTCTGGAAATGGGACTCGAGTGTTCCCAGTAGCAATAGTGGATGATGATGAGGTGGAAGGTGATGAATCATTCACTATCATCCTCAGAAATCCCCGACCAGATGGTGTGCTACTTAACCCAGACAGTATAACTATCACAATTGTGGACACTGATGGTGAATATATTTAATTATGTGGGACTGTAATTTTAGGCTGTGAATTAATGGGGTTCACCCACTGTTCTTGCAAGCATGAACTGTGTACAGTTGAACAGAAATGTGGGCATAGACCCCTCCCCCTCTCCCCCCTCACCAATATTCCAGTCATAAGTGGCTGCAGGCAATCCATACTGTGCCTGTGAGAGCATGGCCCTAAGCCACCTTTTACAAAGCGAGGCCAGTTCCCTTTGCACTCTGGTCTAAGGTTGAAGACAAACTGCTTCGCCTTCAGAACCAAGGGATAATCTCCCCAGTTAAGCACTCAGTGTGGGCTGCCCCCATTGTGCCTGTGCTCAAAAAGAATGGCAAAGTCTGCTTGTGTGGAGATTATAAGCTCTAACTGTACACCAAAGAAGGCTGGGCACCCTCGTTTAAGGAGAGCTTGACTGGTGGGCCATTGTAACATCCCAGGTCTTCACTAAACACGGTGGGGTGATCACTAAGGGTCTTTTGTAGTGAGAGGGTTGCACTAACAGTATTGAGGGTTGGCATATTAACCTCAAGGGGAGTAACCCAGTCCCGAGTGTTGTCTGGGTTTGCCGTGGCAAATCCCAGGATTCCTAAACAACCCATGCAATGCGATTTTCTCTAGGTCTTAGGATTCTTACGCTTGTAAACTTAGCTCCCTATTCCAGTCCCGGTCTAGGATACTACAGACAAATCCCTCTGTACTGGGTCTCACTCTTAAGTCCCACTGTCCTTCCCATCCCACAGTCCCGGGAGACTGGAATTATCCCAGACATATCCCACTGTACTGTGTTTCCCTCAGTCTCACTGTCTTTCCCATCCCACAGTCCCGGGATACTGTGATTATCCCAGACCAGGAGCATATGAGCCGCTGAAAGCGGAGAAGGAGCGTCCAACTACGCATCATAGCACGGAACGACATTTAAATTTGAACCACTTAACGCACCTTCCAAAAAAGGAGCGCGATGTGTACCTTGCGCGCGTAAGCTACAGCGTTAACGAGAGCGTTAACTTAGTTAAGGGTATTACCCGTCACCTATCACTCCTTATAGGGAAGGTGAGTTAAGTGGTTCAAATTTAAATGCCGTTCTACGGAGTTGGACGCTCCTTCGCTGCCTTCGGCGGCTCATATGCTCCTGCCCAGACATATCCCACTCTACTGTGTCTCACTCAGTCCCACTGTCCTTCCCATCCCAGACATATCCCACTGTACTAAGTCCCACTGTCCTTTTTATTCTGGAAATCTTACTGGGATTATCCCGGACATGTTATCCCTTGTTATTATAAGCATATGTTAAGCATATGTTATTAACCCTTGTGATTCTTGTACCCCAGTACTGCAGTGGGATATGTACAGGATAATCCTGAATAAAAAAAGCAGTCTCTGTTATTAACGAGCTTACCTTCCATGCCATTCGACAGCTGGAAACTATGGAGAACCTCCCTTAGCGCCAAAAGATCGTTTTGGTTGGTGAGGTACATCCAAGGAAAGAACTAGCCATGCCAAAGACGGCTGCACTGCACACTTCCGCGTAGCTACGTATGGACGCGCGTGATTATAGCGCCAGCGCAGTTGCGAAACTCAATTGCTCGGTACCTCATGCGCATGCGCGCTAGAACTGGTGTGGCTGAAACCGCACTGTCCGCAGTCAGTTACAAGGTGCAGCATTCATGCCAAGGCCGGGGATGATGGCATGCAACAATAACAAAAACCTACAGTAATTGCAGATGTGGGTATCACACAGTACGGTATTACTGTGTATATAGGGATTGCTATGGTCTATCCCATATATTTTGTTCATTTTCATTTTCAATTTGAAGTTGATTTCACTTTTAATGATATCAAGGTGAAGAATGTGTGAAAAATAACCAGTATACTAAAATTGGTTGTGTTGTGATGTAAAATGTGTGTAATAGCTTAAAAGTACTTTTCACATTTTTGCCATGTTTTCCATCTTCTTCTTCTTCTTCTTCTTCTTCTTTGAAGAAGCGTACCTCAATAACCATAAAATCAATGATCTTGAATCTTTGCATGTGGAAATGTATCATTACAGGATAGGGAATAGAGGTATAATACCTTGTAGTTCATGTACTACTGATCGTTATCTTCCCCAGCAATGTATTATGAATGAGGATAACTAATCAGCAAAACTCATCAACCATGGTAACCATCAACCCGAAAGTTAGCATGTGTAGAGATATCATTGCTAATAGCAACATAACAAAAGCATATGTTATTAACCCTTGTGATTCTTGTAATACTGATGTTAACACTCCTCTCAGTGCAATACATGTACATGTATATATAGCGATTACGTAATTTCATGTGGAATGTACGTGCATAGTACATACGTTGTACGTAATATAGTACCATGTGTCATACAATAAAAGGAATACAAAGTAGTGGTGTATGTACATCATCCACCAATGAATCATCATCCACCGATGAATAATTAATTAGCAAATTCAGATCAGCTTTCAATGAAAAATCAGTGCAACATTTTTCATAAAATTAATGATGTAGGGCTGTAAGTGCCAAAGTATATACAAGGAAGTATCTATGCTGCAAAGGAGGTGATGATGGCATGCTACAATAATAATTATATAACCTCTACCTGATTTATGGGAAGTATTATTTATTCGACTGGTGTTTGTGCATGGATATTGCTACCTCTGAGCCCGTACCTCAGACACCCACATGCAAATCTTGGCTGTGAAGATTGGAGCTGCATCAGGAACCCATTCCAAAATAGTGGTTAGGACCCCCTCTGGGAGGCTCTCCCCTTGTTGGGAACACCTCCTTTCCCCACGGGGTATTATTGTTGCAACTATCAGTACATAATCATAAGGTTATTGCTTTTGAGAAAAGGTATCACACGAACACACACACAGATATGCATACATGTGCATTCTATAGCTGGGTCTATAATATGATGAAAATAGGTAGTAATTGTCAGTGACTTAGGTTTATCTAGTCTAGAGCCAATGGTCCAGTTGCCAGTAATACTGGCCACACATGCCCCCTGCACATGATCACCAGCGTCCAGCTCTACCGAAGCTCTAGTATACATAGCCAGTTTACGCTAGTATATATACATAAACTAGTAAGCAGTTAAAATGAAGGTGAGTACCGCATACTAATTTTGCATTAACTATATAGTAGCTACTGAAGAAGATGTAGAATTGACATTTTTGTGTATTTTCGTAATCTAAGAGCATTGTTGGATACAGTACCACTAGTAGAGACATACGTATGTGTCTAAAAGGCTTAGAACTGCACCATTTGGGAGTTTCAAGCCATTTTGCTTGTGGCTAATGGGCATGTCGGCACCATCCCTACATAGAGCACTACTGACTCTCTGATTAGTTAAGTACTGCCTATATATCTTCATTGCAGTAGTATCATCACTCCCATCAATGATATCATCTTCATCAACACAAATATACAGTGGATATACTACTACAGTGTTAGTATCACCACTTCCATCAATGATATCATCTTCATCAACACAAATATACAGTGGATATACTACTACAGTGTTAGTATCACCACTTCCATCAATGATATCATCTTCATCAACACAAATATACAGTGGATATACTACTACAGTGTTAGTATCATCATTCCCATCAACACCTCCATCAATGGAAGAACACAGTAAAGATGCTACATTGTATATTTATATAGGAATATGTGGTGCAGCAGTAGTGCTAATTGTTGCTGCTGTCATTGTTATCTCTCTGATTGACTGTCTGAGGAAGAGACAGAACAAACTAAAAAGGCATATTGTGAATGTACCTGACAATCTTGCATATGGTACAAACAAGCTTAAGGATAGGATGGAGTTCAGAGAAAATATTACCTATGGCACAACTACCTTTAAAGAAAAAGAAGGCATATGAATATGTTTCTACCACTGTTAACAATGACATTGCCATTTCTACTTCTGCAAATGAGGCCTATGCAACTACTGATAACGTCCCTGTGTTTAACAATCAGGCCTATGGAATGTTGCATCACTAATTTGTTAACTTCTTATAATTGTATCATGTAATGTGTATAGTGTACAGCTGGTAATTTCTTTATTTTCACATTTACTGCCTGTCTAGATGAATAATAAGTAAGTACTCATACAAAGTAAGTACACCCTAGGGAAAGACTATTTAGCACATGCAAGCCAATAATAAAGATAATGCAAATTAGAGAAATTGAGCACTATATATTCATTCACACTGTTGGTATTTTCCCTCACTGGAGGAGTAGGTATACAATACCTTGCATCAATTCTGATAATGAAGTGGAACCAACCCTATTGCTCAACTATCAACTGACTGGGCTTTGAGGTAGACTTGGCTTTTCCCTATTGTGATCATCAATTATGTGCCTTACTGTAAGATCCCTCGGCCTCTTGCAATTGTCTCTAGTGCATCTGATCACTAGTGTGCCAGAATGCATTTCCAATCGTACATAAAAATACCTATGTAGTTTTGGGCTATGTAGTTTTCTCTCAGGAGAATACAGGAATTAATGTTCTGCATGCTAGCCAAGGTTTAATTGTAATTATATATCTATAGTGCAGTGACTCTGCAATTATACACTAGTATTACTGTATAATACACATTCACTGCACTATAACTAGTTCAAGTTAATTGCAACAGTCAGGTTTATATCATTCTTTTCCTGAGGTTAATAGGGTCCCCCCCCTCCCCCGATTTGTTCATCTTCTCATTTTTATTCATAAATTGCTGATACATAAGCCATATATATTGGTATTCATTCTGAATACATCCGGCATAGGCTACTACATTCTTCATGACAACCTCCAATTTTGGGGGGGCTCAGCCCCCCCTTATCAAAAAGTGGGGGGGCTCAAGCCCCCCCTGCCCCCCAGGTTCTCTGCCTCTGATAAACATTGAGTGAAAGATATCACATGTACCTATAGACTAGCCACACACATATACACACACCAAATACTAAAGTGTAAACCCTCAGTGCAACTGAAATATATAGCTGTAAAACCTGGATTCTGGACTCTAGCTGCCTCAAAGCCCTGGAAACTTTCTAGTGTGAAATTGGGCGTCGCATCTTACACCTGCGAAAGTTATACTCCAATAATTCTGTCTGTATTAGTCTACACTGGCCTTCTGTTTCTACTAGAATACAACACAGAAAGCTAACTTTTCTGGTTAAACTCCTCAGTTCTCCAAACAACACTTTAAGCAGCACTAGCCATTGATGATGTGTATGATTCATCTATTGTTCAACAGTGTAGAATGCTTGAGTCCTGCTTGGGCATCGATGTCCTTGCCTCCTGTCTCTCAGACCCTGGTTGTGCTGTAAATATTGTGAAATCTATGAAGAATAACATCCTTAACAAGACTTCAATATCACTTCAATCACACATAAATCCTCCAGTTTCCTTGTTGCTCAAATGCCAAATATACCATAAAATACAAGTTGCCAAATATACCATAAAATACTGCCCGGATAACATCCTTAGACAAGACTTCAATGTCTTAATATCCACTTCAAACATAGATAAATCCTCCAGTTTCCTTGTTGCTCAAGTTGCCAAATATACCTCCTGGCGTCGTCTGTGTGACATCACACTCGACAAAGGTGTAAAGGGAACTAGAACTCTTCAGAAACTTCTCAAAGAACTATCTCGACCTAAATCCTGTTTTACCTGTACTCAGTATGGATCTCAAGAAATAGCAGAAACAAGTTGCTTTGAGGATGTACACAGCATCCAGATCTCATTGGGGATTTTTCTTGTGACCATATTTCATAGACTCTCTCATTGAAGCAGACTCTGACTCTGACTCTGACTCTGTTTTAGTAAGTGTTTGTTTTTGTCCAAATGTACCTCCTTATGGAGTGTTGCTGTATAATTCTTGTCTCATATTATGCCTTCCCTCTAGTCTGTAGTTTTTCTGTGATGACACCTTCATCACCTTCATCATTGCAGCATCCTTTTTTCACAGCATCACTGGACTTAGCTTACCTAACATTGTTTTTGTGTTAATGTATTTACTCATCTACTTCTTGTAGATACGCGAATCTTTGAAAAAGCGCACGCGCTACTCAAACGCGTCTAACGGGAAGTATACGGAAGATTTGTGGGCAAAAGACGGAAAGAAGCTCGCTGCCTTTAATACATTGAGTCGTAGGGTTTAGCTTACTGTTAGCCTTTGCTTTAGAAAGCTCTGTCGTCGAAAAGTTGCGCAGAATACTGCTGCAATATCGCTGTAGGTAAGAATATAAACGCCATAAGTTTTAAATGAAACGTTTTATAGCGAAATTCCCACAAATCATCTGATCTGCATCGCCCTTTAGGTATGTTTACCGTTTTGGTCAGGAATTAACATTCGAGAAACTAGGCTAGTTCACACAGTCTTGCAATCTGGAAAGCGTAAACCGACACGCGCATGCGCTCATTTTCCATTGTAATTTGAAATCTGAACATGCGCACTATGAAACATCAAAGGAAAGTGGGTATGACGCTCTACGCACGAGATTGTGCAAGATTACAAAAAACCGCTGTACTTGTACGTTATCGTAATGTGTTACCATAGAGACCCGGCGCATGCGCAGGCAGTGTGTACCAGGCCCTCTCCTCTCGTATATAGGGCCTGGGTAGCCTCGGTTCCAGGCCTTCCCCGCGAGCGTTTCATTATGCGCTGATAAACATTGAAAAGTCGGGGAAGGCCTGGCGCAAACGTCACGTGAGGTAGACGTTAGGAAGACGCCTGGTGGTGTGGCAGTTTGCGTGTGCGTGTACTAAGGAGCAAGTGATGGTCTTCAACGGACGATCCATGTATTCCCGACTCTTGAGCAAACACCACACGCCAGAGTTGCTACATTAGGTCGTCTGTAGTACCCGGACACGCAGTGCCAGGCGTCTACCTAACGTCTACCTCACATCATCAGCGCGTAATGAAACGCTCGCGGGGAAGGCCTGGAACCGAGGCTAGGGCCTGGGAACGAGGCTAGTAAAGTATCTGGTTTATTGCGTACACAGGCGAGGCTAGATGGGCCGAGTCCGTCCTCAGCCGAAAACGGGAGGACGGGTTGCAAGCCTAACCCCGGATTTGTTCTGTCGCACAATAAACGGCGACACCAATCAGATTGCAGTATTCAAGGGGTTACATCATTATATTACATCATCATCTATAAAGCGGCAACATTCTTGGTACAGGGAATTGGTCAGAGAGCGCCTGTCACTGGCATTTGTAAGGTCGAAGACAATATATCTAGCTCACGGAGACAACTTCACCTCGCAACTTTACTGAAGCCAGGTCGCCACCGCTGATTACGTAACTGTCTGTCATGTTATTCATGAGGATTACATCATTATTGCAAGAACGAATCGGAACCCGTCCTCCCGTTTTCGGCTGAGGACGGGCTCCGCCCATCTAAGACGAAGCCGCGACATCTCAGATTTCATATCCTCGCGGGGGCGTTTCAACCACTTCTAAGACTTTTAGATACAACTGTAGAACTAGGAATGCAATAGTGCAGCGCGCGCATCTAGCTGACTATAGCCGCCGCTGTAGCCACTCTAGCTATAGGTTATTGGTAGGTAGGTCCTAGCTAGGCATTGATGCAATGTCGCTGCTAAATGTCGGCGTTGTCGTTCTCCTGCTTCTGGTGACCTTCACACGACAAGGTTGATTAATGTACCTATACTGCTCGCTATAGCTATATCTTATACTTTTTATTACTCACAATGGTGCAGGTTCTGCACAAGGCATTCTCTGTTCTAGGGATATAGACTGTGACAATACGTTTAATGAGGACTCAGTGCGTGACTGCTGTGTGCGGGAAGGCGTTCTAAGTTTTCGACTTGAAGGAGTTGAAGTCTGTCAACTGTGTTATGGTATGTTGAATATTATATACAAAAAGTGCAGGTTTGTAATATTTTGTGCTCTCTAGTGTATGGATGGGTGGAAGACATTGCTCCAGACAATGACTTAGCTTCACCTCAATCAGTCATAACTGCTGACGAGGGAGAGACAATTATTCTCTACATTTTTCACACTAAGAATGGCAGAAGTCCTCCTGGAGGATTTGGGTTCAACATTGAGGCTGGTGGAAATGCTACATGTAATTCTCCTATTTCTTCCCTACATTTATTGCTCTTTCTATATGCATGTAATGGTCCTGTACTGCCTAATCCGATGTGAACTTTTATTCCTTGTAGTGAATGAAGACTACACACTCCCCAGTACCAGTTTTACATTCTTTCGAGAACCAACACCTATCAGTATAACACTCCTGAATGATGGAGTGGCTGGTGAAGGGTTGGAGACAATAACCCTGACCCTCATTCAAGTCTTTGGGCCAGGACATGACAGTATTATTCTGGGATACAACACAGCTGTCATTCATATACGAGACATCGATGGTAAGAATATTGCCTTTAGAGTGGTAGGGCATTCCCTGGGGTAAGAAGAAAGGAGAGCAGACTACAATATCATGGAGTAGCAGATGCAGAGGAATTAACTGAACAAAGAAAAAACACTACAACATGATGATGTGTTATTTAACTAAGGGGTTCTTATCCTTACTACTTTAGCATCATAGATTAAGTGTGTCACTGTGTGAGCCTTGCCTATCAATGTATATACGTTCATGCAGCAACTCAGGCACAGCTTTCATACAACCATGTTTGCAGTTACTATTCTGAACATACACTTTAGCATAGAGTACCAGCAAAATTACACAGTCTGAGTTTAACCTCTTTGACTCACTCCAGTTTACTTTGGCCTGTGTGTAGTTATTTTAGTTTCCTATAATAACTTGCTGATGGAACTGAGATAATCGTAGAAGGACTTTAGTAAAGTTAGATTAAAGCCAAGCTCTCAGTGCATATGCATGTAATTCAAATGACGAAAACAGGAATATAAACAATGCCAACTTGTTGAATCCATGCAGCTGGGATTCGTATCATATTTTGGAATGTTTCACTCACTGTTACCATTGATGATGGTGATGAATGTATATATCTCCATGGGAACCCCTAAAACAGGACACCCTCAACTAAAAATAAGGGCATGTTAGTACAGGGAAACATGTAATCAGGACATCTATAAGCACAATGTCATATGTGTCTATAATAAGGAATCATATGGTGACCTTGTTATGAGGAGAAGCCTATTAAAAGATGTTATATGCTATATGCTTGCCATAATCCCATGTTTTGCTGCATAGATGCTTCCTATCCCTACATCCTTCAATATTTTAATATAAAATGTGTTTAGCCTTGTGTATATAGAGCATACATAGAGAGCCCACTGACACTGATTAGTTAGGTATTGTCTTTATCTATATACATTGCAGCAGTAACATTATCACTTCCATCAATGACAACATCTCCATCACCACAAGTACACAATATTAATGGATATACTACAGTGTTAGTATCATCACTCCCATCATCTCCATCAACAGAAGTACACAGTCGATATACCACAGTGTTAGTATCATCACTCTCATCAACTACATCATCACCATCACCACAAGTAAACAGTGGAAATACTGCAGTGTTTGTATCATTGCTCCCATCAACACCTCCATCAATGGAAGAACCCAGTGAAGATGGTACACTGTATATTTATATAGGAATGAGTGGTGCAGCAGTAGTGCTAATTGTTGCTGCTGTCATTGTTATCTCTCTGATTGTATGTCTGAAAAAGAGACAAAAAATGGTGAATGTAGCTGACAATGTAACAGTTACGTATTGTAAAAGCAAGAGTGGGATGGAGTTGAGTGAAAACGATTATGGCACAACTACCTTCAAAGGAAAAGAAAATTCATATGAATGTGTTTCTACCATGGTTAAAAATGACATTGACATTACTATTTCTGCAAATGAGGCCTATGCAACTCGTCCCTGTGTTTAACATCCAGGCCTATGGAATGGTGTATCGCTATACCTAATTTATTAATGCCTTATTATATAACATTTATAGTGTACAGCTGGTGATTTCTTTGCATAATAATATTATGGGTTCTCCCATTCTACATTTGTCACCTGTTTAGATGAAGTAGTTGTAAGTACTCATACAAAGTAAGTACACCCTAGGAGAAGCCTTAGAGAAATCGAGCACTATTCATTCACAACGTTGGTATTTTCCCTCACTGGAGGAGTGTAGGCCCCTGATGTGTCTGTATTCTACAATGCCTTGCATCAGTGCTATCTGATAAGTGGAACCAACCCTATCGCTCAATTATCAACTGGCTCCGATATAGACTTGGCTTTTCCCTATTACGGTATGTGCCTTAGGGGTGCAAGATCTGTCACACATTCTCTAAATCACCATACAGCTGCTGCAGTTGACTTAACTGGAAAATCAACTGTTTCATTTACCACTGGCAAATACACACAACTGGCTGAGAATTCTTGAGGAAGACAGTGAAATTGGTGCAGTCTTTTTTGACTTACGCAAGACATTTGATTCTGTTCCCCATCAAAATCTAGTAGTAAAATTACAGCAAACTGGTTTAGGTCTACATGTGCTCAACTGGATCTCTGGCTAGAGGGTGGTGGTCAACAGGAAGACCTCAGAACCCAAAGCTGTCCTTTCTGATGTACCTCAGGGATCGGTCCTCGACCCACTTCTGTTGAACAGTTCCTAGATGCATAGTGTAGCACATCTTCCACTCTTAGAAGGCAATCAATGTGTACTTTATATGTATATAAAATTTTTCCAATGATTTTTTGCTGTTTCGTCCAATCAACACTAAACATAGCCAAATGTAAATATATGGTCATCTCAAGGGAAAGAAACCCATTTCTTCCTCCTCATTGCTTAAGCACTTGGTGGTTCTGAACTTGAACGAGCAAAATGCCTTAATATCTAGACTTATATCACTGCAAAAAGTAAGTTGTTGTTTTGCCAAGTGTGTGTGCTTATCTCAGTTGCATCATATTCTAAATGCATGACTATATAACCTCCCTTGATGTTCAAAGAATGTATGAAGTTCCTAAGGGATATAAATGCATTGTGGAGGAATGTGGCATACATATAAAGTTTGAGATTTTAATACAGCATTTACAGTACAGTGGATTATGTAGCTATGTGATTTCCCCTGAGAGGGTGCAAGGAGACTTTCTGTCTCTTGAAATATACAGGGGCATTCCTTAACCTACATGTCTCATGACAGTTTGTAGTCAATATTTTGCAACTGAGGTAACCACCTGCAACCACTGATATTTTGCAGTGTATATAGTAGTATGTTCTGTGAAACTCTTTCAGAGTCTATTTGTACAAAAGTGAAAAGGCTCCTCAGACTCCTTTACTGGAAAGCAACACTGATGGTGCCACCTATGTTAACACTGCAAAAAATAGGTGGTTGATTTGAGCAGTGTGTGCGGTTGCCTCAGTTGCATTACATGACTATAAACTGTCTTGGTATTCAAAAGATATGTAAACATCAATTTATCTGATTGCATACATGAATAGGAGCTACTCTTCCATTACAGAAGTATAGTTACAAGGGCTGTGTAGGTGTTCCCTGTGAGGTAAGGTATTATCACAAGAAGTATCATTGTCACATGCGATACACAGATATCATTCCTTATGGATATCTTACATACCTCTTGGGAGGTTGTAGTTACAAAATACCTATGTTGCAACTGAGGTAACCACACCTTAATGTTTAAAACAACCACCCATTTTTGCAGTTATATATAACCAGTTGTGTGTACCTGTAAATGCAGTCTATGTATATCATATGTTGTATGTCTTGTGTGTATTGTTTGGGTGAGGTTTTCTGGGTTCCTTTCTTTTCTTTCTATTGCTTCTTGGCTAGTGTGCTATACACATTTTTTCCATGCATCAGTCATTCAGAAATAGAAACTGTGAACATATATACCCATGACTATGTACCTGACTCCCTATCAGAGAGTCAGTAGCCTCTCTATGTACGAATGGCGCCGACACGACACGCCCATTTTTCCATATAGAATGGCTCAGAACTCCCAAACTCGGCAGTTACAAGCCTTTCTAGACACATACACGTACTTTACGAGCTAGTCCTTCTGTACCCACTAAGACCCTCAAAATACATAAAATATACACAGCTACAGTGACTTGGAAATTGGTCAAACCGCACTTTTTTCATCTCCTCCTCCTCCTCCTCCTCCTCGAACACATGTTATGGGCAGTGCCTTTTACCAACGGAATCTTTGTAGGACCCCTCTTCGACGAGTAAAGCTACGATATACTAGCACTTCCGTGAAGTTGAACGCCATTTCCTCGTTATTACTCACGTGCGTTTCACATGACCACGATTAGCAAAATGGGTGGGGCTCGCACACACGCAAAGAGCATTGTATTTGCAAGCGAGTCTACAACGAAAAAGCAGTGAGACAAGGGAGTAAAAACATTTCCATTAAATGTTGAAGGATGTAGGGATGGCAGTACCAAAAAGTAGGAAAACAATTGCAGTATATATGCAGCAAGACAGGGGATGAGGGCAGTATATATGCAGCAAGACAGGGGATGAGGGCATGCAACAATACTAACATGCGTAACCCCCCTACATCTTTATTATGGGGTTACACAACTTACGCATATAGTTTTGGACTTCAGAGTTCATGAAGGATTCGACATCCCTGATAATATCTTTATGGAGAATCCCATCATCCTCAAATTCTCTTTTTCAGAGGTTAGTAGAACCAAACGCAGTGTACAGATACATGTACATACATATGGGTACAATATAAAGTAATAGTCTTAAAACTTGTGTACTGTGATTACAGAGTACTGATGGATTTATAAACTATGCTGGAGTCTTTTGGAACTTTTCTGACCCGTATGTAGCATGAACATGTGTACCTTATTATATGTATGTGTGAGTAAGTCTATATTATGTGGCTAAATTTAAACAGGGAACAACTGGCATTACAGATTATTTCCTATATACATTGGTTGCATCATCTCTACCATATGTCTCTCCATCACGGTAGTCTTCTATGTTGCCATGGGGTGAGAGCAAGGTCTGTATACCTCTTTAATTACTGCATAACAATCCATTGATATGTGTGATTGATGGTTCTGTATTGTGTAGGAAGAAGCTGTTTTCACCCATCCAATATTTTATCCACCTCAATCTGGCCATATCTCTATTACTTGGATATGTAGTATTTATGTTTGGAATAGAGCTGGGCACTGGCAGTAAGGTATATAATCTATTGAGTATAACACATTATTAAATAATACGAATCATTGATATACACAGGGTGGTTGTGTTGCATACATTCACTGTTCCAGATATATCCAGGCATAGAATTTGAACTTAGCAGTGTTCTCTGCTCTCCTGTTATATTGAGGCACTCCTCTGGTTTTTGTTGTTGTGGGGCTGGCAGCACGTTCTGACTACTATGGAGTGTATGGTGAGGATGGAGAGCTTTCCTTGTGAGTTTCTCGTGAGATATTTGTATAGTGGTAAATAATGTGATCTCTATCTTCTCTATCCATCCTCAGCTGCTGGTTATCTACTGAGAAAGGAACCATCTTTGTCTTTGTGGCACCAATAATAATCATTATTATTGTAAGTGCATATCCATCATTACCTTTCAATGACTCAATTTTGAAAACCTTTCAGATCAACTCAGTGTTTCTGGTGTTAGCACTAGTGGCACTAAGACGCAGCAAGCACAAGGCGAAAACTACAAACAAAGATAAATCCACCAAACAAGCAATGTAAGATCACCCTAACTAGCTACAGAAAGCAGACGGTCGTGGGTTCGAATCCCACCCGAGGCAGCTTTTTTCTTTGAAAAACAACTGCCTTGGGCGAATGTTTTTGCATGTTGCTTTGTCTTTCTGTTGTGTTTTGTTGTCTTGCCTTTCTTTCTAAGCATCTCATGGATGATTAAAGTCATGTATGCATGCTGTAATGTGTAATCTCTGCACTATACTGTATATATCTCTCTGACTGTAATTACTTTTAGTGCATTTGGCCATGTATGAATTATATCTGAATTGCATAAACCACTTGAGTATGTTTCTCTTAGGGTGCTGGCATATTCTTTTTCCACATTGTTCGCAGTGACAAGGTGAGCACACATTGATCACCTCATATACACGTTAGTCACACTGGTTGCTGCTAATACATACACAGGTGTGGAGTAAGATCTCTCCAAGGCTGTCTTCCCTAAAGCAGTGGACACTCAAATCCTACACTCTTGTATGACTGTAATTTTGTAATTATGGACATGTACACTCAGGGCACATGTGTTAGATACATAATAGTGCTCATATTATTTAGGGGGCGACAGGGCAAAAGATGGCTCTCACCAAAATTCATGTTGAGTGGGCCATTTTGAGTTTGTGCTTCCATAATTATATACACCACCACTGCATAGTTGACATAGACAAATGTGCTTATGTGTCAATCATCATGTGTACAAGATTGCATGCATTTTGGTAACAGTATACAGCAGTATTGATCATTTTGTGCAGTCTACATCATACTCCGGTGATCAGAGATCGACTGGTATGATGAGGACAATTCTCCACAAGAAGCCAATTGTCCCAAAAGATGGTTAGCAATATTGTGATACACCAACTACAGTGTGATCATTGTAAGAGTAATACCATGTTCCCATATGTGCTACGTGTTTCAGAGGCATATCTTCTTCAACTTGTGTGTATGTTAAATTTGTCATACACACCATAGGAGTGGAAATGGGGGGGAGGGGGGAGGGGGTCTGTACCTCCCCCCAATAGTTTACGAGGGGGGCTGGCCCTCCCAATAATTTCCCAGAATCAAGTGTATGCAATCCAGTAAACATAAAGAGTTACTGATCATTAGACAAATTGGTCACGTTTGGCCCCCCAATATTTTTATCTACATATTCCACTGCACACACAACAGAATACAGTGGACAGTCATTGAGTTTCACAACAAAGGAACCCCACCTGAGCTGGTCTGTGAGTGAGAGTGCAGGGATTGATAGTGAAAAGAAGCCACTGGAACTGATACCTGAGGGAGATGTCAAAGCTGGTAGAGATCTCATCTCAGCCAGTGGTGTGAAGGGAGCAGAAACTGATGTCATATGCAACCCAGACACTGTGGACAGGGACAAGAGTAAAGATGAAGAGTGTGACAAACAAGAAGCCACTATATAACCTCTATTCTAGTACCTGGATATGACCATAAAGTTCCCATAACTATATTTTATAAGCCCCTTTCAATAGTTTGTTGCAGTATATGCATAGTGATGATTTGTAACTCTCAGTGCACACATGTACATGTTGTTTGATGATTGTGCGCAGTACCTCCATATGCTACAATTTGAAGGAGGAGAGAGGCTAATCTGCTAAAGAATGCATGCACGTGAGAGGGTTTGGTAAGAAGAAGAAGAAGAAGTAAAAGAGAAGAAGAAAAAGATGATGAAGAAGGATGACGGTGATAGAGAAAGATATTATACCCATACATAGAACTTACTAAACCCTAAATATTTGTATATGATCAAAAAGGTTGCCATTGAATTAGATATATTGGTGTACATACAATGAAATAATATTAATATGCCATTGCAGACACACTATTTCAATATTGTATATGTGGGTGTAATAAAATAAACTCAAGCTAGTGATGTATTTTATGATTCTGTGACTCACATCAAGAAATACATATACACACATATATAGTGCATGGTCATCAAACACCACATTGTTAATATGCATGTAGCTTGCTCATCCATATGGGCCACTCAGTTATCTACATACAAAAATATTAGAAGTTATTAGGACACAACAGAGCATCTATATAAGTTAGTGTATAGTTGTTCACTAGTTGTTCTGACAGCCTCTAGTGGTCCTGAGGTATAGGCTGTGGTGGTTCATGGAGAACATATATGTAGGACTTCCGGTCTGATGGCGTGATATTCGCGGCGCGCGCATGCGAAGTGGGCAGTGTGGGCGAGCTGGTCTGGTGGTTGTCAAAACGCGAACGTTAATTATTAATACAGAAATTTTAAAGTTAGCTCGCTTACTTGAATGATGACTACTTTTTATGCTCTTCTCATGTCACTCTGGTGCTTGACTGAACTAAAACCTCACCCACAACAAACAGGTCTATAGTCAAAATTTAATTCTGGCAGTGCATGGTCGAAGGATCACGTTCAGCAAAGAGAATAGCTTCCTCTATAGCTTCCTTTATTTGGACCATGGTAATGTAAAGGTCGTACCATTTTTTCTCCCCTATTTTATAAAACGAGGCTCGTTTTGCATCAAACATGATGAGATAGCCTCCAGGTTTCAGTAGCTTTCCAAGTTTCTTCGTACCTTGCTAATTATGCTCGTCGTGCGTGTTACATGCAACTGTAAAGCAAAGACTGGTGCAGATGATGGAAAACTGTGGTCCAGGTTCACTCGCGATGCCCATCGGATGCTCCTGATTGAGATCACAACTCGTAATGGCAACTCAACGCCTCCCGTTTTTTTCTATTTCTTGCACATATGAGGAACGCTAATGAGAGGACATATCACTGCGCTCCTCAGGCAGATTAAAACTTCCGACAAGTGATAGATTTATCATAGGGGTGATTCCAAATCATTTCAACAAATGTTTTCACATGACCCTCTCAGAATTGGAGGAAACTCGGTATATTATTAGTACTTGTGGTTTTATAAAGCCAGACAAAATTTCACTCTCCTTCATGTCATCGTTTTCTCGTGAAACTTTTCACATCCAGATGTAATTTCTTTCCTTGACAGAGACCTGTTCTTGTGTGCACATGGTTCTACTAAAATTTCACCTATTTGTACATTACGTATGCCTTGGGTTTAGATACTTGAATGAATTGAAAGGCCCATCATGTGGATGAAGGATTGTTGCCTTCACCCAACTCTCCTACTGAATGATTTGTAGCATGCAAACCAACCAGCAATTTCCATCATACAAGCATATGACAGAGCCAACAATTGGTTGTGGTTGCAGATCATTCTTTCTCTCTCCTCCCTGGAAGCAGAATTAATAAACACTGACTCTCACTTTACTCTTTGATATGGGAACTAAGGAGTGCATCAGTGAAGGTCCAGGTTTTGGGCCAGGATGAAACTTATCTTGTACAAGCTTCATTGATTTTTGTGCAATGTAGTTTGATACACTAAATTCTTGCTAAATATTTTCAGTGACGAACTTTATAAGATGTAATTCCCAGATTTCTTAGAAAATTGGGTTAGTGTGTGATGTTATCCACGAACAAGAACAGGCCATTATTTACTCTCTGCCAAGGAAAGAAATTACATCTGGATGTGAAAAATTTTGCATTGGGTCAGTAAAGTCAACGGAACTATGAAATTCATTTGTGATTGCATTTTTTCTCATTTAGTCCGCTATAGAAAATGTAATTGTTATCTAACTTAATCAACATGACTTATTTTGACTTAAAAATTGATTGTATTTTTCAAACGCTTCACAAAAAGGCATTGTGGTGTGAAAAAATGCAGTGACTTTGATTAAAATGCCTACATACCATTGTATACCAGTATGAATCTCCTAATCCCAATAGAGCCCCACAACCAAACTTCTACAACTGTTAGTCAAGGGTCTAGAAGGTATCCACACCAATTTTCAGAAAGATTAGATCAGCATATTTTGAGGGGTCAAAGGTCAAAAATTAAAATAATGTCATTTTTGTTCAACTTTATTGGATTAAGTCATATAACATATCACCTGAAAGCCCATTCTTCATGCTGGAAGGTGGTATAATTTATTTTACAAAACAACCAAAAAATAAGGAAGTTATAGGAAATTGAGTAGTGGCCTAGCAAATATTATAAAAAAGGTCACTTTTTAATTGGTCTTAACCAGAAAACGATGTTGTGAAATTTTGTCTGGCTTTATAAAACCACAAGTACTACTGAGTTTCGTCCAATTCTGAGAGGGTCATGTCAAAAAATTTGTTGAAATGATTTGGAATCACCCATAGGTAAATATACAGCTATCCAGATCAAAGGAACGTGTGGAAGCCACAGAAAGGCATGGTATACATACTGTAAGATGCTTATAGTGAACCTTGACCTGGTTATCTCACTTGCATTACTCTGTACAGCTAATCACTACATCTTTTCTGCTTCCAGAAGTCTTATCCACCAATTACTGGAAAGGTTGTAGATCTATATAGAACACACTGGGAGGGTCCCAGAAAGAGAGAGTTTAACTGGTTAATTCAACTCAAAGTCTTAATTGTTTCTACGCAAGGTAGCTAGCTATATAGCTTGCATTCTTGTAACTATCAGTGTCCATCTGATGTGGTGTCAGCTCAAATTTATATATATGTCTCCATGCGCTCGCCTGTTAATAACGCGTTATTGTGACCTGAAACCACGACCCTAATTAGGGTCGTAGTTTCAGGTCACAATATTAGGGTCCTAGTTTCAGGTCACAATATTAGGGTCGTAGTTTCAGGTCACAATATTAGGGTCGTAGTTTCAGGTCACAATATTAGGGTCGTAGTTTCAGGTCACAATATTAGGGTCGTAGTTTCAGGTCACAATAACGCGTTATTAACAGACGAGCGCATGGAGACATAAATACAAGCGCACAGGTGGTGCGTTTATTGCGTGCACAGTCGTAGCCGCTACAACTGTAAAGCCAGGTTTGACCGCTCTTGCGGATCTAGGTTATTGGTATGAGTAGCTGCTAGCTAGGCATTGATGCAATGTCGCTGCTAAATGTCGGCGTGGTCGTTCTCCTGCTTCTGGTGACCTTCACACGACAAGGTTATGCTTATACTGCTCACTGTATCTCTCTATATTACTCAAAATAGTGCAGGTTCTGCACAGGGCGACGTACCCTGTTCTAGGGAACCAGACTGTGATATTACATTTGATGACGACTCAGTGCGTGACTGTTGTGGGCAGGAAGGCGTTCTAAGTCATATACCTGAAGGGGAAGAAGTCTGTCAACTGTGTTATGGTATGTTGAATATTATATGCAAAAAGTGCAGGTTGGTAATATTTTGTGCTCTCTAGTGTATGGATGGGTGGAAGACATTGCTCCTGACAATGACTCAGCTTCACCTCAATCAGTCATAACAGCTGATGAGGGAGAGACAATCATTCTCCATATTTTTCACACTAAGAATGGCAGAAGTCCTCCTGGAGGATTTGGGTTCAAAATTGAGGCTGGCGGAGATGCCACATGTAATTCTTCTCAGTTCCCAAACTTTGTATTTCTTCCCTACATTTCTTGCAATTAGTAATCTTGCATACATTGATCTCTCGGCACCTAATAGTACTGTACTGTCTAATCTGATGTGAACTCTTATTCTTTGCAGTGAATGAAGACTACACACTCCCTGGTACCAGTTTTACATTCTTTCGAGAACCAACACCTGTCAGTATAACACTAGAGAAAGATGGAGTGGCTGGTGAAGGGTTGGAGACAATAACCCTGACCCTCATTCAGACCTTAGGGCCAGTAGATGACAGAATTATTCTGGGATACAACACAGCTGTCATTCATATACGAGACATTGATAGTAAGAATATTATCTTTAAAGTGGTAGGGCATTGCCTGGGGTGAGCTCGAGCACGGCTGCCAAGTAAAAAATTGTTGGTTCAGCAATAGCTAAATGTAGCCCCAAATCTTTGGTGAGGTCAAAACACTGGCCTATCATATTACAGGGTTTTGAACATATATATGGTGTAAGCACCCCTGTGACTGATAGGAAAGTTCCTGTGGCTGTGGCTGTCTCTGATCCAGCAGAACATTCAAAGATCAGTGAGAGTGCACGATTTCATAGTGTGATCTTGAGACTGCATGTGGTCATATTATTGAGACTCACTGAAAATCAGTGAGACTTGGCAGCCCTGCTCGAGAAAGAAAGCAGAGCAGACTACAATATCATTGAGTAGCAGGAGAATTAACTGAATAAAGAAAAACCCACTACAATATGACGTGTGTTTAACTAGTGGTTTGCTATCCTTACTACTTAAGCATCATGTGTGTCACTGTGTGAGCCTTCCCTATCTTTCATGCGGAAGCTCAGGCACAGCTATACCTCGACGCCACGCGTGCGCGAATCCTGAAAAGTGCACGCGCTACCGAAATGTGTGTAACAGGAAGTATACGGAAGATCTGTCGGCAAAAGATGGAGACTAAAGAGAAAGAATCTCGCTGCCTTACATTGAGTCGTTGTGTTTAGCCTACTGTTAGGCTTTTTTAAGTGCTTTAGAAAGCTCTGCCGTCGAAAACTTTTCTTAAAGTTGCGCAGAATACCGCTGCAATATCGCTGTAGGATGCTGTAGGTATGCAAATACCGCCATAACTTTTGAATGAAGCGGTTTCAGAGAAAACCCCACAAATATTTTGACCTCCGTTGACCGCTGAGTACGTGACAGTATTTTCAGGACGAACGGACGCTCCAGAGGTGAGACACACAGACATAGACACACGACCCCGTAACCCTCGCTGCGCATGCGCGCCGATGGTCAACCAGGTTTGCAGTTACTATAGTGCTACTGTAACACAACATGCAGAACCCTAAATTTAGCATAGAGTACCGCGCAAAAATACACCTTGATCTGTTTGGCTCACTCCATAGTTTACTGTTTAACCCTTAACCTGTGTGTAGTTAGTTTTAGTTTCCTATAATAACTTGCTGATGACTGATATACTCATACAAGGACTTTAGATTAAAAGCCAAACCCTCAGTGTATATAGTTTATACTAGGTGAATGGTGAGCGGATCGAGCCCACCTAATTTAAAGCATGTACAGTGCCCATCACAAACATACATATAAAAGTCAGCCCATTGACATGATTAGCTCTGCTAGCCAATAAGTCAAATGAAGAAAACATGAATGCAAACATCCTGCCAAGTCAAGTGAATCCTGAAATACTCAGCTGGGACTGTCTGCCCATGATTGTTCGATGGCAGTAATGCTATGATAGCTTCATGAGTATTATTATTACTCACTGTCATCATTGATGAGGGTGATGGTATGTATCTCCATGGGAACCTCTCTAATCAGGACACCCTCAAAAAAGAATAAGGGTCACTTTTGATATCCCAAATCACATATTTGTATACATTTCAACAAGGGAACCATTTAATCAGGACATGTACAAGCATATATGTGACTACAATAAGGAATCATATGGTACCACGACTCACCCTTGTTAAGAGGAGAATACCTTGTTAAAAGATGTAGGGAAAGGGTTGTAAGAGGCCCCCCTCCCTACATCTTTATGGGGTTACACATGTTATTATAGTTGCATGTCACAATCCCCTGTTTTGCTGCATGGATGCTTCCTATCCCTACATCCTTCAACATGTTAACCTTGTATATTATAGCATATCCCTTACATATAGAGTCCATGCACTGACACTGATTAGTTGAGTATTGGCTATATCTACATTGCAGCAGCATCATCACTTCCACCGATGACATCGCCACAAGTAATAGTAGCGTTATTCCCATCAACACCTCCATCAATGGAAGAACACAGTGAAGATGCTACTTATATAGGAATATGTGTTGCAGCAGTAGTGCTAATTGTTGCTGCTGTCATTGTTATCTCTCTGATTGTCTATCTGAGAACAAACTAAACAGGGATATTGTGAATGTAGCTGACAATCTTGCATATGGTACAAACAAGGTTAAGGGTAGGATGGAGTTCAGAGAAAATATTGTCTATGGCACAACTACGTTTAAAGAAAAAGAAGATGGATATGAATATGTTTCTACCACTGTTAACAACGACATTGCCATTTCTACTTCTCCAAATGAGGCCTATGCAACTACTGATAATGTCCCTGTGGTTAACAACCAGGCCTATGGAATGTTGCATCACTAATTTGTTAACTTCTTATAATTGTATCATGTAATGTGTATAGTGTACAGCTGGTAATTTCTTTATGTTCTTCCATTTTATCTGTTTAGATGAATAATAAGTTATTACTCATACAAAGTAAATACACCCTAGGGAAAGACTATTTAGCACATGAAAGCCAATAATAAAGTTAGAGAAATTGAGCACTATATATTCATTCACACTGTTGGTATTTTCCCTCACTGGAGGAGTAGGTATACAATACCTTGCATCAATTCTGATAATGAAGTGGAACCAACCCTATATTGCTCAACTATCAACTGACTGGGCTTTGAGGTAGACTTGGCTTTTCCCTATTGTGATCATCAATTATGTGCCTTACTGTAAGATCCCTCGGCCTCCTGCAATTGTCTCTAGTGCATCTGATCACTAGTGTGCCAGAATGCATTTCCAATTGTACGTAAAAATACCTATGTAGTTTTGGGTTATGTAGTTTTCTCTTAGGAGAATACAGAAATTAATGTTCTGCATGCTACCCAAGGTTTCACTATAATTATATAGCTATAGTGCAGTGACTGTGCAATTATACACTAGTATTACTGTATAATACACATTCACTGCACTATAGCTAGTTCAAGTCAATTGCAACAGTCAAGTTTATATCATTCTTTTCCTGAGGTTAATAGGGTCCCCCCTCCCGATTTGTTCATCTTCTCATTCTTATTCTTCACATAAAGTGCTGATACATAAGCCATATATATTGGTATTCTTTTTTTCTCTAATGACTATAAACATATGCACTGAGTGAAAAATATCATATGTACCTATAGACAAGCCACACACATATACACACACCAAGTACTAAAGTGTAAATCCTCGGCACAACTGAAATAATATGCATGCGTAGATAGATATATAGCTGTGAAACCCAGATTCTGGACTCTAGCTGCCTCAAAGCCCTGGAATCTTTCTAGTGTGAAATTGGGTGTCGCATCTTACACCTGTGAAGGTTATACTCCAATAATTCTGTCTGTATTGGTCTACATGCACTAGCCTTCTGTTTCTACTAGAATACTACACAGAAAGCTAACCTTTCTGGTTAAACTCCTCAGTTCTCCAAACAACACTTTAAGCAGCACTATAGCCATTGATGATGTGTATGATTCATCTATTGTTCAACAGTGTAGAATGCTTGAGTCCTGCTTGGGCATCGATGTCCTTGCCTCCTGTCTCTCAGACCCTGGTTGTGCTGTAAATATATATAAAATCTATGAAGAATCACATCCTTAGACAAGACTTCAATGTACTTCAATCATAGATAAATCCTCCAGTTTCCTTGTTGCTCAAGTTGCCAAATGTACCTCCTGGCGTCGTCTGCGGGACATCACACTCGACAAAGGTGTCAAGGGAACTAGAACTCTTCAGAAACTTCTTAAAGAACTGTCTCGACCTAAATCCTGTTTTACCTGTACTCAGTATGGATCTCAAGAAATAGCAGAAACAAGTTGCTTTGAGGATGTACACAGCATTCAGATCTCATTGGGGATTTTTCTTGTGACCATATTTCATAGACTCTCTCATTGAAGCTCACTCTGACTCGGACTCTTTAGTAAGTGTTTGTTTTTGTCCAAATGTACCTCCTTATGGAGTGTTGCTGTATAATATTCTATTATTCTTGTCTCATATTATGCCTTCTCTCTAGTCTGTAGTTTTTCTGCGATGACACCTTCATCGTTGCAGCATCCTTTTTTCACAGCATCACTGGACTTAGCTTACCTAACATTCTTTTTGTGTTTAATGTATTTACTCATCTACTTCCTGTAGACACGCGTGCGCAAATCTTTGAAAAAGCGCATGCGCTACTCAAACGCGTCTAACGGGAAGTGTACGAAAGATTTTTGGGCAAAAGACGGAAAGAAGCTCGCTGCCTCTAATACATTGAGTCGTAGGGTTTAGCTTACTGTTAGCCTTTGCTCTAGAAAGCTCTGTCGTCGAAAAGTTGCGCAGAATACTGCTGCAATATCGCTGTAGGTAAGAATATAAACGCCATAAGTTTTAAATGAAACGTTTTATAGCGAAATTCCCACAAATCATCTGATCTGCATCGCCCTTAAGGTATGCTTATCGTTCTCGTCAGGAATAAACATTCGAGAAACTAGGCTAGTTCACACAGACAGACAGACCCAACTACAGTAATTTTATATCAATCTACAATCTCCTGAAGTTTATATTTCAGGGTATTTATACAGCAGGTTTAGGCTATGTAAAAAATATACAGAAATGCTAAACATATAAGCACACTATAAAGCACAGTAGTAGAATTATGTTCTAATTGGATCACTCAATCAGTAATGACTAAAGTGCAGAACCCTCGGCACTGCGCATGCGCGAATCCTTGAAAATGCTAATAATGCGCATGCGCGGTTTCCAAAATGGCCCCTCTGGTGTACGTTGCCGACGTTTGCTAGACATACGTACGTGGCTGGGACAGATACTCAAGTGCTGAGTCGTGCCACGTTGGGATGGGTATCCCCTTTGGCGTGTGTTGCCGACAAACGCTAGACGTACATACGTGACTTGGACAACAATCGAATTCGTGATCATGGTGGGAAGGGTAGCCCCTCTGGTGTGTGTTGCCGACAGCCAAGAGTCCTCTATGGAGAACCGATAATAGTGTGTGTTTGTGTGTGTTTTTACTTCGTTGTATTTGCCATGCCCCTGTGGGTCTCAGTGCAATAAACCTTTGAACCTTTGAACCTTTGAATGGCCGACTACACGGATAGCCATACAATGCAGGAAGCGGTGTATCTCTGCAACGGAGCGGCTTTAGAGAAATTCACACAAATTTGTTGACTTTCGTTGCCCGTTGAGTACGTGATATCATTTTCAGGACGAACGGACGCTCCTGAGCCAGTACAGCTGTTTTTTGTGATCTTGCAATCTGGAAAGCGTAAACCGACACGCGCATGCGCTCATTTTCCATTGTATCTTGAAATCTGAACATGCGCACTATGAAACATCAAAGGAAAGTGGGTATGACGCTCTACGCACGCGATTGTGCAAGATTACAAAAACCCGCTGTACTTGTACGTTATCGTAATGTGTTACCATGGAGACCCGGCGCACGCGCAGGCAGTGTGTACCAGGCCCTCTCCTCTCGTATATAGGGCCTGGGTAGCCTCGGTTCCAGGCCTTCCCCGCGAGCGTTTCATTAGGTCGTCTGTAGTACCCGGACACGCAAAGTGCCACACTGTCAGGCGTCTACCTAATGTCTACCTCACGTGACGTTTGCGCCTAGGCCGCCTTCACCGACTTTTCAATGATGTTTAATCAGCGCGTAATGAAACGCTCGTGGGGGAAGGCCTGGAACCGAGGCTAGGGCCTGGGAACGAGGCTAGTAAAGTAGCTGGTTTATTGCGTACACAGGCGAGGCTAGATTGGCCGAGCCCGTGTGTAAAGTACAGTCTTATACAACGTCACGCGCAAGTCACGCGTAAAGTTAAATATTGCAATTTGATTGGCTTACCTAAATCTAAGACTGCTGATTTAGCACAACCAAGAAATCGCTCAACTGTCACCAGACCCTTTTCCTCTCTTGGGGGCGGGGTCTGGGGACGAGACTACTTTACTGAAGCCAGGTTGCTACCGCTGATTACGTAACTGTCTGTCATGTTGTTCATGAGGATTACATCATTATTGCAAGAACGAATCGGAACCCGTCCTCCCGTTTTCGGCTGAGGACGGGCTCCGCCCATCTAAGGCGAAGCCGCGACATCTCAGATTTCATATCCTCGCGGGGGCGTTTCAACCACTTCTAAGACTTTTAGACATGACTGTAGAACTAGGAATGCAATAGTGCAGCGCGCGCATCTAGCTGACTATAGCCGCCGCTGTAGCCACTCTAGCTATAGGTTATTGGTAGGTACAGAGCTGCTAGCTAGGCATTGATGCAATGTCACAGCTAAATGTCGGTGTTGTCGTTCTCCTGCTTATGGTGACCTTCACACGACAAGGTTAATTAATGTACCTATACTGCTCACTATATCTTATACTTTTTATTACTCACAATGGTGCAGGTTCTGCACAAGACATTCACTGTTCTAGGGATATAGACTGTGACAATACGTTTAATGAGGACTCAGTGCGTGACTGTTGTGTGCAGGAAAGCGTACAAAGTGTAATACCTGCAGGGGATGAAGTCTGTCGACTGTGTTATGGTATGTTGAATATTATATGCAAAAAGTGCAGGTTTGTAATATTTTGTGCTCTCTAGTGTATGGATGGGTGGAAGACATTGCTCCAGACAATGACTCAGCTTCACCTCAATCAGTCATAACTGCTGATGAGGGAGAGACAATTATTCTCCACATTTTTCACACTAAGAACAGCAGAAGTCCTCCTGGAGGATTTGGGTTCAACATTGAGGCTGGTGGAAATGCTACATGTAATTCTCCTATTTCTTCCCTACATTTATTGCTCTTTCTATATGCATGTAATGGTCCTGTACTGCCTAATCCGATGTGAACTTTTATTCCTTGTAGTGAATGAAGACTACACACTCCCCGGTACCAGTTTTACATTTTTTCGAGAACCAACACCTGTCAGTATAACACTCCTGAATGATGGAGTGGCTGGTGAAGGGTTGGAGACAATAACCCTGACCCTCATTCAAGTCTTTGGACCAGGACATGACAGTATTATTCTGGGATACAACACAGCTGTCATTCATATACGAGACATCAATGGTAAGAATATTGCCTTTAGAGTGGTAGGGCATTCCCTGGGGTGAGATTAAAGAAAGGAGAGCAGACTACAATATCATGGAGTAGCAGATGCAGAGAAATTAACTGAACAAAGAAAAAACACTACACTGTAAAATCAGTTTTGTCATAATAGCAAAATTGTTTGTTGCATGAGTTTCATCCCATACATACGTCAGTTCATCATGTGATACTACAATATTGTACTCCCTAGACAATGACTATTCCTTACATGTGTGAGTGTTGATAGAGTAGTCCACTAATCCTACACATGTGACTCACACATGTAAAGAATAGTCATTGTCTAGGGAGTACAATATTGTAGTATCACATGATGAACTTGTATATATGGGATAAAACTCATGCAACAAACAACATTGTTATTATGACAAAATTGATTTTACAGTGTACAATATGATGATGTGTTATTTAACTAAGGGGTTCTTATCCTTACTACTTTAGCATCATAGATTAAGTGTGTCACTGTGTGAGCCTTGCCTATCAATGTATATTTGTTCATGCAGAAACTCAGGCACAGCTTTCATATAACCATGTTTGCAGTTACTATTCTGAACATACACTTTAGCATAGAGTACCAGCAAAATTACACAGTCTGAGTTTGACCTCTTTGACTCACTCCAGTTTACTTTGGCCTGTGTGTAGTTATTTTAGTTTCCTATAATAACTTGCTGAGATAATCGTACAAGGACTTTAGTAATGTTAGATTAAAGCCAAGCTCTCAGTGCATATGCATGTAATTCAAATGACGAAAACACGAATACAAACAATGCCACTCGTTGAATCCAGCTGGGATTCGTATCATATTTTGGAATGTTTCACTCACTGTTACTATTGATGATGGTGATGGATTTATCTCCATGGGAACCCCTAAAACAGGACACCCTCAACTAAAAATAAAGGCATGTTTGTACAGGGAAACATATAATTAGGACATCTACAAGCACAATGTCATATGTGTCTATAATAAGGAATCATATAGTGACCTTGTTATGAGGAGAAGCCTATTAAAAGATGTTATATGCTATATGCTTGCCATAATCCCATGTTTTGCTGCATAGATGCTTCCTATCCTTCAATATTTTAATATAAAATGTGTTTAACCTTGTGTATATATAGCATATCGCTTACATAGAGATCCCACTGACACTGATTAGTTAGGTATTGTCTTTATCTATATACATTGCAGCAGTAACATTATCACTTCCATCAATGACAACATCTCCATCACCACAAGTACACAATATTAATGGATATACTACAGTGTTAGTATCATCACTCCCATCATCTCCATCAACAGAAGTACACAGTCGATATACCACAGTGTTAGTATCATCACTCTCATCGACTACATCATCACCATCACCACAAGTAAACAGTGGAAATACTGCAGTGTTTGTATCATTATTCCCATCAAAACCTCCATCAATGGAAGAACACAGTAAAGATGCTACATTGCATACTTATATAGGACTGTGTGTTGCAGCAGTAGTGCTAATTGTTGCTGCTGTCATTGCTATCTCTCTGATTGTCTGTCTGAAAAAGAGACAAAAAATGGTGAATGTAGCTGACAATGTAACAGTTGCATATTGTAAAAGCAAGAGTGGGATGGAGTTGAGTGAAAACGATTATGGCACAACTACCTTCAAAGGAAAAGAAAATTCATATGAATGTGTTTCTACCATTGTTAAAAATGACATTGACATTACTATTTCTGCAAATGAGGCCTATGCAACTCGTCCCTGTGTTTAACATCCAGGCCTATGGAATGGTGTATCGCTATAGCTAATTTATTAATGCCTTATTATATAGCATTTATAGTGTACAGCTGGTGATTTCTTTGCATAATAATATTATGGGTTCTCCCATTCTACATTTGTCACCTGTTTAGATGAAGTAGTTGTAAGTACTCATACAAAGTAAGTGCACCCTATAGTAGGAGAAGCCTTAGAGAAATCGAGCACTATTCATTCACAACGTTGGTATTTTCCCTCACTGGAGGAGTACAGGCCCTTGATGTGTCTGTATTCTACAATGCCTTGCATCAGTGCTATATGATAAGTGGAACCAACCCCATTGCTCAATTATCAACTGGCTCCGACATAGACTTGGCTTTTCCCTATTACGGTATGTGCCTTAGGGGTGCAGATCTGTCACACATTCTCTAAATAACCATACAGCTGCTGCAGTTGACTTAACTGGAAAATCAACTGTTTCATTTACCACTGGAAAATACACACAACTGGCTGAGAATTCTTGAGGAAGACAGTGAAATTGGTGCAGTCTTTTTTGACTTACGCAAGACATTTGATTCTGTTCCCCATCGAAATCTAGTAGTGAAATTACAGCAAACTGGTTTAGGTCTACATGTGCTCAACTGGATCTCTGGCTAGAGGGTGGTGGTCAACAGGAAGACCTCAGAACCCAAAGCTGTCCTTTCTGATGTACCTCAAGGATCGGTGCTCAACCCACTTCTGTTGAACAGTTTCTAATATACATAGATGCATAGTGTAGCACATCTTCCACTCTCAGAAGGCAGTCAATGTGTACTTAATATAATTTTGCCGATGATTTATTGCTGTTTTGTCCAATCAACACTAAACATAGCCAAATGTAAATATGTGGTCATCTCAAGGAAAAGAAACCCATTTCTTCCTCCTCATTGCTTAAGCACTTGGTGGTTCTGAACTTGAACGAGCAAAATCTAGACTTATATCACTGCAAAAAGTAAGTTGTTGTTTTGCCAAGTGTGTGTGGTTATCTCAGTTGCATCATATTCTAAATGCATGACTATATAACCTCCCTTGATGTTCAAAGAATGTATGAAGTTCCTAAGGGATATAAATGCATTGTGGAGGAATGTGGCATACATATAAAGGTTGACATTTTAATACAGCATTTACAGTACAGTGGATTATGTAGCTACGTGATTTCCCCTGAGAGATAAGGTACTATCACATGCAAGGAGACTTACTGTCTCTTGAAATATACAGGGGCATTCCTTAAGGGATATATCCTACACATCTCATGACAGTTTGTAGTCAATATTTTGCAACTGAGGTAACCACCTGCAACCACTGATTTTTTTGCAGTGTATATAGTATATATTCTGTGAAACTCTTTCAGAGTCTATTTGTACAAAAGTGAAAAGGCTCCTCAGACTCCTTTACTGGAAAGCAACACTGATGGTGCCACCTATGTTAACACTGCAAACAATAGGTGGTTGTTTTGACCAGCGGTTGCCTCAGTTGCATTACATGACTATAAACTGTCTTGGTATTCAAAAGATATGTAAACATCAATTTATCTGATTGCATACATGAATAGGAGCTACTCTTCCATTACAGAAGTATAGTTACAAGGGCCGTGTAGGTGATTTTCCCTGTGAGATAAGGTATTACCACAAGAAGTATCCTTGTCACATGCGATACACAGATATCATTCCTTATGGATATCTTACATACCTCTTGGGAGGTTGTAGTTACAAAATACCTATGTTGCAACTGAGGTAACCACACCTTAATGTTTAAAACAACCACCCATTTTTTGCAGTTATATATAACCAGTTGTATGTACCTGTAAATGCAGTCTATGTATCAGAGAGTCGGTAGACTCTCTATGTAGGGATGGCGCCGACACGGACACGCCCATTTACCAGATGAAACGGCTCATAACTCCCGAACGCTACAGTTATAAGCCTTTTCAGACATATAACAAGGCTCTACGAGTGTTTCTCTATCATATAAGACCCTCAAAGTATGTAAAACACACGTATACAATGACATACAGAAACTGCCACACCTCCGTTTTTGAATATTTTTTCATCATCTTCTTCTTCTTCTTCAAACGGTCTACCTCCAAATTGACAAACGCGCTCACCTTTATTTTAGCATAAAACGATTCCTTTCTCTCCGGTGCATGATCCTACGCCAACAGAATCGTCGTAGGATCCCTCTCGCACGAGAACGACAAAGACTTACGAGCACTTCCGTATTGTCGGACGCCATTTCCTTGTTGATTGCATATTTGTGATGTGATCACTCATGCGCTATTAGACGATCGCGCCTGCGTCAACATAATATTCTGCATTTTCGTAATCACGTGCATAGGTTACATACATCAAGCGGGCTGCTAGTCTACGTGCTGTTTTTGTTTTGTTGTTCATCTACTTGCTGTTCATCGTCGTTTGGACACTTCTCTGCGCTACAGTTTGCTGCGCTTTTTCATTCGTCCGACTATTTCACCCAGGCGGTACAACCACTCTCAGGTACGTCAGTTTTACTGTAGTTTGGTATCCACTTTTATCTTTTCTCATAAATACAGAGTCCCGCCAGTTTGTGTGTCCTGAAGGCCCTTCGCTACTGCTCCGATTCACAATCGCAATAACTTTCAGGTAATATACATTGGCCACGTACTAATGTCCTTTTTACGAAGGTGGTCTCATCCCAGTTCATGACACTCTGCTCCGTTTCAGTATAATCATTTTCAGATACATTAGTGTGGGTCATACTGTATTTACATTTACATATATATCGCCTGGAGCTAGGTTCATAATTGTTTGTGTTCGCTTTTGTGTGTACGCATAATGCCTTCACACAAAAAAGGCTTATCAGAAAAAATATTACCAACAACATAGAGCCAGTAGATGTTCGTGATGCTGACAAGCCAAACAAATGCCCATGGTTTTGGGGAGGACCATGTGTAGATAACAGCTATATAGGAGACTGCTAAACAAAGCTGTGCAAGTCCATAAAGAGCCTACTGGATTTTTGCTCAAGAGCATTAGATCCACAGAACTCAAATGTAGGACTTTGGTAGAGGGTGTCACACTATGGCCTCAGAGCCATTTTTCTATGACTCAGCTTACCAGTATGTGAAGAGAGACGTTTCCATACCTATTAATGAGGATGACCAGTGCGTTGTAGCTGAAGAACTCCCACACTGATGACAAATGTTGCATGTGCACATGTAAAGAGGAAGAAATGGGAGTGCTCTATTCAGTGTGAACCTGTTACTGACACAGTGGTTGATGCCATTCTGACCTTGAAGGCAGCCTTTGATAAGCCAATACAAGAAGACTGGCACACCTTAGACAATGTGATAGTGTCCCACTATTGTAAAGTAATCGAATTTTCCTCTGAGGGTCTTAAGGTGGCTTGTTCCAAATTAGTAGTGGTGGTTGCCAAAGTCAACTGAGTATTTCCTGTAGTCCCTGCATGATGTACCCAGTGTGTTCTGGAACTACCAGAAAATCACTATGTTGACAAGCTGGATGCCTTGCTGAGCAATGATGTAAACTCAAGCTATGAGCAAAGCACAGATACAGACTGTGCAGATGTGAAGTAGCTATAGCATGTCCCCTGGATTGTGTGTCACTGTTGCATATTTGGGGTTGGATGAGTCATCACTGACAGACTGCATACTCATATCATGCAGTTAGCAAGAGTGCACAATGTGCAGGTGGCCACTTAGCTATCACATTCACTAATGGTGCAGCTGCAAGTCAAAAACACTTATACACCCTCTACATGGTACATCTGGCTGCAATATACAAGTGTTGTTGGATTGTACTTAATGAAATAGTTGTGGTATACCTTGTGCACTAAGCCAATAAGACTGTGTGTAGCTGTGACAACTCTCCCATTACAAAATGTGTATTCTGACTGATCCTTTTCCCCTTCTCTCCCCTGAACTTCCTTCATCTTCTACCTTCCCAGATCTTGCATTCTACCAAACAAAGCCACGCATTTTACCGTTTTCTTACCTGCACTCAGTAGTCTGAGTGACAACATATCAATGAGTCATAGGGTGAGTGGAGCAGGTACACCTAGTTGTACCATGCACCAGAAACATTTCTGTATAATACAACATTATCACCAAATACCAAATATCGTTGTCATGCACATGCACAGAATATTCAGCTTATGGCTAAGTGGGTTCACCCACAATGCTGCAAGCATTCATCTAGTTGTATGTAAGCAGTGCTGAGTGACTTGTGGGCATGTATGTGTGTATATACAGTACCTCTGTTTATGTGCACCTTCCTCTAATATTCCCCACTCTGTCATACAGATCTCCCTCTGTCTGAACCTATCTCCAGTATATAACCAACTGAAATCCTCAACAACACTTCCAGAACATGTTTTTGTTTGGGTTTATCCTGTGTTTTTCCCTTATGAATTTTATCTCGGGTTTTTGCCTGGGGGTTCCAGTGGCACTTCCTTAACTGTTGTAGATATATCCTATTGTAAGAACTACATGCATCATTACTCATGAAAGCCACATGTATTTCAAGCTGTCATCTCATCAATAATTCAAGTCATATCCTCATTTCCTATTAATTCCTCATTTCCTATTAATTCCTTAAAGCAAGCATTCATCTAGTTGACAAGCAAGGTAAGCCAAAAAAGACAACACAGCAAGGTAGCCAAAAAAGACAACACAGCGCTCGAAACAGCGGCAGCTCGACGAACTGTGCACAAAACTAACTTCACGTGTTCGGCACGTGAGCAAACAAGAAAATGGCGTCTAAACTAACACTTGTAAGGTTGCAGACCTGGAGTTTGACGGCTTTGGGAGACGGTATGAAGATTTTGTGCATCAAGGATCATGTACGCTCCTGTATAAATGATTTTCGTGAAAGAATTAGAGCGATTACTAATCCCAGTTTCGCGGTAGGTCGTTTGAACTGAAGAAGAAGAAGAAGAAGAAGAAGAAGAAGAAGAAGATGAACAATCCGGGTTTTTACAAATTTCCGAAATTCACTGTAGCTGTATATTTTACGTACTTTGAGAGTATTAAAGTGTATAGAAGCACTCGCAGAGCATGTAGCTTGTCTAAAAAGGCTTAAAACATCCGCGTTCGGGAGTTCTGAGCCGTTACTTTTGTTAAGGCTTAATGGGCGTGTCGGTGCCATCCCTACATATAGAGTCTACCGACTCTATGATATTCTATGTGTATTCATTGTGTGAGTACCATGTACATTGCTTTCAGTGCATGCAGACTTTGCTGTATAGTTCACATCATCTTCAGAAATATTGAGGAGTTCCTACTAACCAATACATCATTTCTCAAGTAAATACACTCTCCATGCACATATATCCATCCAGTTTGGGATGTAATAAAACGTGCATATATACTTAATGCACAGAAAACCATTAGTGTACATACTAGATATATGTCTCTACTATTATGCAATGAGTTTTTATCTTCAGTAACAGTAGGTCAGCTTCTCTGGTGATTTCATCTCAATTCAGAGGATTCAACATCCCTGATAATATCTTTATGGAGAATCCCATCATCCTCAAATTCTCTTTTTCAGAGGTCAAACGCAGTGTACAGATACATGTACATACATATGGGTACAATATAAAGTAATAGTCTTAAAACTTGTGTACTGTGATTACAGAGTACTGATGGATTTATAAACTATGCTGGAGCCTTTTGGAACTTTTCTGACCCGTATGTAGCATGAACATGTATACCTTATTATATGTATGTGTGAGTAAATCTATATTATGTGGCTAAATTTAAACAGGCAACAACTGGCTTTACAGATTATTTCCTATATACATTGGTTGCATCATCTCTACCATATGTCTCTCCATCACGGTAGTCTTCTATGTTGCCATGGGGTGAGAGCAAGGTCTGTATACCTCTTTAATTACTGCATAACAATCCATTGATATGTGTGATTGATGGTTCTGTATTGTGTAGGAAGAAGCTGTTTTCATCCATCCACTATTTTATCCACCTCAATCTGGCCATATCTCTATTACTTGGATATGTAGTATTTATGTTTGGAATAGAGCTGGGCACTGGCAGTAAGGTATATAATCTATTGAGTATAACACATTATTAAATAATAAGAATCATTGATATACACAGGGTGGTTGTGTTGCATACATTCACTGTTCCAGATATATCCAGGCATAGAATTTGAACTTAGCAGTGTTCTCTGCTCTCCTGTTATATTCAGGCACTCCTCTGCTTTTTGTTGTTGTGGGGCTGGCAGCACGTTCTGACTACTATGGAGTGTATGGTGAGGATGGAGAGCTTTCCTTGTGAGTTTCTCGTGAGATATTTGTATAGTGGTAAATAATGTGATCTCTATGTTCTCTATCCATCCTCAGCTGCTGGTTATCTACTGAGAAAGGAACGGTTGCTGCTAATACATACACAGGTGTGGAGTAAGATCTCTCCAAGGCTGTCTTCCCTAAAGCAGTGGACACTCAAATCCTACAATCTGGTATGACTGTAATTTTGTAATTATGGACATGTACACTCAGGGCTCATGTGTTAGATACATAATAGTGCTCATATTATTTAGGGGGCGACAGGGCAAAAGATGGCTCTCCCCAAAATTCATGTTGAGTGGGCCATTTTGAGCTTGCACTTCCATAATTATATACACCACCACTGCATAGTTGACATAAACAAATGTGCTTATGTGTCAATCATCATGTGTACAAGATTGCAGATCATTTTGTGCAGTCTACATCATACTCCGGTGATCAGAGTTCGACTGGTATGATGAGGACAATTCTCCACAAGAAGCCAATTGACCCAAAAGATGGTTAGCAATATTGTGATACACCAACTACAGTGTGATCATTGTAAGAGTAATACCATGTTCCCATATGTGTTACGTGTTTCAGAGGCATATCTTCTTCAACTTGTGTGTATGTTATACTTTTTTTTAATTTGTCATACACACCATAGGAGTAGAAATGGGGGGGGGAGGGGGGAGGGGGTCTGTGCATCCCCCCAATAGTCTAAGAGGGGGGCTGGCCCTCCCAATAATTTCCCAGAATCAAGTGTATGCAATCCAGTTACTGATCATTGACAAATTGGTCACGTTTGGCCCCCCAATATTTTTATCTACATATTCCACTGCACACACAACAGAATGCAGTGGACAGTCATTGAGTTTCGCGACAAAGGAACCCCACCTGAGCTGGTCTGTGAGTGAGAGTGCAGGGATTGATAGTGAAAAGAAGCCACTGGAACTGATACCTGAGGGAGATGTCAAAGCTGGTAGAGATCTCACCTCAGCCAGTGGTGTGAAGGGAGCAGAAACTGATGTCATATGCAACCCAGACACTGTGGACAGGGACAAGAGTGAAGATGAAGAGTGTGACAAACAAGAAGCCACTATATAACCTCTAACAATTTTAGTACCTGGATATGACCATAAAGTCCCCATCACTATATTCTAACAAGCCCCTTTCAATAGTTTGTTGGTTATACAGTATATGCATAGTGATGATTTGTAACTCTCAGTGCACACATGTACATGTTGTTTGATGATTGTGCGCAGTACCTCCATATGCTACAATTTGAAGTTGGAGAGGGCTAATCTGCTAAAGAATGCATGCACGTGAGAGGGTTTGGTAAGAAGAAGAAGAAGAAGTAAAAGAGAAGAAGAAAAAGATGATGAAGAAGGATGACGGTGATAGAGAAAGATATTATACCCGTACACAGAACTTACTAAACCCTAAATAAATTATCTGGATATGATCAAAAAGGTTGCTATTGAATTAGAGATATTGGTGTACATACAATGAAATAATATTAATATGCCATTGCAAACACACTATTTTAATATTGTATATGTGTAATAAAATAAACTCAAGCTAGTGATGTATTTTATGATTCTGTGACTCACATCAAGAAATACATATACACACATATATAGTGCATGGTCATCAAACACCACATTGTTAATATGCATGTAGCTTGCTCATCCATATGGGCCACTCAGTTATCTACATACAAAAATATTAGAAGTTATTAGGACACAACAGAGCATCTATATAAGTTAGTGTATAGTTGTTCACTAGTTGTTCTGACAGCCTCTAGTGGTCCTGAGGTATAGGCTGTGGTGGTTCATGGAGAACATATATGTAGGACTTCCGGTCTGATGGCGTGATATTCGCGGCGCGCGCATGCGAAGTGGGCAGTGTGGGCGAGCTGGTCTGGTGGTTGTCAAAACGCGAACGTTAATTATTAATACAGAAATTTTAAAGTTAGCTCGCTTACTTGAATGATGACTACTTTTTATGCTCTTCTCATGTCACTCTGGTGCTTGACTGAACTAAAACCTCACCCACAACAAACAGGTCTATAGTCAAAATTTAATTCTGGCAGTGCATGGTCGAAGGATCGCGTTCAGCAAAGAGAATAGCTTCCTCCATAGCTTCCTTTATTTGGAGCATGGTAATGTAAAGGTCGTACCATTTTTTCTCCCCTATTCTATAAAACGAGGCTCGTTTTACATCAAACATGATGAGATAGCCTCCAGGTTTCAGTAGCTTTCCAAGTTTCTTCGTACCTTGCTAATTATGCTCCTCGTGCGTGTTACATGCAACTGTAAAGCAAAGACTGGTGCAGATGATGGAAAACTGTGGTTCAGGTTCACTCGCGATGCCCATCGGATGCTCCTGATTGAGGTCACAACTCGTAATGGCAACTCAACGCCTCCCGTTTTTTTTCTATTTCTTGCACATATGAGGAACGCTAATGAGAGGACATATCACTGCGCTCCTCAGGCAGATTAAAACTTCCGACAAGTGATAGATTTATCATAGGGGTGATTCCAAATCATTTCAACAAATGTTTTCACATGACCCTCTCAGAATTGGAGGAAACTCGGTATATTATTAGTACTTGTGGTTTTATAAAGCCAGACAAAATTTCACTCTCCTTCATGTCATCGTTTTCTTGTGAAACTTTTCACATCCGGATGTAATTTCTTTCCTTGACAGAGACCTGTTCTTGTGTGCACATGGTTCTACTAAAATTTCACCTATTTGTACATTACGTATGCCTTGGGTTTAGATACTTGAATGAATTGAAAGGCCCATCATGTGGATGAAGGATTGTTGCCTTCACCCAACTCTCCTACTGAATGATTTGTAGCACGCAAACCAACCAGCAATTTCCACCATACAAGCATATGACAGAGCCAACAATTGGTTGTGGTTGCAGATCATTCTTTCTCTCTCCTCCCTGGAAGCAGAATTAATAAACACTGACTCTCACTTTACTCTTTGATATGGGAACTAAGGAGTGCATCAGTGAAGGTCCAGGTTTTGGGCCAGGATGAAACTTATCTTGTACAAGCTTCATTGATTTTTGTGCAATGTAGTTTGATACACTAAATTCTTGCTAAATATTTTCAGTGACGAACTTTATAAGATGTAATTCCCAGATTTCTTAGAAAATTGGGTTAGTGCGTGATGTTATCCACGAACAAGAACAGGCCATTATTTACTCTCTGCCAAGGAAAGAAATTACATCTGGATGTGAAAAATTTTGCATTGGGTCAGTAAACGGAACTATGAAATTCATTTGTGATTGCATTTTTTCTCATTTAGTCTGCTATAGAAAATGTAATTGTTATCTAACTTAATCAACATGACTTATTTTGACTTAAAAATTGATTGTATTTTTCAAACGCTTCACAAAAAGGCATTGTGGTGTGAAAAAATGCAGTGACTTTGATTAAAATGCCTACATACCATTGTATACCAGTATGAATCTCCTAATCCCAATAGAGCCCCACAACCAAACTTCTACAACTGTTAGTCAAGGGTCTAGAAGGTATCCACACCAATTTTCAGAAAGATTAGATCAGCATATTTTGAGGGGTCAAAGGTCAAAAATTAAAAGAATGTCATTTTTGTTCAACTTTATTGGATTAAGTCATATAACATATCACCTGAAAGCCCATTCTTCATGCTGGAAGGTGATATAATTTATTTTACAAAACAACCAAAAATAAGGAAGTTATAGGAAATTGAGTAGTGGCCTAGCAAATATTATAAAAAAGGTCACTTTTTAATTGGTCTTAACCAGAAAACGATGTTGTGAAATTTTGTCTGGCTTTATAAAACCACAAGTACTACTGAGTTGCGTCCAATTCTGAGAGGGTCATGTCAAAACATTTGTTGAAATGATTTGGAATCACCCATAGGTAAATATACAGCTATCCAGATCAAAGGAACGTGTGGAAGCCACAGAAAGGCATGGTATACATACTGTAAGACGCTTATAGTGAACTTTGACCTGGTTATCTCACTTGCATTACTCTGTACAGCTAATCACTACATCTTTTCTGCTTCCAGAAGTCTTATCCACCAATTACTGGAAAGGTTGTAGATCTATATAGAACACACTGGGAGGGTCCCAGAAAGAGAGAGTTTAACTGGTTAATTCAACTCAAAGTCTTAATTGTTTCTACGCAAGGTAGCTAGCTACAGTGGAACCTCCCATAACGGACCCTCCGAGAAGCGGACACCCACGCTACAACGGACACTTGCCGTGTTACGGTTTGAAACTACCATAGCTTTAATACATTAGCAACCTCCGAGAAGCGGACGCTTCCCGATTCCGGACAGCGGACAAAATCTTTGCGCCGAACGGCGCTCCACCATGCATTTTTGCCTCTAAATAGCGGACACCCGGAAGCCACTCCCCTAAAATTGCAAAGTTGCGCTTGCGCAGTACGGCGCTATGTACGAGCGCAACGTCAGTAAATTCTTGTGTATACAGCAAAACCTCACACGCGTTACAAGGAAGCAGTATCTGCTTTAAAAAATGTACGTGTACAAGTTTCTTGCATTCAAAGGACATGGAAAAAGTGTGTATTGGTCAGACAATTGATAGGATTGCCAATTTTACACATCAATATTAGCAAGACGACAACTTTACTTGACTATTTTACACACTAACTCATGTACAAACTTCACTACATTACTTATATTCCACCCCAAGTTATAAAATTAAAATATTTCATGAACCTCCGAGATAAGGACAACCTCCGAAGAAAGGACAAAAGTGCCGTTCCCAAAGTGTCCTTTCTTCGGAGGTTCCACTGTATATAGCTTGCATTCTTGAACTATCAGTGTCCAACTGATGTGGTGTCAGCTCAAATTTATATATATGTCTCCATGCGCTCGCCTGTTAATAACGCGTTATTGTGACCTGAAACCACGACCCTAATTAGGGTCGTAGTTTCAGGTCACAATATTAGGGTCGTAGTTTCAGGTCACAATATTAGGGTCATAGTTTCAGGTCACAATAACGCGTTATTAACAGACGAGCGCATGGAGACATAAATACAAGCGCACTGGTGGTGCGTTTATTGCGTGCACAGTCGTAGCCGCTACAACTGTAAAGCCAGGTTTGACCGCTCTTGCGGATCTAGGTTATTGGTATAAGTAGCTGCTAGCTAGGCATTGATGCAATGTCGCTGCTAAATGTCGGCGTGGTCGTTCTCCTGCTTCTGGTGACCTTCACACGACAAGGTTATGCTTATACTGCTCACTGTATCTCTCTATATTACTCAAAATAGTGCAGGTTCTGCACAGGGCGACGTACCCTGTTCTAGGGAACCAGACTGTGATATTAGATACACATTTGATGACGACTCAGTGCGTGACTGTTGTGGGCAGGAAGGCGTTCTAAGTCATATACCTGAAGGGGAAGAAGTCTGTCAACTGTGTTATGGTATGTTGAATATTATATGCAAAAAGTGCAGGTTGGTAATATTTTGTGCTCTCTAGTGTATGGATGGGTGGAAGACATTGCTCCTGACAATGACTCAGCTTCACCTCAATCAGTCATAACAGCTGACGAGGGAGAGACAATCATTCTCCATATTTTTCACACTAAGAATGGCAGAAGTCCTCCTGGAGGATTTGAGTTCAACATTGAGGCTGCCGGAGATGCTACATGTAATTCTTCTCAGTTCCCAAACTTTGTATTTCTTCCCTACATTTCTTGCAATTAGTAATCTTGCATACATTCATCTCTCGGCACCTAATGGTACTGTACTGTCTAATCTGATGTGAACTCTTATTCTTTGCAGTGAATGAAGACTACACACTCCCCGGTACCAGTTTTACATTCTTTCGAGAACCAACACCTGTCAGTGTAACACTAGAGAAAGATGGAGTGGCTGGTGAAGGGTTGGAGACAATAACCCTGACCCTCATTCAGACCTTAGGGCCAGTAGATGACAGAATTATTCTGGGATACAACACAGCTGTCATTCATATACGAGACATTGATAGTAAGAATATTATCTTTAAAGTGGTAGGGCATTGCCTGGGGTGAGCTCGAGCACGGCTGCCAAGTAAAAAATTGTTGGTTCAGCATAGCTAGTGTAGCCCCAAATCTGCCGTCTTTTCTTAAGTTGCGCAGAATACTGCTGCAATATCGCTGTAGAATAATGTAGGTATGGAAATAACGCCATAACTTTTGAATGAAGCGGTTTCAGAGAAAACCCCACAAATATTTTGACCTCCGTTGACCGCTGAGTACGCGACAGTATTTTCAGGACGAACGGACGCTCCAGAGGTGAGACATACAGACATAGACACACGACCCCGTAACCCTCGCTGCGCATGCGCGCCGAGGGTCAACCAGGTTTGCAGTTACTATAGTGCTACTGTAACACAACATGCAGAACCCTAAATTTAGCATAGAATACCGCGCAAAAATACACCTGGATCTGTTTGGCTCACTCCATAGTTTACTGTTTAACCCTTAGCCTGTGCGTAGTTATTTTTAGTTTCCTATAATAACTTGCTGATGACTGATACACTCATACAAGGACTTTAGATTAAAAGCCAAACCCTCAGTGTATATAGTTTATACTAGGTGAATGGTGAGCGGATCGAGCCCACCTAATTTAAAGCATGTACAGTGCCCATCACAAACATACATATAAAGGTCGGCCCATTGACATGATTAGGTGGGTTTGCTCTGCTAGCCAATAAGTCAAATGAAGAAAACATGAATGCAAACATCCTGCCAAGTCAAGTGAATCCTGAAATACTCAGCTGGGACTCTCTGCCCATGATTGTTCGATGGCAGTAATGCTATGATAGCTTCATGAGTATTATTATTACTCACTGTCATCATTGATGATGGTGATGGTATGTATCTCCATGCATATGGGAACCTCTCTAATCAGGACACCCTCAAAAAAGAATAAGGGTCACTTTTGATATCCCAAATCACATATTTGTATACATTTCAACAAGGGAACCATTTAATCAGGACATGTACAAGCATATATGTGACTACAATAAGGACATCTTTATGGGGTTACACATGTTATAGTTGCATGTGTTTTGCTGCATGGATGCTTCCTATCCCTACATCCTTCAACATGTCAACCTTGTATATTATAGCATATCCCTTACATATAGAGTCCATGCACTGACACTGATTAGTTGAGTATTGGCTATATCTACATTGCAGCAGCATCATCACTTCCACTGATGACATCGCCACAAGTAATAGTATCATTATTCCCATCAACACCTCCATCAATGAAAGAACACAGTGAAGATGCTACTTATATAGGAATATGTGTTGCAGCAGTAGTGTTAATTGTTGCTGCTGTCATTGCTATCTCTCTGATTGTCTGTCTGAGGAAGAGACAGAACAAACTAAAAAGGGATATTGTGAATGTAGCTGACAATCTTGCATATGGTACAAACAAGCTTAAGGGTAGGATGGAGTTCAAAGAAAATATTGCCTATGGCACAACTACCTTTAAAGAAAAAGAAGATGGATATGAATATGTTTCTACCACTGTAAATGACGTTGACATTACTACTTCAGCAAATGAGGCCTATGCAACTACTGATAATGTCCCCGTGTTTAACAACCAGGCCTATGGAATGTTGCATCACTAATTTGTTAACATCTTATAATTGTATCATGTAATGTGTATAAGTGTACAGCTGGTAATTTCTTTATGTTCTTCCATTTCACATTTACCGCCTGTTTAGATGAATAGTAGGTTATTACTCATACAAAGTAAGTACACCCTAGGGAAAGACTATTTAGCACATGAAAGCCAATAATAAAGAGAATACAAATTAGAGAAATTGAGCACTCTTCATTCACACTGTTGGTATTTTCCCTCACTGGAGGAGTAGGTATACAATACCTTGCATCAATTCTGATAATGAAGTGGAACCAACCCTATTGCTCAACTATCAACTGACTGGGCTTTGAGGTAGACTTGGCTTTTCTCTATTGTGATCATCAATTATGTGCCCTACTGTAAGATCCCTCGGCCTCTTGCAATTGTCTCTAGTGCATCTGAGCACTAGTGTGCCAGAATGCGTTTCCAATCGTAGGTAAAAATATCTATATAGTTTTGGGCTATGTAGTTTTCTCTCAGAAATACAGAAATTAATGTTCTCCATGCTAGCCAAGGTTTCACTGTAATTATATAGCTATAGTGCAGTGACTGTGCAATCATACCCCTAAGTATTACTGTATAATACACATTCACTGCACTATAGCTAGTTCAAGTCAATTGCAACAGTCAGGTTTATATCATTCTTTTCCTGAGGTTAATACAGTCTACCCCCCCCCCCCCCCCCTTCCCGATTTGTTCATCTTCTCATTCTTATTCTTCACATAAATTGCTGATACATAAGCCATATATATTGGTATTCTCTAATGACTATAAACATTGAGTGAAAGATATCATATGTATCTATAGACTAGACACACACATATACACACACCAAGTACTAAAGTGCAAACCCTCGGCGCAACTGAAATAATACGCATGCGCAGATAGGTATATAGCTGTGTGGATTCTGGACTCTAGCTGCCTCAAAGCCCTGGAATCTTTCTAGTGTGAAACCTGCGAAAGTTATACTCCAATAATTCTGTCTGTATTGGTCTACACTGGCCTTCTGTTTCTACTAGAATACTATACTCAGAAAGCTAGCTTTTCTGGCTAAACTCCTCAGTTCTCCAAGCAACATGTACACTTTAAGGAGCACTAGCCATTGATGATGTGTACGATTCATCTATTGTTCAACAGTGTAAATGCTTGAGTCCTGCTTGGGCACCGATGTCCTTGCCTCCTGTCTCTCAGACCCTGGTAGTGCTGTAAATATTGTGAAATCTATGAAGAATCACATCCTTAACAAGACTTCAATATCACTTCAATTACAGATAAATCCTCCAGTTTCCTTGTTGCTCAAGTTGCCAAATATACCTCCTGGTGTCATCTGTGGGACATCACACTCAACAAAGGTGTAAAGGGAACTAGAACTCTTCAGAAACTTCTCAAAGAGCTGTCTCGACCTAAATCCTGTTTTACCTGTACTCATTGTGGATCTCAAGAAATAGCTGAAACAAGTTGCTTTGAGCATGTACACAGCATCCAGACCCTCTCTCTAGTCTGTAGTTTTTTTCTCATATCTCCTCTCTCTAGTCTCATATACATTGTAGTATTTTACACTGTGCACACTTATACATGTACACTGTATGCATATGCCATTGTAAAATGAATTATTATTATTATTTAGACAGAGCGAGCCCTCTGAGATGTGTGTGCTGCCTGTTTGTTGATACGGTTCAGAGAACTGGATTCTTACAGAACCTATGGTCACTTTACTTGAAATTTTCCAGGCAGAGCTGGGGAAAATCCTCATATTCCCAAATATCATTCAAATCTCCCCCCCCCCCTCCCCTGAAAAAGGAAACAGAACAACTCGAGAAAGTACAGCAATTCACTCTACGGATGTGCATGAAGCAGTGGGATGCTACTATTCTGACCTGTTGGAGTTGTTTGCCACTCCAACTTTGGCAGACCGGAGAAAGTACTTAAGTCTCTGTGTTATGTATACCATAGTACACAACCAAGTCCATTTTCAGCCAAACATATTTGTACCCAGACATTTGTCTGCATTGCACTCATCATAAAACTGTCAATTCATTCAACCATTCGCTAAATCCAATGCATTCAAGTACTCATTTGTACCATCTACATGTTCTAAATGGAACGACCTCCCTGCTGATGTTTCACTCGCTCCCTCACTATCTTCCTTTAAACACTCACTTCTTAGTTATCTGCAAGAGTAATAACATAGTTATGTATAGGGTGTACTTTACATTAGCCTTGTACATCCTTTGCAATATATGCATTAATACTTTAAAAATAAAAAAAGCGCACGCGCTACTCAAACGCGTCAACGGGAAGATTTGTGGGCAAAAGACGGAGACTAAAGAGAAAGGAGCTCGCTACCTTATATTGAATCGTAGCGTTTAGCCCTTTTTAAGAGCTTTAGAAAGCTCTGCCGTCGTAAAATTGCTGCTGCAATATGGATCTCAAGAAACAAGTTGCTTTTAGGATGTACACAGCATCCAGATCTCATTGGGGATTTTTCTTATAACCATATTTCATAGACTCTCTCATTGAAGCTCACTCTGACTCTGACTCTGACACTGTTTTAGTAAGTGTTCGCAAATGTACCTCCTTATGGAGTGTTGCTGTAATTATTCTTGTCTCATATTATGCCTTCTCTCTAGTCTGTAGTTTTTCTGCAATGACACCTTCATCGTTGCAGCATGCTTTTTTCACAGCATCACTGGACTTAGCTTACCTAACATTGACTCATCTACTTCTTGTGAATTGTAGACACGCGTGCGCAAATCTTTGAAAAAGCGCACGCGCTACTCAAACGCGTCTGTATACGGAAGATTTGTGGGCAAAAGACGGAAATAAGCTCGCTGCCTTTAATACATTGAGTCGTAGCGTTTAGCCTACTGTTAGCCTTTGCTTTAGAAAGCTCTGTCATCGAAAAGTTGCGCAGAATACTGCTGCAATATCGCTGTAGGTAAGAATATAAACGCCATAAGTTTTAAATGAAACGTTTTATAGCGAAATTCCCACAAATCATCTGATCTTCATCGCCCTTTAGGTATATGTTTATCGTTTTCGTCACAAATAAACATTGGAGAAACTAGGCTAGTTCACACAGACAGACAGACCCAACTACAGTAACCCTAGCTGCGCATGCGCAGCGAGGCACACAAATTGGACGATGCCTACACAAAGGCAGAGGTACAAAGGTATAACTCAATCTACAATCTCCTGAAGTTTATATTTCAGGGTATTTATACAGCAGGTTTAGGCTATGTAAAAATATACAGAAATGCTAAATATAAGCAGAATATAAAGCACAGTGTATATGAAGAGTAGAATTATGTTCTAATTGGATCACTCAATCAGTAATGAAAGCACTCTAAAGTCTTGGCACTGCGCGTGAGCGAATCGCTAATAATGCGCATGCGCGGTTTCCAAAACGTGGTTAGGGGCTACCTGCTCCTCTGCTAGGGTCGATGCAGATACCCTAGTATATTGAGTTTCGTGAGTATTTGTGTTACGTTCTACGTTTGTGCGAAGGGGAGAGGACATCACAGATCGGAGTACTTAATGGCTGTCTTGCTAGATGGGCATACGTGGCTCTGGGTAAATACGCCCCAGTTTGACGTCTACTGGAGTCATGGTGGGAAGGGTAGCCCCTTTGATGTTCATTGTCGACAATACAGTGCAGTGGTGCATCAGTTCAGAAATGTGTTGGGTTGCACTGCTAGACAGATTCACGTTGGCGAGTGGTCGAACGCTCTCCAATTGGAGTTGTATACTACTGTCAACGGTGGGATGGGTAACCCCTTTGGTTTCTGTTGCCGACGGTGCACTGTGATGGTCTTTGCTGGTTCCTCGAACTCTTCACTGTGAACTCTGTTGTTTTTTTTTGTGTGTGTTCTTTTATGTTTTAGTTCTCATTTTCTTTTGTCAATGCCCAGGTGGGTCTGTATGACATGAACTTTGAACCGAATGGCCGACTACACGGATAGCCATGCAATGCAGAAAGCGGTGTATCTCTGCAACGGAGCGGCTTCACAGAAATCCACACACTTCGTTGCCCGTTAAGTAAGTAATATCCTTTTCAGGAAGAACGGACGCTCCTAAGGTGAGATTTCGATTAACGGACAGACAGACAGATAGACATACACCGGATTTCAGGTCCGTTGTCCCAAATGATAATGCGCATGCGCATCAAACTGCCAGTGTTATTCCTCTTGCAGTTTGTATTCAGTGGTGAATCCCCCTTAGGAAGTTGAGTAGCCCTTTTACAGTATACTCTGACTGACACACTATGCTATATCTGCCTAGATGAGAGCAAATACCGTCAGCCTAATGCGCATGTGCAGCCGCCACTGGAAAAACGAACGACAACGGACCTGAAATCCGGTTTACAGACCCAACTACAGTAAAGTTAAAGTTCAAAGTTCATGTTAGTTAGCCCGTAAGGGATACAACTAAAAGTACAATGCAACACACAGACAAAAGAAAAAATATACTACAAATTATACACATGATGGAGTCTCTTGAGTTCTTTTCCAACTGAGAAAATATCCGAGTCTTCGTCATCATCATGTGGTATCTCCAGTAGATGCTCAAGACTACAAAAGATGTGTGAAAATATATGGTTGGCAGCTGGAGTACCTTTAGGTGAAACAAAGTCACATAATGGACATGGTTGATCAATATTTGATGGAATGGTTAGGGTTCTCAAATTAACTTGCAAGGAACGAGTTCCTTGAAATCCATGATCTCTAGCTTTGTCCCACAATTTACACCATGATACTGATCTTGATAATAAAGCCAGACTCATGTGGCTTTCCACTTTGCTCCAAATGTAGTCTTGATCTGCTTCAAAAAGGGTTTCTTTACAGATTTCAGACACACTGGGCTCCCATTCAGAAGTAATGATGTTACATTTGTGCCATAAATCTGTTCCAATAGACGAGATTGCTGAAGTCCTGGATCCTGATCCTTTAATAAATTGAAAATATCTGAGCTGATTGATCTGTTTTGTGGATTCATTAGTTTCCAAAGAAAACTCAATTTTCGATTGAGAATACGTAAACGCATGGTTGGCCACCCTAAAGCAACCAACACACTGACATTGGCATGATGTTTTGGCAAGTTAAGAATTTTCTTTCCAACTTCAGTTTGAAAGTCCTCTAGAGGTTTAAGAAGCTGGTCAGTTAGTAGCCAATTTTCACAGCCATAAAGACAAATGGGAAGAGAGCATACTTCAAACACCTCTTTAGAACAGAGTGGATTTAACTTGCGCTTGGAGATACCAGAGGCAAAAAAGGATCTACGGGCCTTAGAGATGTTGTAAGCGATAGATTCTTTAGGAGAAAGTGAGTTGCTCCAAATGACACCAAGGCATGTAACAGAGCTGGAGGGCTTTAGGACTACTGGTCCAACCTGTATTGGGTCCACTCTCACATGATTGCCATTTGTCATCTCAAGGATCTCCTGTTTAACTTCAGGAAATTTCTATCAGTAAAGGATTTCACAATGTAACCCTCGCTGCGCATGCGCGCCGAGGGCAACTCTAATGCGCATGCGCGAACTGTAACACAGCGAGACTAAACATCTGTCAGTGTTATTTTGTGGCCAGGAGATAGTGTACGACCTTGCACAAACGGACAGGTGGTGGCAGACCTACATGTAAAGTATCTGGTTTATTGTGTACACAGGCGAAGCCGCGACATCTCAGATTACAATACTGATTCATATCCTCGCGGGGGCGTTTGAGATACTCGTCAACCACTTCTAAGACCTTTAGACATGACTGTAGAACTAGGAATGCAATAGTGCAGCGCGCGCATCTAGCTGACTATAGCCGCTGCTGTAGCCACTCTAGCTATAGGCTATTGGTAGGTAGGTCCTAGCTAGGCATTGATGCAATGTCGCTGCTAAATGTCGGCTTGGTCGTTCTCCTGCTTCTGGTGACATTCACACGACAAGGTTAATTAATGACATTGTACTGCTCACTGTATCTTTTTATTACTCACAATGGTGCAGGTTCTGCACAGGACATTCTCTGTTCTAGGGATATATACTGTGTCAATATTTTTAATGAGGACTCAGTGCGTGACTGTTGTGTGCAGGAAGGCGTTCTAAGTCGCATAATTGAAGGGGAAGAATTCTGTCTACTGTGTTATGGTATGTTGAATATTACATGCAAAAAGTGCAGGTTTGTAATATTTTGTGCTCTCTAGTGTATGGATGGGTGGAAGACATTGCTCAAGACAATGACACAGCTTCACCTCAATCAGTCATAACTGCTGACGAGGGAGAGACAATCATTCTCCATATTTTTCACACTAAGAATGGCAGAAGACCTCCTGGAGGATTTGCGTTCAACATTGAGGCTGGCGGAAATGCTACATGTAATTCTTCTCAGTTCCCAAACTTTGTATTTCTTCCCTACATTTCTTGCTCTTAGTACTCTTGCAAACATTGCACCTAATGGTACTGTACTGCCTAATCTGATGTGAACTCTTATTCCTTGTAGTGAATGAAGACTACACACTCCCTGGTACCAGTTTTACATTCTTTCGAGAACCAACACCTGTCAGTATAACACTAGAGAAAGATGGAGTGGGTAGTGAAGGGTTGGAAACAATAACCCTGACCCTCATTCAGACTTTAGGGCCAGTAGATGACAGAATTATTCTGGGATACAGCACAGCTGTCATTCATATACGGGACATCGATGGTAAGAATATTATCTTTAGAGTGGTAGGGCATTCCTGGGGTGAGATTAAAGGAAGGAGAGCAGACTACAATATCACGGAGTAGCAGATGCAGGGAATTAACTGAACAAAGAAAACAACTAGAGGTTCTTATCCTTATTACTTAGCATCATAGATAAAGTGTGTCACTCAGAGAGCCTTGCCTATCAAATACTACCTGTATACTTCCATGCAGCAGCTCAGGTACAGCTTTCATACAACCACGTTTGCAGTTAGAACATATACACTTTAGCATAGAGTACCAGCAAAAATACACAGTCCGAGACTGGACACACAGATATACATAATATCCGAAAAATGATTTCCATATTTTGCCATGCTCTTCCTTATCCTCTTCTTCTTTTTCATTGCAGTGACACACCTATAATGCTAAGTAGTCACTCCATAGTTTACTGTAAAAGTGGTAATGGATTTACACTTGCCTAGTAATTATTTTAGCCCCTATATGACAACTTGCTGGTGGAACTAAGATAATCACACAAGGCATGGGCGTAGGAAGCATTTTTATAGTGGTGAGGCCGTAGATGGCAGTAAAATGTATCACAAAGCATGCAAGTGTAGTGTTGTGCCATCTATGAGCATGCCCCCACCCCCCTCCTCGGCACTCTGAGAGCTTAATATCTAGTGCAATTATTTTGATATCAGTTGCCATAGGCAGTGATGATCATGACACAATATCCATGTATAATGATGTGATGATGCTTAATAATGACACTTAATAACGTCCAAATACTCTTTCTCTATGCTCATTACAAATAAACTCTCTGGCAACATCTACTAAATTAACACTGTCAAGTTCCTCTTGGTATGCATTTAGAATCATGCAATGATTGAGTCTTTCCTGAGACATTGTTGTTCTTAAATATGTTTTAATTCTTCGATGTTGAGAAAATGAACACTCTGATAAAGCGTTGGTAACTGGCATGACCAAAATCAAGGTTACAAGTATAACTATTTCACTAAAGAATGAATTCAGTGTGGGAGAAAGTGATTTTATATACTTAATGATATCGAGCAAATTTATATCTTTCACCTCTTTCAGGTGGGTATGCAATGTATCCAGTTGAACCTCAATTCTTGCAGCATCAAAATCAGTTCCATAATTATGTCTCAATGACAGCAGTGAGTTGAGCCTGGTAGTCTTGAGCACGAACAGCATTTACTAGCAACTGTTCCATCTGTTGATACGTTTTATATCCAGGCTGATCAAACCTCTGCTGTATACAGTTAACAATTGAATCAATGCATTCATAATAAATTTGCTTATAAAATGATTCTGGTGTGTCCGGATAGTGACAAGAGGAAAGCCCCTCATATCTAAGTGGCCTTTTACGCCTTCTAGGTAAGAGAGGTTCTCCTACTTCAAGTTGGATGCATTTTACAGATGTAATCCCAAAAGAGCCTGCAGTTGTCATCACTTCGTAATGACTGTATTGTTTCTAGAGTCATTGAAGCTAAAACTTGACCTGAAGCAGACACATTTGCTCCTTGTGTGCACAAGAAAGATTATCTGTGTGCTTAAGAATTAAGAAGCACAATGACAAACAATAAAATAAGTGAAATAATTTCATTTGTGCTTGTACACCAATAATTCTAGCCTTGATATCTGATTTCAATGGCTCCTCCAAACACTCCTCCCATAAGGTCTGCAATACAGCATAATTATCTAACACACTTTTTAAACTGTTAGCTCTAACAGTCCAGCGTGTGGGACATAGTACTCGAAAACCAGGGGTATCTGGTGCAAGTTCTTTCTTAATACAATTAAATGTATTATCACGCTTTGGAGAAAGCTTTATCAGACCAGATATATATTTCATGTGTAATGTCCAGTACATCTTGCAGTGCTTTAATACCCCTGACTGTATCTCATAGCCAACCATATCCCTACATCTATAAATACTAAAAGGGGTTATATGGTGTTATGATTGTTGCATGCTATCATCCCCTGCCTTTGTCGGCATGCATGCTGCACTTTGACCTTGTTTCTATACTTTTTGGCACTTCAATCCCTACATCCTTCAACAATGTTTTTACACTAGTATACAGAAAAATCGGCTTGTTGACATGACTAGGTAGGCTCGCTCCGCTCGACAAGTAATGCAGTCACCTGATGGTACCAGTCCATAGTCCCCTAGGCCGTTGTGATGCATAGTTACATCATAGAAAATGTAATTGTCATACAGCTTATACTGTAACTGTTATATGTCAATTATCACATTATTGATCAAATAATCATAGGAGAGCTGAGAGGGAATTATAAAGGAAAAATGTAAACCTCTGAGTAGGGACAACCTCTCTACAAGGGACAAAAGGGATGGTCCCAAAGTGTCCCTTGTTCAGAGGTTCCACTGTAGTTGGTCTAGCGTAGTAGATCAGTTGTATGTAGGTTATCTCTACCTTGTTTGATTTCTATATCAGAGAGTCGGTAGACTCTCTATGTAGGGATGGCGCCGACACGCCCATTAAGCCTTAAGAAATGTAACGGATCAGAACTCTCCAACGCGGCAGCTATAAGCCCTTTTAGAAACATAACATGGCCTACGAGTGTTTCGTTACACGATAAGACCTTCAAAGGTGGTAAAATACATCGCTACAATGATATGCGTGATTTTGCTAAAACCCGATTTCTTCAACATCATCTTCTTCTTCAGTAAACAGGCATAACTCAAAATCGGCATAAGTATTTATCTTCATTTTTGCACAAATCGGTTTCTTTTTGGCCGGCGCAGTGCCTTTCACCAAAAAATGGTTATATAAAGTACAACTAAGAGCCACGCCCACAGACTTCCTCTCTGTTGTACGCCATTTTTATTTTGTGCACGTATTCGAGCTTACCCAGGCCCTCGAAGAAAGAGAGAGCCTGGGTAGCTACGAGGCTACAGCATAGGTGTGCAGCAAATCGGTTAGTGTAACTTCGGTTTGCGTTACAGGTGTTGATCGACTCTGTTCTCAGAATCTGCTGTTTTTTTTCTCAGTATCCCCGCTCTCCATCGCGCGTACTGGCTTTGGAAGTGTCTGGCGCCGACACGCCCATAAAGCCTTAAATTGAACAGCGCAGAACTGCTGTTATAAGGCTTTATAGACACATAATATGGCATACGACTGTTTCTATACAACAAAAAAAACAGTGAAACAAGGGAGTAAAAACATTTCCATTAAAATGTTAAAGGATGTAGGGATGACAGTGCCAAAAAGTAGAGAAACAAGTGTAGTGTATATATATATGCAGCAACACAGGGAATGAGAGATTATACTTATATGCAGCAAGACAGAGGATGAAGGCAGTATATTATATGCAGCAATGAGGGCATGCAACAATAATAACATGCGTAACCCCTCCCTACATCTTTCATTATGGGGTTACGCATGTTATTATTGTTGCATGCCCTCATCCCCTGTCTTGCTGCATATAATATACTGCCTTCATCCTCTGTCTTGCTGCATATAAATATAGTCTCTCATTCCCTGTATTGCTGCACATATATACACTACACTTGTTTTTCTCTACTTTTTGGCACTGCCATCCCTAAATCCTTTAACATTTGAATGAAAATGTTTTACTCCCTTTATAAGTTAATGGATATTAATATAGTGTTTTGCACACAGTAACTGTTGATACTGGATTTCAAGCTAATGAGATTACTCTGCTGGAGGGTAACTCAGGAACGATGTGCCTCAATACAGTGGGAACAGTGTTCAGTGATACTGTTATCAATATCACACTTATTGGAGGCAGTGCAGGAGCAGATGGTGAGGTTTGTTCATTAGTACAAGGTGCTTGTAACACATGAATGCTATATACAAGGACAATGTCATGTAGATCTATCAGTTGTGCATGTCAGTAAGGCATGCATTTAGAAAGAATGATGCATAATTATACTGATATGTTAAAGGAAAGCTTCTTAATTATTTGTTTACATTTCTTTGCAGATTTATTTTTGAATGCCCAGCAAGTGACTCTTACTTCTGTTAACCCTGAACCTTGCATTAGCTTCACTGCTGTAGATGATGATCTGGGACTGGAGGGCCAGGAAATGTTGACTCTGAGCCTGAGTGGTTCATCTAATGTCATATTTCAGAATGTTTCACTCACTGTCATCATTGATGATGGTGATGGTATGTATCTCCATGGGGAAACCCCTCTAAACAGGACACCTTCCAAGGATAAGTGATGCCCCAAATATGTATTACAAGCATATATATATATATATATATGTGTCTACAATAAGGTATCACATAGTAACATCCCAAACTATAGTATTTCATACATTCAATACAGTCCTGAGCATGATATTGTCATTCCATTACTAAAATTTGTGTTGAGATTCTCGATATTCCGTAACTTTGTATGAGGTCAGTATTCATAGGTTTTATGCAACTACATAGTACAATAGATGTACCATCACGATCATGTATAATATCTTGTAATGACTATATCATTATCTATACTCTCCCCCCACACATACACTATGGACATGTATCTATAGTTGTAGTGTTTGAATTCAGTGATACGGATAAAGATGGTAGTGAGGAAAGTGGTGTTATCAATGTGCGTGTGGTACAAAGTGTTGCAACTGCTGTTCCAATCAATCTGACAATCACTCCCACTGAATACTCTGATGACTTTGGATTTGATGTTACAGACTTTGATCCCAACAGTCCCAACATTGCTACTCGTACGTATGTATGCTTCCTTCCTTTATATTATATGAGGTATCTTCTAAGGCATTTGGCTCATTATCAGAGAGTTGGTACACTCTCTGTGTAGGGGTGGCGCCCATGTTTATTAGCTTAACAAATGTAACGGCAAATAGAGCAGCTCTAAGCCCTTCTAGACACATAACATGGCCTACGAATGTCTCTAAACATGATAAAACTTAGTAAAATACACTGACATATGCGAAATTTCTAAACCCAATTTCTCCTTCTAATAGTTCAAATGGTCTAGCACAATTATTTGCCTTGATTGGCTTCTTATTCACATACACAGTGCAAGAATCTTTGTTGGGATGAGTACAGCTACTATAAACCATTAATAATAACACTTGCATGTAGTTAAACCCCAATGAAAATTGAGGAGCTCAAGACTGCACTGCAGGGTCAAGAAGTTGTTTCTCACTGATTTTTGGTACTGGCATCCCTCTTGTTATACATATGATCACCTGCTTTAACTATCACGATCATTTTATTAGAGATGCAGAAGAGACCCTGATGATTGTTGTATATAATCACATATACAGCTGGTGAGGATTACATCACTGATGTTATAACAGTGGTGGTTCCTGCTGGAAATGGCCCAACTGAAGTTCCCATACCCATAGTCGATGATGAGATTAAGGAGAATTTAGAACAATACTTTGTTGGAATTCTAGGCATCAGTGGAGATTCCATGGGAGCTCAGATAGGAGGCAAAAACACTACATTACTGATTATTGCTGATAATGAAAGTAAGTGTACATAACTATAGTCCAAGGTTTAATTTGAGAGGGCATTAACCTCATCCCCTGGGGAAATTAGGTATTTGGGAGATGGTTGTCAAAATCTTAAACTCGATATTTTTCCTCCTCCTGACAAGTTTCTATATGCAGGCCTGTGTACTGTTGCTAGGACAGCAAATAGTGATGAGTAGAATACTGATCCATTGTAGGTCATCAGCAATTCTATCTCACTGTCAGCTTATCCTTTCATTCAGCCCCAACATCTATACTAATGATGTTTCACTTTATGTGCACACAATATATTTATGTACCTACATATCTAGAATTCATTCTCTATATATAGATTTGGTTATTCAATTTGTGGAGTCAAGTCATAATGTGGAAGAAGGTGACACAGACTTCACATACAACCTGGTCCTCAATAAATCTCATGAATCGGAGGAGACTTACACTCTTAGAATTGAAGGGATTAGCAATACAGCAGGAGATGAAGACTTTTCTATTCCATCTTCATCTGTTGTCTTCCCTCCTACTGCATCAACTATAAATGTTCCTGTGACTATTATTGGTGACAGGAGAATTGAGTTGACTGAGCAGTTCAGTGTGAGTGTTAGTAAACCAGGACTCCTTCCAATAGCTTCAGTGAACACAGTTGCAACTATCAACATAAAAGACAATGACGACAGTAAGTTTCCACTGTATGGAGCATGCTATTGTTGTTACACATACCAATTTTGTTGGTAGATTATACTTAGTTACCTATTCTTAATTCTAGAATACAAAGTAGTGGTGTATTTATATGGCTTTATAATTATATACATCATCCATCAATGAATAATTAATTAACAAATTCAGATCAATTTTCAATGAAAAATCAGTGCAACATTTTTCATAAATGATGTAGGGCTGTAAGTGCCAAAGTATATACAACGAAGTATCTATGCCGCAAAGTAGGTGATGATGGCATGGTACAATAATAACTTCTATCTGATTTATATTTATTCGACTGGTGTTTGTGCATGCATATGGCTACCTCCAAGACCTTACCTCAGACACCCACGTGCAAATCTTGGAGACTGTCAAGCCTGTATGTGTCTAAAAGGCTTAGAACTGCACCATTTCGTCTAAAAGGCTTAGAACTGCACCGTTTCAAGCCATTTTGCTTGTGGCTAATGGGCATGTAGGCACCATCCCTACATAGAGAGTCTACTGACTCTCGGATTAGTTAAGTACTGCCTATATATCTTCATTGCAGTAGTATCATCACTCCCATCAATGATATCATCTTCATCAACACAAATATACAGTGGATATACTACTACAGTGTTAGTATCACCACTTCCATCAATGATATCATCTTCATCAACACAAATATACAGTGGATATACTACTACAGTGTTAGTATCATCATTCCCATCAACACCTCCATCAATGGAAGAACCCAGTGAAGATGCTACATTGTATATTTATATAGGAATATGTGGTGCAGCAGTAGTGCTAATTGTTGCTGCTGTCATTGTTATCTCTCTGATTGACTATCTGAGGAAGAGACAGAACAAACTAAAAAGGGATATTGTGAATGTAGCTGACAATCTTACATATGGTACAAACAAGCTTAAGGATAGAATGGAGTTCAGAGAAAATATTGCCTATGGCACAACTACCTTTAAAGAAAAAGAAGGCATATAAATATGTTTCTACTACTGCTAATAATGACATTGCCATTTCTACTTCTGCAAATGAGGCCTATGCAACTACTGATAACGTCCCTGTGGTTAACAACCAGGCCTATGGAATGTTGCATCACTAATTTGTTAACATCTTATAATTGTATTATGTAATGTGTATAGTGTAGAGCTGGTAATTTCTTTATGTTCTTCCATTTTATCTGTTTAGATGAATAATAAGTTATTACTCATACAAAGTAAATACACCCTAGGGAAAGACTATTTAGCACATGAAAGCCAATAATAAAGTTAGAGAAATTGAGCACTATATATTCATTCACACTGTTGGTATTTTCCCTCACTGGAGGAGTAGGTATACAATACCTTGCATCAATTCTGATAATGAAGTGGAAACAACCATATCGCTCAACTATCAACTGACTGGGCTTTGAGGTAGACTTGGCTTTCCCTATTGTGATCATCAATTATGTGCCTTACTGTAAGATCCCTTGGCCTCTTGCAATTGTCTCTAGTGCATCTGATCACTAGTGTGCTAGAATGCGTTTCCAATCATACGTAAAATATCTATGTAGTTTTGGGCTATGTAGTTTTCTCTCAGGAATACAGGAATTAATGTTCTGCATGCTAGCCAAGGTTTCACTGTAATTATATAGCTATAGTGCAGTGACTGTGCAATCATACCCCTAGTATTACTGTATAATACACATTCACTGCACTATAGCTAGTTCAAATCAATTGCAACAGTCAGGTTTATATCATTCTTTTCCTGAGGTTAATACAGTCAACCCCCCCCCCCCCCCCACCCTCCCGATTTGTTCATCTTCTCATTCTTATTCTTTGTAGTATCCTCGTACACATTAGCATATTTGTGGTTTTGGTTGTGCGTATATAAGTTGTAATGTGATTGGCAAATACAGATTTTCTCCAGCCTACCTGCGTACGTACGCTCTAGAGCTAGCTACACCGTGATACAGTCCCGCTACACTACACTGGCGACGAGTCGGGATTGCAGCACCCAGAACTATGGAGGGAGAGACAGTGGAGGTTGAGCCAGCAGCGAGGGCACCACCAACCGTGCCTCCCGCGACGCAGATTTTGGGCAGCCTGGAAACGTTCGATCCAGCTACGGACACCGTTGCTGCGTACGCCGAACGCGCCGAGTTATTCTTTGAGGTGAACAACATCACAGCAGACAAGAAAGTTCCGGTCTTCCTCAACGCAGTGGGTAAACAACACTATCAACTGCTTGCGAATTGTTCTCACCCGATACGCCAGCGAGCAGACCACTCTCGGAGATCGTCGACGCACTGAAAGGACATTATGAACCAAAACCGATCGTCATAGCAGAGAGGTTTAACTTTCATCGCCGACAACAGGGCAGGAACGAGACGGTGTCACAGTACATCGCAGAACTGAGGAAGCTGTCAGTCCACTGCCAGTTTGGCGCCTACCTAGAGGAAGCTTTGCGGGACCGGTTTGTGTGTGGCCTGAGAAGCGAAACTGTGCAGAAGAAGCTACTCGTCAAGGAGGACCTTACCTTTCAGGAAGCTATTCGTATCGCTCAATCAAGCGAGCAAGCTGTTGCGAAGGCCCGCCAGTTGCAAAGCCAAGGAACTGCAAGCCTGACAGCCACACACGCGCCGACACACATTTGTAGGTTGTCCACTCTAACAATGGAGGGCGGTGCAAAGAGTTGTTACAGGTGTGGAAAAACTGACCACAACCCAGCGGCATGCAAGTTCAGGTCCGCCCGCTGTTATCACTGTGATAAGATAGGCCACTTAGCCTCTGTGTGCAGACAAAAGCAGACCTCTACCAGGCCACAGAAGAAGCCAAGGAACTTCCGCATCAAAGCAGTGAACGAGGAGGTGACTGAGACACTGGGGGAGACTGACTGTTCCGAGGATCTGATGTTATACACCATCAGGTACGAAGGTGGAAAGCCCTTACTGTTGGATGTAAGCCTGAACGGGAAGCCACTAACCATGGAGTTGGACACAGGAGCAGCAGTATCACTGGTGTCAGAGAGAGTGTTTCAGTCGCTGTTGCCCGAGTGTGAGTTGGTGCCATCGAGAGTCCCTCTCCGCACATACTCAGGAGAACGGATGGAAGTCTTGGGCGTGGTGGAGGTTACTGTTACCTATTGTGCTCAACATGCCAAACTCCCACTCTATGTTGTAAGAGGAACAGGCCCGAGCCTGTTTGGCCGCAGTTGGTTGGAATCCATACGCCCAGAATGGGAGTCAATTCAGACAGTACAGTCAGTAGTGGCAGCACTACCTAAAGTTCTGGAGCAACATAAGGCGGTGTTTGAAGGCCTTGGTGAGCTGAAGGGACACAAAGCAAAGATCCTTATCAACCCGAATGCCCAACCTCGTTACTGTAAAGCTCGCCCAGTCCCATATGCCTTGAAGGAGAAGGTGGACCAAGAGTTGGATAGGCTCCAGAGAGAGGGTATCATCGAGCCAGTCCAGTTTGCCGAGTGGGCAGCTCCAGTGGTTCCAGTCCTGAAGCAAGACAAGAAATCGCTACGGTTGTGTGGGGATTTCAAGCTCACAGTGAACAAGGTATCCAAGTTAGACAAGTACCCTATCCCAAAAATTGAAGACCTATTTGCACAGTTGGCCGGGGGGAAGTCGTTCTCAAAGCTAGACATGTCACAGGCCTACCAACAGCTGGTCCTGGACGAGGAGTCACGTGAGTATGTAGTAATAAACACACACCGTGGCCTGTTTCGTTACAATCGGTTACCCTTTGGGGTGTCGTCTGCCCCAGGCATTTTTCAAAGGGTGATGGAGTCGGTGCTGAGGGGGATACCCGGGGTAGTGGTATACCTTGATGATATTTTAATCACATCCCCCACAGACGAGGAGCATGTAGCCACCTTGGCAGTTGTCTTGGCCAGGCTGAAGGAAGCTGGTCTACGCCTCAAGAGAGAAAAGTGTGTATTTCTCGCTCCGTCAGTTACCTATCTGGGCCACCGGATTGATGCAGAGGGGTTACACCCTATGAAAGAGAAGGTTCAGGCCATTCAGGAGGCCCCTCAGCCGAACAACACAGCAGAGCTGAGGTCATACCTAGGACTCCTATCATATTACTCGAAATTCCTTCAGAACCTTTCAACAGTTTTGGCCCCACTCTACAAGCTCCTCAAGCTCGGAGAGCCCTGGTGTTGGACCAGTGAGCAGGCCCAGGCATTCAACAAGTCGAAACAGCTCATTGTCTCCTCGCAAGTCCTCGTGCATTTCGACCCCAAGCTCAGAATCCGGTTGGCATGCGACGCATCTGACTATGGTATTGGAGCAGTTTTATCGCACGTGATGCCCGATGGCTCCGAGAAGCCGGTTGGGTTTGTCTCTCGATCATTAACGGCATCGGAAAGGAAGTACTCACAAATTGAGAAGGAGGCCTTGGCTTGTGTAGTGGGAGTTACTCGTTTCCACTCCTACCTGTGGGGTCATCATTTTACACTACAGACTGATCATAAACCCCTCCTCACGCTGTTTAATGAGAGCAAGCCAATCCCACAGCAAGCAGCCAATCGCATCCAACGTTGGGCATGGAAGTTGGCATCCTACGAGTATTCCATTGAGTGGAGGGCCTCTGATCAGCATTCAAACGCAGATGCACTGAGCCGATTGCCCCTGCCTCAGATGCCGGCAGACACCACTATTCCAGCTGAATTGGTCCTCATAGTAGAGAATATGAATGATGCTCCAGTCACGGCAGAGCAAGTAGCCTCCCTAACCAGGCGTGAGCCACTTATGGCAGAGGTCTATCGCTATATCCAGGAAGGGTGGCCAACGCAGATGAATAACCCAGAATTGAAACCCTACTGGACCCGGCGCCTGGAATTGTCAACCCTCAATGGATGTATCGTATGGGGGGTTCGTGTGGTAGTCCCACCTCAAGCCCGTGAGGCCATCCTAGCAGAATTACACAGTGGCCACCCGGGCTGCACTAGGATGAAGTCAGTTGCGCGAGGATTGATGTGGTGGCCGGGGATCGATCGAGACATTGAGAGGACAGTAAAGCAGTGTATGAGCTGCCAACAATGTCAATCATCACCTAGTCTAGCTCCGTCAGCACCGCTGCAGCCTTGGGTGTGGCCCTCCCGACCATGGTCTCGACTTCACATTGATTTCGCTGGCCCTGTGGCCGGTACTGTGTTCCTCGTCCTCATTGACGCACATTCAAAGTGGATCGAAGTTGTACCCATGACTACAGCCACGTCTCTCACCACGATCCAACAGCTGCGCCAGATATTTGCAAGATTTGGCCTGCCGGAGACTATCGTATCGGACAATGGTCCTCAATTCTCATCCTCAGAGTTTGCAGGGTTTTGCCATTCAAATGGGATTCGCCACATCTTGGTTTCCCCATATCATCCCTCGTCGAATGGCTTGGCAGAGCGAGCTGTCAGGATTTTAAGGTCTGAAGAAAATAAAAGACGGGTCCATCTCAGATAGACTAGCACAATTGCTGTTTCAGTACAGGAATACACCCCATTCCACAACTGGCATGATCCCAGCAGAACTCTTAATGGGACGAAAGCTCCGCTCACGATTAGATCTCATTCAGCCGAACCTCGACAGACGTGTCAACGACAAACAAGGACAACAGCAGCATCATCATGACCAGCATAGCAAGCAACGCACTTTTGCCGTGGGAGAAAGAGTATATGTGAAGAATCACAGAGGGGGTGTTCCCTGGTTGCCGGGGGTGATTGTTCAAGTGACAGGCCCAGTGTCATACAGGGTGGAGATGGCAGATGGCAACACAATTCGTAGCCACCAAGATCACATTCGGAGGCGGTTTACTGAAGCTGAGCAGCCCAGTGAGGATGAAGACGATCTCCTCAGCCAAATTTCAGAGGACCCGAGCCTTGCTGATGCAGATGTTTCACCTCACGACCCAGAGAGACATGATTCAGATACTACAGATCTCACACCGGCAGTGGGACCTCAACCTTCCCCGGGGGCTGATCCAAACCTTTTAACATCACCACCACCCCCAACTACTAGCCCTGACCCCACATCCAGGATGGCACCTCCGACAGCTACTCCACAGCCTCGAAGTCATCTCAGGAAACGGCAGGTGTTGCCTGCAAAGGTGTATCCATGCCGAGACTGCCGAGCGCCAGACTATTTTGGAACATGACTTTTATTTCATGACTGGTATCTATATTATTACTTGTTTGTGAGTTCTATTGTATCACACTTAAGGGGAGAGGAGATGTAGTATCCTCGTACACATTAGCATATTTGTGGTTTTGGGTTGTGCGTATATAAGTTGTAATGTGATTGGCAAATACAGATTTTCTCCAGCCTACCTGCGTACGTACGCTCTAGAGCTAGCTACACCGTGATACAGTCCCGCTACACTACATTCTTCACATAAATTGCTGATACATAAGCCATATATATTGGTATTCTCTAATGACAATAAACATTGAGTGAAAGATATCATATGTATCTATAGACTAGACACACACATATACACACACCAAGTACTAAAGTGTAAACCCTCGGCGCAACTGAAATAATATGCATGTGCAGATAGATATATAGCTGTGAAACCTGGATTCTGGACTCTAGCTGCCTCAAAGCCCTGGAATCTTTCTAGTGTGAAATTGGGTGTTGCATGTTACACCTGCGAAAGTTATAATTCTGTCTGTATTGGTCTACATGCACTAGCCTTCTGTTTCTACTAGAATACAACACAGAAAGCTAACTTTTCTGGCTAAACTCCTCAGTTCTCCAAACAACACTTTAAGCAGCACTAGCCATTGATGATGTGTATGATTCATCTATTGTTCAACAGTGTAGAATGCTTGAGTCCTGCTTGGGCATCGATGTCCTTGCCTCCTGTCTCTCAGACCCTGGTTGTGCTGTATATATTGCAAAATCTATGAAGAAACATCCTTAGACAAGACTTCAATGTCTTAATATCCACTTCAATCATAGATAAATCCTCCAGTTTCCTTGTTGTTCAAGTTGCCAAATATACCTCCTGGCGTCGTCTGTGGGACATCACACTCGACAAAGGTGTAAAGGGAACTAGAACTCTTCAGAAACTTCTCAAAGAACTGTCTCGACCTAAATCCTGTTTTACCTGTACTCATTGGATCTCAAGAAATAGCTGAAACAAGTTGCTTTGAGCATGTACACAGCATCCAGGCCCTCTCTCTAGTCTGTAGTTTTTGTCTCATATCTCCTCTCTCTGGTCTCATATACATTGTAGTATTTTACACACTTATACATGTACACTGTATGCATATGCCATTGTAAAATGAATTATTTAGACAGACCGAGCCTTCTGAGATGTGTGTGCTGCCTGTTTGTCGGTACGGTTCAGAAAACTGGATTCTTACAGAACCTATGGTCACTTTACTTGAAAATTTCCAGGCAGAGCTGGGGAAAATCCTCATATTCCCAAATATCATTCAAATTTCCCCCCCCCCCCCTGAAAAAGGAAACAGAACAATTCGAGAAAGTACAGCAATTCACTCTACGGATGTGCATGAAGCAGTGGGATGCTACTATTCTGACCTGTTGGAGTTGTTTGCCACTCCAACTTTGGCAGACCGGAGAAAGTACTTAAGTCTCTGTGTTATGTATACCATAGTACACAACCAAGTCCATTTTCAGCCAAACATATTTGTACCCAGACATTTGTCTGCATTGCACTCATCATAAAACTGCCAATTCATTCAACCATTTGCTAAATCCAATGCATTCAAGTACTCATTTATACCATCTACATGTTCTAAATGAAACGACTTCCCTGCTGATGTCTCACTCGCTCCCTCACTATCTTCCTTTAAACACTCACTTCTTAGTTATCTGCAAGAGTAATAACATAGTTATGTATAGGGTGTACTTTACATTAGCCTTGTACATCCTTTGCAATATATGCATTAATAATTTAAAAATAAAAAAAGCGCACGCGCTACTCAAACGCGTCAACGGGAAGATTTGTGGGCAAAAGACGGAGACTAAAGAGAAAGGAGCTCGCTACCTTATATTGAATCGTAGCGTTTAGCCCTTTTTAAGAGCTTTAGAAAGCTCTGCCGTCGTAAAATTGCTGCTGCAATATGGATCTCAAGAAACAAGTTGCTTTTAGGATGTACACAGCATCCAGATCTCATTGGGGATTTTTCTTATAACCATATTTCATAGACTCTCTCATTGAAGCTCACTCTGACTCTGACTCTGACACTGTTTTAGTAAGTGTTTGCAAATGTACCTCCTTATGGAGTGTTGCTGTAATTATTCTTGTCTCATATTATGCCTTCTCTCTAGTCTGTAGTTTTTCTGCAATGACACCTTCATCGTTGCAGCATGCTTTTTTCACAGCATCACTGGACTTAGCTTACCTAACATTGACTCATCTACTTCTTGTGAATTGTAGACACGCGTGCGCAAATCTTTGAAAAAGCGCACGCGCTACTCAAACGCGTCTGTATACGGAAGATTTGTGGGCAAAAGACGGAAATAAGCTCGCTGCCTTTAATACATTGAGTCGTAGCGTTTAGCCTACTGTTAGCCTTTGCTTTAGAAAGCTCTGTCATCGAAAAGTTGCGCAGAATACTGCTGCAATATCGCTGTAGGTAAGAATATAAACGCCATAAGTTTTAAATGAAACGTTTTATAGCGAAATTCCCACAAATCATCTGATCTTCATCGCCCTTTAGGTATATGTTTATCGTTTTCGTCACAAATAAACATTGGAGAAACTAGGCTAGTTCACACAGACAGACAGACCCAACTACAGTAACCCTAGCTGCGCATGCGCAGCGAGGCACACAAATTGGACGATGCCTACACAAAGGCAGAGGTACAAAGGTATAACTCAATCTACAATCTCCTGAAGTTTATATTTCAGGGTATTTATACAGCAGGTTTAGGCTATGTAAAAATATACAGAAATGCTAAATATAAGCAGAATATAAAGCACAGTGTATATGAAGAGTAGAATTATGTTCTAATTGGATCACTCAATCAGTAATGAAAGCACTCTAAAGTCTTGGCACTGCGCGTGAGCGAATCGCTAATAATGCGCATGCGCGGTTTCCAAAACGTGGTTAGGGGCTACCTGCTCCTCTGCTAGGGTCGATGCAGATACCCTAGTATATTGAGTTTCGTGAGTATTTGTGTTACGTTCTACGTTTGTGCGAAGGGGAGAGGACATCACAGATCGGAGTACTTAATGGCTGTCTTGCTAGATGGGCATACGTGGCTCTGGGTAAATACGCCCCAGTTTGACGTCTACTGGAGTCATGGTGGGAAGGGTAGCCCCTTTGATGTTCATTGTCGACAATACAGTGCAGTGGTGCATCAGTTCAGAAATGTGTTGGGTTGCACTGCTAGACAGATTCACGTTGGCGAGTGGTCGAACGCTCTCCAATTGGAGTTGTATACTACTGTCAACGGTGGGATGGGTAACCCCTTTGGTTTCTGTTGCCGACGGTGCACTGTGATGGTCTTTGCTGGTTCCTCGAACTCTTCACTGTGAACTCTGTTGTTTTTTTTTTGTGTGTGTTCTTTTATGTTTTAGTTCTCATTTTCTTTTGTCAATGCCCAGGTGGGTCTGTATGACATGAACTTTGAACCGAATGGCCGACTACACGGATAGCCATGCAATGCAGAAAGCGGTGTATCTCTGCAACGGAGCGGCTTCACAGAAATCCACACACTTCGTTGCCCGTTAAGTAAGTAATATCCTTTTCAGGAAGAACGGACGCTCCTAAGGTGAGATTTCGATTAACGGACAGACAGACAGATAGACATACACCGGATTTCAGGTCCGTTGTCCCAAATGATAATGCGCATGCGCATCAAACTGCCAGTGTTATTCCTCTTGCAGTTTGTATTCAGTGGTGAATCCCCCTTAGGAAGTTGAGTAGCCCTTTTACAGTATACTCTGACTGACACACTATGCTATATCTGCCTAGATGAGAGCAAATACCGTCAGCCTAATGCGCATGTGCAGCCGCCACTGGAAAAACGAACGACAACGGACCTGAAATCCGGTTTACAGACCCAACTACAGTAAAGTTAAAGTTCAAAGTTCATGTTAGTTAGCCCGTAAGGGATACAACTAAAAGTACAATGCAACACACAGACAAAAGAAAAAATATACTACAAATTATACACATGATGGAGTCTCTTGAGTTCTTTTCCAACTGAGAAAATATCCGAGTCTTCGTCATCATCATGTGGTATCTCCAGTAGATGCTCAAGACTACAAAAGATGTGTGAAAATATATGGTTGGCAGCTGGAGTACCTTTAGGTGAAACAAAGTCACATAATGGACATGGTTGATCAATATTTGATGGAATGGTTAGGGTTCTCAAATTAACTTGCAAGGAACGAGTTCCTTGAAATCCATGATCTCTAGCTTTGTCCCACAATTTACACCATGATACTGATCTTGATAATAAAGCCAGACTCATGTGGCTTTCCACTTTGCTCCAAGTGTAGTCTTGATCTGCTTCAAAAAGGGTTTCTTTACAGATTTCAGACACACTGGGCTCCCATTCAGAAGTAATGATGTTACATTTGTGCCATAAATCTGTTCCAATAGACGAGATTGCTGAAGTCCTGGATCCTGATCCTTTAATAAATTGAAAATATCTGAGCTGATTGATCTGTTTTGTGGATTCATTAGTTTCCAAAGAAAACTCAATTTTCGATTGAGAATACGTAAACGCATGGTTGGCCACCCTAAAGCAACCAACACACTGACATTGGCATGATGTTTTGGCAAGTTAAGAATTTTCTTTCCAACTTCAGTTTGAAAGTCCTCTAGAGGTTTAAGAAGCTGGTCAGTTAGTAGCCAATTTTCACAGCTGTAGTGTCTCTGCCGCTCGCTAGGAACCTGCGACGTCTCTATAAAACCCGAGCTCAACACAATTCTGATTATACATATGGCCACGTGCAATATATAGTCCATACACAATAAGGATGACATCATGACATGCGCAATACAAACATACATAGATATATATATCTATGGATACACAATACACCATGCATCAATACATACAATACAGGCATACAATACACCATGCATCAATGAATACAATACAGGCATACAATAATTGTAAGTCCATACATCACATCCCCTCCTACTTAGTTTTGTTCTGTGGGCCATCGTGCGTACAGCCGCTCGGGCGGCTGTCGTGACCGAGTGGGATAACGCTGATTCGTTGTCTCTGGTTCAACTGTCGGTTGTACTCGATTCGAAAGGGGTGGCGTGCGAACGTTCGACGGTTCTCTGGAAGAGGGTGGAGCATTTTGCTGAGAGGGTTCAGGCACTGGTGGTGCTGTGGGCTCAGGCCTATCAGGCATGGGTGTCTCTGGCCCATCTGTAGGAGCATCAGCTGGAGGTGTATCTGGTTCATTGGCTCCAGAGAGGGAACTGTCAGTCTGGATATCACTGGACCTTGTACGTAAATGATCTATATGTCTGCGCCAGAGGTCTCCATTCTCTAGCTCCACCAAATATGACACTGGGCCCAGAGAGTCATGGACCCGAGCCCTCACCCATGCTGGACCTTCTCTCCAGTTACGTGCCCACACTGCCATGCCTGTCGCAAGCTCACGACCCTTGCAGTGTCTGTTGTGGTACCTTGACTGTATTGCTTGCTTCTCCTCCACCCTCTCTTGCAGCTCTGGTCTCAGAAGGTCCAGATGTGTCCGGACATTCCGCCCCAACATGAGTGTGCTGGGTGTTATCCCGGTTGTGGTGTGAGGTGTGGTTCTATATCGCAATAGAAAAGCATGCAAGGCACACTCAAGAGGGACACCACTTCTAATACCTGCCTTCACTCCACGTTTGACTGACTGTACCAAACGTTCGACTGCACCATTGCTGGCAGGGTGGTAGGGAGAAGTCCTTATGTGTTTGACTCCATTCCTAGCCATGAAACAGGCAAACTCCTGGGATGTAAATTGTGGCCCGTTATCCGACACAAGTTGTTTGGGTAAGCCATAACGGGAAAACATTTCGCGCAAGGCTGCTATCGTTCTGGCAGCTGTGGTGCTAGTGAGTGTCAACACTTCTGGCCATTTTGAGTGGGCATCCACGACCACCAGCATCATTTTCCCTTGAACAGGCCCAGCAAAGTCAACATGTATTCTCTCCCAGGGAGAAGTTGGCCATGCCCACGGGTGAAGCGGAGCCTTAGCTGGAAGGTTCCTGGAGACTTGGCATGCCTCACAGGCATGTGCACATTGTTCAATGTCACTGTCTAAGCTAGCCCACCACACATGGCTACGTGCCACCGCCTTCATTTTCACAATGCCTGGGTGTCCTTGGTGTAATTCTGAGACTATTTGTGGTTGTAGCTTCTTGGGTATCACCACCCGTATCCCCCAGAGTATGCACCCAGCTTCCAGTGTCAGTTCCTCTCTACGCCTCCATAATGGCAAAAGAGCCTCTGGCACTCGATCTGGCCACCCACCCCTCAGGTACTTTACTACCCTTCTCAGGATCGGATCTGATGATGTCTCGGCTGCCACCAATGATGCCAGCACTGGTAAAGCTTCCAATTGCCCAATCATAAATAGTGTAGCGTCCTCAGAATTACCCTCTGGTTGATTGTTGGGTAATGGAAGCCTCGACAATCCATCGGCATTCGCATGTGCATCGGTTGAGCGATACTCAATGTTGTATGTGTACCCTGAGAGGATGACGGCCCAACGTTGGAGACGAGCAGCTGCGAGTGAGGGTATACCTTGCTTTGGACCGAGGATGGAGGTCAAAGGTTTGTGATCAGTTTGGAGTGTAAACCTTCGACCATAGAGGTAGTTATGGAACCTCTTCACACCAAACATTAAGGAGAGAGCTTCTTTGTCCAGCTGCGAATAGTTTTGTTCACTTGTGCTTAAAGTGCGGGATGCAAAAGCGATAGGCTGCTCAGTGCCATCCGTATTCAGCTGTGATAACACTGCTCCTAATCCGTAAGCCGATGCATCCGTAGCAAGGATGGTGGGGCACTCTGGGTCATAGTGTGCCAGAATGGGAGCTTCCGTCAGCAGGGCTTTGGCTTTTCGGAAAGCCCGATCACAGTTCTCGGACCACTTCCATTTCTGGTTGGCTCGAAGGAGCGTGTAGAGTGGATGGAGCAGTGTCGCCAGGTTAGGGATGAACTTGGCGTAGTAGCTAATCATTCCCAAAAAGGAACGTAGTTGAGTGACATTGATTGGTGGTGGGGTGTCCGTGATTGTCTTCACCTTGCTGTCAGATGTATGTACCCCTCTCGCGTCAATGCGATGTCCCAGGTACTCCACGGACTTCACGCCAAATTCACATTTTTCCTTCTTGAGACGCACCCCATGCTCCTGCAGTCGTTCCAACACTTCAGCCAAATGCACATTGTGTTCAGACACAGTTTTTCCTGTGACCAGGATGTCGTCGAGATAACAGATCACTTGTGGAATGCCTCTAAGTATTGTGTCCATAGCGCGCTGAAACACTGCCGGGGCCGAGGCCACTCCAAAAGGCAAACGGGTGTATTCATATAACCCTTGGTGGGTGTTGATAGCAACTAACTTTGCGGATTCGTCGTCTAGGAGCATCTGCTGATAAGCAGACGTGAGGTCAAGTTTGCTAAAACACACCCCTCCTGTGAGGCAAGCCATGAGGTCGGTAGGCTTTGGTAGTGGGTACTGGTCAACCAGCAGAACGGGGTTAATAGTGACCTTGAAATCTCCACATAACCGCAGAGTGCCATCTTTTTTGGGTACTGGCACAAGGGGCGCTGCCCACGTGGCATGGTTCACCTTGCGAATAACTCCAGCTTCCTCTAGTCTGTCAAGCTCGCGTCCCACCATGTCTCGGATGGCATAAGGGACCGAACGTGGAGCGTGCACTCGTGGTATCGCCCCGTCTCTCAGCGTCAGGTGTGCTCTCATGTGTTTCATAGTACCAGGGTCCTTGGAGAATACACTCGCGTATTTCGACAGTAGTTGGTTGATAGTTCCAGTGTCAATCTGGCTCCCAACTCTCCGAATGGCTGCCCAGTCTAACTTGATGCAGCCGAGCCAGTCACGCCCAAGCAAGGCAGGGCCCTTCCCTTTCACAACCGTGAGAACGTGTGAACCAGCATACTCATTGTACTTTACTTCCACTCGAGCTTGTCCAATGACGTCTATGGGTTGTGCGGTATAGGTACGCAAACGCACAGTGGGTTTTGACAAATGGAGGTGGGGAAGGAGAGACCTCATTGTTGATTCTGAAATTAGAGTAACAGCAGCACCTGTGTCAATCTCCATAGACACAGGCGAACCATTTAAGGTGAGGGTGGTCCTATATGGTTTCACTTGTGGCCCAGCTGTCAAAACTTCCCACAGGTCTTCCACCCTTTTCTGATTCTCTGGATAATCTTGTGTGTCCACCCAGGACTGCCTACCCCTAAGCTGGTACGGTCTTCCCCTGCGGCCCCTACCACCACTACGGCACACTCTGGCTAAGTGACCAAGTTTGCCGCATTTGTGGCAAACGGTGTCTTTGTGGCTACAATCAAACCCACTGTGTGTGTTGCTTCCACAGCGATAGCACACTCTGGCTGCGCTTGCCCCTTGACCGGACATGTTCCCGACTGATTGCGAGCGAAACGGCTGTACGTTCTGCGTGTCTTGAAACTCGGGCTGATCTACGGGCACTACTTCGCCAACCACGGGAGTGAACTGTTTCATCGCCTGGGCATTGTTATGTGCCGCCTCCATGTTCTGTGCAACCTCTACGGCCTTAGCCAACGTAAGGTCACTTTCCGTGAGAAGTCTCTTTTGCGTCGCCTCACTCTTAAGGCCACATACAAAACGATCACGGAGCGCTTCGTCTAAGTGTCCGGCGAACGCACACTTGGCTGCTAATCGTCTAAGTTCTGCAATGTATTCGGCAATCGTTTCTCCGGCCGCTTGCTCTCTTTTATGAAAATGAAAACGTTCCACTATCACCAGCGATTTTGGTTCGTAGTGTGACTTGAGCGTGGCAGATATGTCCGCGAAAGACACTGTCACTGGGTTGGCGGGGGCGAGCAGGTCGCGTAGTGTGCTATACACTGTTGCACCAATAGCATGTAGAAAAATGGGTACCTTCTTATCGTCCGCGATGCTATTTGCCACGAAAAAAATCTCTGCTCGCTCCAGATATGCGGAGAAGGGTCCCGCCTCCGGGTTAAACTCTTCCAGTCTGCCGAACGGGAGGGTTGGCGTGGTCATTCTCAGAAGATCCCGTCCTCGTCGCCACTGTAGTGTCTCTGCCGCTCGCTAGGAACCTGCGACGTCTCTATAAAACCCGAGCTCAACACAATTCTGATTATACATATGGCCACGTGCAATATATAGTCCATACACAATAAGGATGACATCATGACATGCGCAATACAAACATACATAGATATATATATCTATGGATACACAATACACCATGCATCAATACATACAATACAGGCATACAATACACCATGCATCAATGAATACAATACAGGCATACAATAATTGTAAGTCCATACATCACAACAGCCATAAAGACAAATGGGAAGAGAGCATACTTCAAACACCTCTTTAGAGCAGAGTGGATTTAACTTGCGCTTGGAGATACCAGAGGCAAAAAAGGATCTACGGGCCTTAGAGATGTTGTAAGCGATAGATTCTTTAGGAGAAAGTGAGTTGCTCCAAATGACACCAAGGCATGTAACAGAGCTGGAGGGCTTTAGGACTACTGGTCCAACCTGTATTGGGTCCACTCTCACATGATTGCCATTTGTCATCTCAAGGATCTCCTGTTTAACTTCAGGAAATTTCTATCAGTAAAGGATTTCACAATGTAACCCTCGCTGCGCATGCGCGCCGAGGGCAACTCTAATGCGCATGCGCGAACTGTAACACAGCGAGACTAAACATCTGTCAGTGTTATTTTGTGGCCAGGAGATAGTGTACGACCTTGCACAAACGGACAGGTGGTGGCAGACCTACATGTAAAGTATCTGGTTTATTGTGTACACAGGCGAAGTCGCGACATCTCAGATTACAATACTGATTCATATCCTCGCGGGGGCGTTTGAGATACTCGTCAACCACTTCTAAGACCTTTAGACATGACTGTAGAACTAGGAATGCAATAGTGCAGCGCGCGCATCTAGCTGACTATAGCCGCTGCTGTAGCCACTCTAGCTATAGGTTATTGGTAGGTAGGTCCTAGCTAGGCATTGATGCAATGTCGCTGCTAAATGTCGGCGTTGTCGTTCTCCTGCTTCTGGTGACCTTCACACGACAAGGTTAATTAATGTACCTATACTGCTCACTGTATCTTTTTATTACTCACAATGGTGCAGGTTCTGCACAGGACATTCTCTGTTCTAGGGATATAGAATGTGGCAATACGTTTAATGAGGACTCAGTGCGTGACTGTTGTGTGCGGGAAGGCGTTCTAAGTCACATGATTGAAGGGGAAGAAGTCTGTCTACTGTGTTATGGTATGTTGAATATTACATGCAAAAAGTAATATTTTGTGTGGTTTGTAATATTTTGTGCTCTCTAGTGTATGGATGGGTGGAAGACATTGCTCCAGACAATGAATTAGCTTCACCTCAATCAGTCATAACTGCTGACGAGGGAGAGACAATCATTCTCAATATTTTTCACACTAAGAATGGCAGAAGTCCTCCTGGAGGATTTACGTTCAACATTGAGGCTGGCGGAAATGCTACATGTAATTCTTCTCAGTTCCAAAACTTTGTCTTTCTTCCCTACATTTCTTGCTCTTAGTAATCTTGCATACATTGATCTGTCTGCACCTAATGGTACTATACTGCCTAATCTGATGTGAACTCTTATTCCTTGTAGCGAATGAAGACTACACACTCCCTGGTACCAGTTTTATATTATTTCGAGAACCAGAACCTGTCAATATAACACTAAAGAAAGATGGAGTGGCTAATGAAGGGTTGGAGACAATAACCCTGACCCTCATTCAGATGTCCGGGCCAGTAGATGACAGAATTATTCTGGGATACAACACAGCTGTCATTCATATACGGGACATTGATAGTAAGAACATTGCCTTTAGAGTGGTGGGACATTGCCTGGGGTGAGATTAAAGAAAGAAGAGCAGATTACAATGTCATGTATATTTCAATTGAGCGAGTGTCCTGCCCGTACAATTCTGTGTACTACTGTATCTCATCAGTCACGTTTTTAGCTACTAGTGCTAAAGAACTGGCACTTTGAGACTATAGAGTGCCAATAATACTCTCAGACAAAATCATTGTCAACACTATTGACTTGTCACACTCTCTCACACTCACCCCAATACATTAGTTAACACCATGGATGAAATATGTTTTCCTCACAGTTGAGACTGGATTTCGAGCTAATGAGATTACTCTGCTAGAGGGTAACTCAGGAACGATGTGCCTGAATACAGTGGGAACAGTGTTTAGTGATACTGTTATCAATGTCACACTTATTGAAGGCAGTGCTGGAGCAGGTGGTGAGGTTTCTGTGTACAAGTACAATATGCTTGTATATAGCAGATATATCTTTGTGTGGAGAATATTACAAGAAAATATACCAAGCACATTTTATAAATATATATATGTCAGTGAAACTGCAACTGACTTCTTGCGGGGATTACGTACATTGACATGCATGTTGAAAATCACAAAGAAGATGGGACAAAGATTGTGCAGTGTGTCCTGAGAAAACGTGTACTCACTGATAACATATGTAAAGGTGTGTAGTTGAGTGCCTTGTAGTTGGTACACTCATGATCATGATTGGGGGGTTGTGGGAAAATTATAAGCTACTGCACCATGTTTTTATATATTTCTTTGCAGATTTAACTTTGAATACCCAGCAAGTGACTCTTACTGCTGTTAACCCTGAGCCTTGCATTAGCTTCACTGCTGTAGCTGATGATCTGGGACTTGAGGGCCAGGAAATTTTGACTCTGAGCCTGAGTGGTCCATCTAATATCATGTTTCAGAATGTTTCACTTACTGTCATCATTGATGATGGTGATGGTATGTATCTCCATGGGCTAACCCCTCTAATCAGGACACCCTCCAAGAATAAGTGATGCCATACGTATTGCAAGCATACATGTGACTACAATAAGGAATCACCATTCAGACCCTATTCCAACCTGCATAAGTGTAGTATTTCATACATTCAATACAGTCCTGAGATTCACATCAATAAGACATTCCAATGTGTGTAACTTTGCATGCGGTTGATATCTGTAAGTTTCATACAGGTACACAGAGCAATAGATGTACAATCACAGTCATGCATGTGTATACGATATCTTGTAATGAATATATCATTATCTATACTCTCTCCCCACACATACACTATGGACATGTATCTATAGTTGTAGTGTTTGAATTCAGTGATAGGGATAAAGATGGTAGTGAGGAAACTGGTGTTATCAATGTACGTGTGGTACAAAGTGTTGCAACTGCTGTTCCAATCACTCTGACAATCACTCCCACTGAATACTCGGATGACTTTGGATTTGATGTTCCAGACTTTGATCCCAACAGTCCCAACATTGCTACTCGTACGTATGTGTGCTTCCTTCCTTTATATTATGTGAGGTGTCTTCTAAGGCATTTGGCTCACTGTACATATGATCACCAATTGCCAATGCTTGTAACTATCATTTTATCAGAGATGCAGAGGAAACCCTGCTGATTATTGCATATAATCACACATATACAGCTGGTGAAGATTACATCACTGATGTTATAACCGTGGTGGTTCCTGCTGGAAATGGCCCAACTGAAGTTCCCATACGCATAGTCGATGATGAGATTAAGGAGAATTTTGAGCAAAACTTTGTTGGAGTTCTAGGCATCAGTGGAGATTCCACAGGAGCTCAGATAGGAGCCACAAATGCCACATTACTTATTATTGTAGATGATGAAAGTAAGTGTACATATAGTCCAAGGTTTAATTTGAGGGGGCATTAACCTCATCCCCTGCGAAATTAAGGTTTTTGGGTGGTTTTGTCAAACTCTTAAACTCGCTTCTCCCCTCCAAGTTTCTACATGTAGGACTGTGTACTGTTATTATGTAGTACTAGGACAGCTAATTTATTGGCAAGCAGGAGCGAGCCAAACTAGATGTGTCAATGTGCCAATTGTTCTATATCTATGTTACTCGCAATGTATATACCTTAATGTTATACATGAGTTCTATTTTTACGTGCTCACTATCGTGAACTGGTCTGAATGTCTGACACATTGGATCACTCCCACTCACCATTAATGTTAAGTAGTAGTGATTGTGATGATACGTATGTACAAGTAAAATACTTATCCATCAGTGATTATATCCCACTGTCAGTTCATCCTTTCATTCAACCCTGAACTATTACACTTTATGTGGACACAATAGATTTATGTGTACATAAGTTCTGGTGCATGCATTTACAAGAACTGGTTTTCTCTATATACATGTAGATTTGATTATTCAGTTTGTGGAGTCAAGTCATAATGTGGAAGAAGGTGACACAGACTTCACATACAACCTGGTTCTCAATAAATCTCGTGAGTCGGAGGAGACCTACACACTTAGAATTGAAGGGATTAGCGATACAGCAGGAGATGAGGACTTTTCTATTCCATCTTCATCTGTTGTCTTCCCTCCTACTGCATCAACTATAAATGTTTCTGTGACTATTATTGGTGACAGGAGAATTGAGTTGACTGAGCAGTTCAGTGTGAGTGTTAGTAAACCAGGATTCCTTCCAACAGCTACAGTGGACACAGTTGCAACTATCAACATAGAAGACAATGATGGCAGTAAGTTTCCGCTGCATGGAGCAGTTATTCACATTAATATCAATTGGACTACTTAGCCACCCATTCTTAAGCCTACAATACGGAGTATGGTGTATATACATATGGCTTAATTATGCATGATCCACCAATGAAGTATTAATTAGCAAATTCAAATCAACCTTCATAATGTATTTTAGACTTCAGTGAACCTCATGTAATACTATAATGTTATGTTCTGCCTGTTGGATTTGAATTTCTAAACTTTGGCAGCTCTGGTAACTAGCCAATTCAGCAATGTGTACACCTTGGAATGGAATGTGTGGAGTACATGTACTAGTACCTGGTTCCCTACTCAGAAGGACATAAATATGAAGGGTGTTGATTAGTGAGTGATTTTTGGGGTGAAAAGTTCACAGGACACATGCCCATGGAGCAACTGTGTATTTACACTTTAGAGGTCATGATCCGGAGACTTCCAGTGTCTTACATGCCACCATTCCCAGTTCTCAAGGCTGGGCATTCAGTGTCCTACTCTTACGTATATATGTCTGGAGTGGGTTAATGGGTGGGTTTCTTATAAAATTCGTGTTTGGCTAGTGTGCTATGCACATGGTTTTTGTGCTTTGTGCTCATGTGTTGATTTGTCTTTCTGTTGTGTTGCCTTGTCTCATGGGGTGATTAGTCATGTATAATAGAAATGGCCATTGTTGGAGACGTACTGTATCTAACCACCCGTGGTTTGTTAGGTAAAAAAATAATGACCTTGAATCTTCAGAGAATGCACACCCCTCAGCAGAAACAGTGTCATGTTTGCTGATTTACTAATGTATCAGCATTCCGCATCATCTGTATTTCTAGCCATTTTGGTAGGCAGAGGAAATAATGCTAACTCACACCAGATGGTTGCATGGCCAGAGCTGAGGTGGGGAAGTAAATGAATGGGAGCTAGGTGGGGAAGTAAATGAAATCTTTAGCCTGTATCCGACCTGAATGAAGACGAGGCTGATGATGGGGTAGGTGTTTCAATATTATGGTGATGGACAGACAGACAGACACACACACAGACAGACAGACAGACAGACAGACAGACAGGCGGACGGACGGACGGATGGACAGACAGACGGACAGACGGACGGACGGACGGACAGACGGACGGACAGACAGACAGACAGACAGACATGACAAAACAGATTGGTTAACTCTGCTATGTGCATGTGCAACCATAGGAGTATCAAAGCATTATGGCACAATTAACTCATCAAAGGCTATCATTAATTTTAATAGTGCTGCTTTGGCTAGGTTTGTGTCGCTTAATCCATCTACCAGAGAGCCATTAATAAGCTAGCTGGACCATGTCACAGGGGTCATTAGCATGGCAAACAGTGTACACAGTTGAACTCATGGCCAGTGCATCCTCAGTAGTGTGTACAATAAAACCCAGAGGAATGTAGAGTGATAATGATGATAAATGATGGTACACACCATCTGGTACCTACTGAGAAAGTGGTAACAAGTATGTAGACCACCATTTCCTATGCCTGTGGGAGGGTTTGTAGGTTGTGTGGACACATCTGTTCTGTGTAGGAGTATTAAGGTGCGGAGTGTGTACTCATGCACCAGTGCTTGGTAGAGAAAATGTCTAATCCTAACACAACTACTAGTGATCTTGATGTACATGTCTATGAGGTAGCAAGCCTCCTATATGGTGAGTTACGACATGTATTACCCAACTACATAGCTATATATTATTTCTCAAGCCTTTTCGGTATTACCTGTACACAAAATACGTAGCACACCAATTTCCCAGTGTTTTTGGGATTTACGTAGGACTGAGTTCTGTCAGTTTGCAACTGAGTCCATGACCTCCGTTAGAAGTATAGCAATGATGTGCAGTGCCCAAAATTTTACATGCCAACACATAAGGAGCACAT
>OZ019952.1:4770116-4795116 GCA_963970385.1 Theonella swinhoei | reverse complement strand
CAAATTCCCACAAATCGAATTGCAGCCATAAAAGTGAATGTGGTTTCTTTGAGGAAACTCCAGCCAGAGTGCATCACTGTAGATTTAAATATTGGGTATGACAGTCACTTTACTTAAAATGGAAGTTCCTAACTGCTTTCAGGGAGTCCTGATGAAAGAGGTTATAATCTATGTAGTGTGTGAATATGACATTTCCTGTGTATGTGGCTTGAATATTTGCAGAAGGTTTGGATTATTTTGGCGGAAGCTACAGTCTCACTCTGCGACCTGGTGAGGGAAGGGTTTGTGCCAACGTCAGCATCATTGACGATGAATTGATTGAAAATGCTGAGAGGTTTACTGCTACAATATCCAGTGAAGAAGATTTTGTGATTATTAATAATCCCACAGCTACAGTTGAGATTGATGGGGAACTAGGTAAGATGAGGGAGGGAGGGAGGGAGGGAGGGAGCTGTATATACTCATTCAGTTGTACTACTAATTCCACAGCTACAATTGGATTTGAGATGGCTGAATACAGAACGTCAGAAAGTGCAGGAAGTGTCAGTGTGTGTGTTACTGTCAGGGACACAGCTACCCTGGACTATGACCTAGCAGTCTACATTGACCTCCTGCCCAGCTCTGCCACTGGTAAGGTGACAGATATAATATATCTCTATACATATGTAGTCTTTAGTCTTGGGCACATAATTTTTGGGTAAGTATATATTCAGATCACTTATTGCAGAGCAATCTGTGACAGGCACTGTACGTACTGTAATGTTATACGTGCTTCTAATTTTGTGTGCACACTCTCCTGCTCGCCAACAATAGCATTCATTATATCTGATCCATTGAGTTTCTATGCACAACTGTAACTGTATACATACATGTTTAACTGGTTTGACTGTGCCTGCCCACAATACTGGAGCGTGTGTTTGTGTGAAGTGTGAAGTGTATGTTCTCATGTGGGGGTCCAGTACTTGGGCAGAGGAATGCTTTGAGTCTAAGTTAACAGCTGTTGCAGTCAGGCCAGTGTCAATTCCAACCACATAGTATGTGTGCATATTTGAGGGCATCAGGAGTGGCCCAAGCAGTCATTTAATACTAATGAGCTCCTTTTCCTTCTCTTAAAGCAGCTTCAAAGATCAACTACCTACAACACTAGCCATGTCCATGTGCTGTAGTGTAATTGGTGAGCAGAGTGAGCCCTCCTAGTCATGTCAACGGGCCGATTTTTCTGTATATATATATATATATATATATATATATATTTATATGTGACGGGCGATGTACATACTGTAACGTTATATGTGCTTCTAATTTTGCGTGCGCACTCTCTGCTCGCCAACAATGCGTAGCATTCAACTAGTTAGGAAATTAGTCCTTTAAACTTGAGTACATAGATACGAATTTAAAGGTGGGGAGAAAAGTGGGCTCTATAGTGGGTTAGACAACTCTGGTTCACAGCTCTTCAAAGTGGGTTAGAATAGTTTCCCATGGAATGTGTAGAAGTACCACATGCAGTGAGATCCACAGAAGAAGCCTTAAAGGTTAACTAAGGCAGATGTATAGACTGCCCTGTAAGGTTTCCTAGCCTCCCCCCCAATTCTATGATCCTCTTCTATTGATGTGTTATTCCTCCTGTACAGTACGAGTTTTATGAACTATGCAGCTAGTACTACCCCACAATGATTTTTAAGATAAAAGTGTAGTCCATTAAAATGTTAAAGGATATAGGGATTACAGTGCCAAAAAGTAGAGAAACAAGGGCAGTAAATATGCAGCAACACAGGGGATGAGGGCATGCAACAATAATAACATGCGAAACCTGAAACTAAAGAATGTAGGGAGGGGTTACACATGTTATTACTGTTGCATGCCCTCATCCCCTGTCTTGCTGCATATACATATACTGCCCTTGTTTCTTTACATTTTGGCACTGTCATCCCTACATCCTTCAACATTTTAATGGAAATGCTTTCATACACTTGTTTCACTGATATTTCATTATATACTTGCTTGCAAATACAATGCTCTTTGCATGTGTGTGAGCCCCACCCCTTTTTCTGCTCATGGTCATATGAAATGCACATGAGTAATAACGAGGAAATGCACAGAAGTGCTAGTATATCGTAGCTTTACTCGTCCAAGAGGGGTCCTACAAAGATTCCGCTGGCGAAAGGCACTGCGCACGAGAATTTGAAGCCGTTCAGTACAAACATCAAGGTAAATACTTGTACCAATTTTGTGCTAGGCTGTTTGAAGAAGAAGAAGATGGAGAGAAATCGGGTTTTTGCAATTTCATGTATGTCATTGTAGCGGTGTATTTTACCACCTTTGAGAGTATTATGTAGAAACACTCGTAGGCCACGTTGTGTGTCTAAAAGGGCTTATAGCTGCCGCATTTGAGAGTTCTGGGCCGTTAAGGCTTAAATGGCGTGTTGGCACTATCCCTACATAGAGAGTCTACTGACTCTCTGATATGTGTTTTTCCTGCCATGCTCTTTACAATAATCTGTACTTTCACTACAGAAGGTGAAGATTTCCGGTTTCCCAGTGATCCCCCAGTGATCAACATATTGTCTGGAATGGACAGGGGCTGCCTCACAATTGAGATAATAGGCTCTGCTGTCGTCGAGGGCGAAGAGAGAATTAATTTGGAAATCAACGAAACATCGACCATGGCTGTAGTAGAGGATCGTCAGACTACTGTTGTGATTGAGAGTGATGGAAGTACGTAGAGAGTAGCATTGTTATGGTTGTTTGAAAGTGGAAGAGCCTTTTCCAGTGTATGCACAGGCCCAGTGGAAGAATTCTGGTTATGACCAGACCAAGCTTTACTGTGCAACATTTTGCATGATGAATACACACAGGCCTTTCATGCTGAGTTGATGTATGTATGTAACACAGTACGGCCACACCTCTTGTTCCACATGTGGAGAAGGCGTGGGTCCAATGAGATACTTAAGAGACTGAGCAATGAGTGTAATCTTATATAAACCATATCTGATCTTCTGTTTTCTGATCTTCTGTAGTTATCAGAATTGGATTTGATATGACTGTCTATGAGGTGGCTGAAGGAGGAACACTGAATTTGGTGATTCGAAAATCTGGACCTGTTGACTCTGCTATCACCTTCCGAGTATTCAGTGCAGGATTTATTGATGAACAACGGACCTTTGCCGCAGGTGTTGGAGCTCCAAACACTATCACCATCTCCATGGATGTTGGTCCGGATAATAACATTGGCCTGGAACCTGATGTAGTACATGTCCTGACACTGTCTCTAGTAAATGGTGATTCCCAGATAGTGGTCTCCCCTAGTCAAGCCAATGTCACCATTATCGATGATGACAGTGAGTGGTTGTGTCACAAGTTTGTAGTGGTACATGTATGTATACAGTGGAACCTATCTTATCTGGACATCTTTGAGACAGAAGAAATTGCCTGGTTATGGTATTTGGGAGAACAAATATGTCCTGTTTATTGAGGTGTGCCCTGGGAGGTTACATCTGTCACCTTGAAGATCAACTGGGATCAGTCACGATATACATGTATTTGCACATGGTATAGGTCCAGTGACAGTTGGTTTCGATGTAGCAGCCATTACTGTTAGTGAAGGTGATAATGTCGAAGTAGCAGTGACCCTACAACGGGATGTTGCTGTACCAGTTACAGTGGATATCTCAGCTGTTAGTGGATCAGCTGTGGAACAACGAGGTCAGTATGTACACGTAGTGCATATCTAGGGCTGATTCCAAGATGTACTGGCAAGGCAGGGCAACACAACAACAGAGCAACACAATGCAACTCACCTCAACCAGTAGTTTTCAAAGAAAAATTGGTTGCCTTGGGTGGGATTAGAACCCAGGTCTGGTGCTAGTGACACTCCCATTCCCTTACCAACAAGGCAGTATGTACGCTTATTATCCCTAAGAAGGATTGATTATGGATGAGAGTAACAAGGTAGTCCTGCCTGTCAATTCATGTATTGAAGGCACTGGAGGGCCATGCAATGTCTGTGAATGTAATACATATTTATTGTAGATTGGTAACACTTTATGAAGTGAACATGACACAGGGAAAAGTAGTCATAAACACAGGCCTGAACGGGCTCCGCATAATGTTGTCAACGTCTGTATTTGCACCATCAGCACACTGCGCAAGTCCGTATGGGGACTACTCAACTACATACTACGGTACTAATTCCTGTGCAGTGCACGTGTACTCTGTACTATCATGCCCAATATGCAGGTAGTAGCACCTTATTCATGAGTTGAATTTGTCCCCATATGGACTTGTGCGGTGTGCTGATGGTGCAAATACAGACGATCTCAACAGTAGATAGTGCCCGTTCAGGCCCGCGTTTATGACTGCTTATCCCTGTGTGAATATCTGCATCTGTTGATACATCTAATCTGTGATAGTTGTCATATTGTACTATACAAAATTGTGCTTTTTACATTGAATTCTCCCTGTAGATTTTTTCATAACTGGAACATCTTTTTTTACATTTTCCGGAAATGGGACTCAAGGGTTCTCGGTAGCAATAGTGGATGATGATGAGGTGGAAGGTGTTGAATCATTCACTATCACTCTCACAAATCCCCAACCTGATGGTGGTGTGCTACTTAACCCAGACATTATAACTATCACAATCGTGGACACTGATGGTGAATATATCTAATTGTGTGGGGACTGTGATTTTAGGCTGTGAATTAAAGGGGTTCACCCACTGTTCTTGCATGCATGAACTGTGTACAGTTGAACAGAACTGTAGCTTAGGTGGGGTCATAGACCCCTCCCCCTCTCCCCCCTCCCTAATATTACACTCATATGAGGCTGCAGGCAATCCATACTGTGCCTGCGGGAGCATGGCCCTAAAACTCTTTGGTGTACAGTTGAGAGTGCTCTACTGTGTGTCTATCCCATCGCTCTAGCCCTTTGCATATGCTCACTGACATAAAAAAATGGCCAACTTTAGATACTGTATAAATGGGCCTTAACTTTGGAACAAAGTATTTTTTAAAACGCCCTTTTTTATGGTGTCCCTTTTGGGGGGGGTTTATTGGGCGCAATGGCAGAAATCGTCCGAACACACACACACACACACACACACACACACACACACACACACACACACACACACACACACACACACACACACACACACACACACACACACACACACACACACACACACACACACACACACACACACACACACACACACACACACACACACACACACACCAAGTACTGCACATGTTACACACCAACTCTTTGAGTTACAATAACCAAGTGCTTAGGTATCAGCCTGTAGTAAATGGTACTATACTTCCATTCATTCAGTTGTCACCATTGGCTTTGATATGACTGACTATGAGGTCATGGAGGGAGGAACTGTGGATTTGGTGGTTCAAAAATCTGGATATATTGACTCTGTCATCACCGTCCAAGTGTTTATTCCAGGATTACTTGATGAACAACGGACCTTTGAGGCAGGTTTTGAAGCTCCTGATAACGTCACCATCCCACTCAGTGTTCCAGATGATGGTATTGCTCTGGAACCTGATGAAGTGCACGTCGTGACACTGTCTCTTGTGACATCTCCTGATCGGATAGTTCTCTCTCCCAGCGAAGCCAATGTCACTGTTATTGATGATGATGACCGTGAGTGGATGTGCACATATATATATATATATATATATATATATATATATATATACTGATATAATATGAGCCATATTATCATTTGGAGTCTAATATACATATGTCACATATACTCATGTATACCACCCAATTAAATGTTTACTAACTGGCATATAGAACTATATATCAGGAAGTCGGTCTTTTCCACTCCAATATGCATGAGTCACCAATAAAACCTCTCTATAGAAGGAACAGGGGGGCCAGGGGGGTCTATGCCCCCCTTCCAATATTTTGAAAGGGAGGGCCTAGCCCCCTCAATAATTAGCAAGCTACTTACTATAGTCAAGCATATACAATCCAGTAGGCAGTAAGAGTTACTGGTCAATAGACAATTGGTCGGGTTGGGCCTATTGCACTGGTACATCAGCAGGCAACCTATAAGTATTTGTTACATAGAACTATATTACTATTCAAAAAGTATGTACATGTATATACCATAGGCATAGGAGTGCTTTATATATTGGAGGGGCTATAGCTATTGCGTAATACAATGACCACATGAACAAAAATACAAATGTTATATACATCTTTCCAAAGAAATGAAGTCTTCCCTTTTTTGTATACAAACAAACCTTGTATCACATCTGTTCTACTCTACTACAACACTTGTCCCAGACTTTCATGTTAAGAGAACGACATTCGGGCTTTAGTGCGCTGGGCGTGGTCTTCTGCGCATGCACATGGCAGAAATTGCGTACGTAATATTGGGGGGGCTAGTTGCTTAAACATAAAACATTGGGGGGAGGGGGGGGGGCTGCAGCCCTCAGAGCCCCCCCCCCCCCCCCGGTTCCGACGCCTATGTATACTGTGCAGCCTATCAAATCAGGATTATTTTTCATGAGAAATTGGCCTGATTATTGAGGTGTCGTCCTGATTTCATGCAGTCCTTGAAGGTATAAACATGGTACGTATTCAAAATCTTAATGTGTCCTGGTATAAACATGTATACATCACATACACACTTCTGAACATAAGCAGGTATGACCATATACCAGATGTGGTTCTGGTATGTCAATGTGGCAAATACTTTGGGCTGGCTGGAGTGGGCCCACCTAGCCTCGTTTCCAAGCCTTCTCCCTCCTCTGCGCACACTGCGCAATAAGTTAGGTGCAGGGGTGGAAAAACAGAGGGAGAAGGCCTGGTTCATTTTAACATGTGATACGTGCCACAGGCATCATCATGCGTCATCACGCAAGTAGAGGTGACGTATTCCAGTATGGCCTATATACAATAGGATTTAGATGACGTCACAAAAGTCATGTGCTTCCTGTGTATCACATGTGAAAATGGACCAGGTCTTCTCCCTCTGTATTTCTACCCCACACATAAATTTATTGCACAGTGCGTGCCCGGAGGAGGGAGAAGACCTGGAAACGAGGCTAGGCCCACCTAGTTGTACAGCTGAAAAATGATTGTATACACTTTGTTGTTGTTGCCAAATTCCAAATAGCCTTTTTTTACACACCCAGTTTTTCTAGCTATTACTAGTATAGGTGGGTATGCTGCCTACTAGTATAGGTGGATATGCTGCCACCCTCAATGCTGAGCATTCATCAGGTACATACCATTAGCTGCATTGTGCACTGAGGGGTTACCTCTTGAAAATCGTTTGCACCTCCATACAGGTCCAGTGACAGTTGGTTTCAATGTAGCAGCCATTACTGTTAGTGAAGGTGATAATGTCAGAGTAGCAGTGACCCTACAACAGGATGTTGCTGTACCAGTTACAGTGGACGTCAATGCTATTAGTGGAACAGCTGTTGAGCTACAAGGTCAGTATGTGTCATACTGTTGTTGTCACATGTAAACTGAAGTAGTGCCTATGTATACATAATGTATGACAACTCTACTCCAAGATGTGCCGAGAAAGACAAGACCAAGCAACAGAAAGACAAAGCAATACAATGCAACTCACCTGAAGCAGTCATTTTTCAAATCAAAATTGGTTGCCTTGGGTGGGATTCATTCTATGTACATGTAGATGGTGCTAAACCATCAAGGCAGTATGTACGTATTATGCCTAAGAAAGAATGATTACGGATGAGTGAAACAAGCTAGTCAACATTGATGCATTAATTGATTCCATTAGAGGGCCATGCAATATTTGTAGTGTGGGTTTACATTTATCACGCAGTAGCTTGCTCCAAATGTTAATGAATGACAAACATATCATGATCAACGTTCTACGTAGCTGCATACATATACAGGGAATATATGTGGATTGGTACCAAACCAAGTAAACATACTTGCAACTGTTGATATTTAATCCATGATTGTTCTATTGTACTATATAAATGTGCTTTTATATTGAATTCTCCTTTGTAGATTTTTTCAGAACTGGAATATCTAGTTTTACATTTTCCGGAAGCGGGACTCAAGTGTTCCCAGTAGGAATAGTGGATGATGATGAGGTGGAGGGTGATGAATCATTCACTATCACTCTCACAAATCCCCGACCTGATGGTGTGGTATTAAACCCAGACAGAATGATTATCACAATCAGAGCTAATGATCGTGAGTGTCTTGTCCACCCTCTGTACCTTAGACCTGTGGGTTGTGTACGCATATATTTACTCCAGATGATAGCGTACTACTATACATTCCTTTGAGTACGACCATGTTGTACATAGTGTGGTTTTATAGAGTTTGTATTGATGATTGTGCAGGTAGTTATTACTTCTTGTACTTTTACACATAAGATGTGGGCAGGAGCATCGAATTAGTGTCGAATGCATTAATTTAATCACCTTCCAAACCTTGCAGGGGGTCCAGAGAATATCACTCTTGTCAACAACACAATTGTTGGAGATCCATTCTACACAGTTCCGGTTGATATAGCAGGTTTTGGAGGGAGTATAGACACTTCTCTGTGTTACGAAGTACACGGTGAAGCAGGTGGAATACTCAATCTTATCAATGATTTCTGCACACTTGTGAATGCACACTACGTCCAACCACACATCGGAGTTGATATAAATGTGATTGACTCTGTGGCTGTACAAGCTGTTGACTCGGCAAACGAATGTAGTCAGATTCAAATGAACTTGGGTGGATGTTCTGTGAGGGTCAACGACTCAGAAATATTGACGAATATACCTTATGAAAGGAACGGCATTTCCGTGCGCAGATACTCAAACCGAGTTCGAGTAGCTGTACCAAACTGTGAAAAAAATGTGATTGTGATGTGGGTGTTGTGTGAATCTGGTTCTCTCCGTAATCCTGACACTGGTGTTGATATAACCACTGAAATGATCAAGTTCGTAGTGGCCCGTGGGATTAGTATATCTGAAGTTGCACACGGTCTGCTAGGTAAACTATGCTATCATAGCTCTGTGGTTAACTTGTGGAGGATGATTGTTTAATAGCCCATAGTAATATATAGTATTATAGTATATAGAACTCTAGTTTTTATAGTAGGAATGGAGTACAGGCATACATCAATAAAGGGGACATATGCACATACTTAGACCTGACTCAAACCATGACATCAAGTGTGGAAACGGTAGCACCACTTAGATGTGCTGGAGATGTGCTATATGCGTATGGCCTAAACATTTATTCCACATGAAGGAATGATGTTATGCATTGTGCATATTATATGTCAGAGATTAGAATTTGCAGATTCTGCCCTTTCTTTTGGGGTGTAATGTTTCCACATTTGAAATTGTAGCCAACTTGTCGTGACACCATCATAGCAAAGTAATGCAACTAATCCCTCTAACAGTGTGTGAAGTAGTTGCATCAATAAACTCCATAAATTTATAACCCCCATAACTTTACATAGGCTTTGTGGGCCACAAGTGGGTCATTGACTCCTTATGTTTAATTCTCCTATTCATGTTTCTAGCAGTGTATGTGTGTATTGGACATGGAGGAATATGCTATTTGTATGGTGTTCTATATAAGCACAAGTATATACATTAATAGCATCAGAAAGTGGTGCCTGTGTATACATGAACACGAATTACTAATTTGCTTTTTATTTTTTGCAGGTCAATTTTGGAACACTCCAATTAATGTGACAATGTACACTGGCGATAGAGGATACATTGATCCGAATGACCGTGCCTACTACTTAAGCATTACCTCTTCAAGTTCAGTCACACGTACTTTTGTGGGTGTTTTGCAGGAACGAACCTGGGACAAAACCCGGACACCCTGCATATATGCAGGCAATCGTCAAGCTGGCCCGATTGGTGATATTCCCGAAGATGAGGTTCCAAATGACTCTGTCATTGAGGGAACATACGAAGACTATATCGTTTCTACTCCATTTGGCAATGATTGTTCCTTCTGCAACCTGTTTGATGCTACAAGGTGCTCAAGTTCTGGTTAACTTGTGAATTGAGACCCAATCAGTTAATGTATATTTGTGGGACCAAACTCATGTTTTGCACAAGTATTTTAGCAATATTAATGCTAGTTAATTATGAACTCATTATAGTGATTACGTATACTATATACCTTTAGCTTAATTACATGTTTTTCAATTGTACTTTCATAGCCATTGTTCATTTACTCCATCGTCGTGCGCATGCGCGAACTATGGTCATTAGATGAGAGCGCAATTGAACAAACATTATTACAATTGCACAGCTTTGCACGTGCTCTGTTAGTTTAAATATAAAGCGTGCAGGTACGACCATCTGCATGTTTATTTAGTCATCATATCTCCGTCTATAGAGATTGTGCATCTTTCTTGTGGCACTGTCAACAGTGTATGTAACTCTACTCGAATGTGGTCGCATTACAAACTGTGGACAAGAAGTTTGTACTTTTGATGTGGTTCAGTTAGTACTACAGGCCGCGCTGAGAGAGGTGTATAGACCACAAGGAAGACTCGAGGAGGCTGTGATAACCGCTATAAAGTAGCCAAAAGGCAGGCATTCGTCTCTTTCTATGATCGGTAGCATGGCTGTGCACAAAGGATGGGTAGTGGTGCTACTATTGCTGGGAGTCTCTCAAGGTAAGTACCTGTGAAGTCGAAATATTAGAGAATACAAATGGACGTGCATAGGTGTATAGAAATTAAATGCCAATAAATGCAGATAGATAGAGAACGCTCTAGGTTTGGGTTGCAGTGCTACGCGGAAAAAAGTGCGAAACTTCCTCTAGCCATTCATACTGCGCATGCGTATACACTACAAAATACCGGGTGCTATTACTAATTTTATTTGCAGGAGAGGCACAGCAGCTATGCTACTCCCACGACAAATGTGAGGTTGGAGGTGATCCCACTTACATAGGGCTTCCGGCACAGGATTGCTGCAGGATGGAGGATAGTGTCACCTTCCAGACTGCTGTAGGAGAGCAGTGCCATACTTGTCTCAGTTAGTTCACTATTGCAATACAGTGGAAACTCACTTAGTGATCACCTCAGTTTAGGCGCTAGCCACCTATAGTATGTAGTGGTCACTGAGTAGAGTCCCTTAGTTATTGACCCACCTGTAAACCTCAGTAAAAAGGGCACCTCTCTATAACAGCCACTTTCTCCTGTCCCAAGGGTGATCTAGAGGTTTCACTGTAATATAGTTGCACCTCACTAATTGGATGTAAACTACACTAATGATGTCCTGATTGCAATATTGGAATGGTTAAAATGTTGAGATACTTTCATTTCATGGATCTAACAAAAGCTATATGTATCAATTTTCCCTGATACAGTATATGGATGGAGGGAAACCTTTCCCATAAATGTCACCAAAGGTCAAGAATTAACCCTAACTGTTGGATATAACAAGGGCTTGCCAAATGTGAGACGAGGTTTTAGGATTTTGTACGATGAAAATGGTAAGATATGTAGTCTTTTTGTGGAAGCTACGTTGTTATATGGTTTTCATTTCATTGCAGAAGTGAATGTGAGTGTGGATGATTTTGTACTGATAATAGATGTTCAAGAAGTGAATGTGACCATATTAGATGATGGGCAGCCTGTCGCCAATGACACAATTATCACTCTTACCCTTGAGCAATATGGAAGTGCTGCAAAAATTTCCGATGTAGTTTTGAAAACTGCTACACTTATCATTCGTGCAGATGAAGGTAAAGTAATTTTTCGCATTCATCACTCTTCCATAGAAGTAGGAGAGATAGCTTTGCCACAAGCCTCTTGCCACTTCTCCTCAGAAGGTGGTGCCCCCTCTGCTATAGATGTCCCTTGCTTGTATGGTACACATAACGTATGTTGTCATCAAAGACCCAGCCTTCTTTTATATCCAGTAACAGGGCTGTAAATCACTACCTCTCCCGTTTTAACAAGCTGCTCCAATGTAGAACCCTCTAGCCTAAAATAATGTGTATTGTTCCTCCATTTGTGCCTATGAACACCTCAATAATTTGGACACTGCCTTCTTCTACAAATGTTCATATAAATGGGCCTAAGAAATGTTCCTCCTTTAATAATCCCTCCTCATATTTAGAGAACTCTCAACAATCATCCAGTTCTCAATTTTTCCCTATTCATACATGTATGTGTGCGTTTTCCTCAATACGTTAGTTCCAACTACTCCAGTGGTCGTGAATCTAGAGCGTACCGAAATTATTGTGAGTGAGGAAGTGGGGATGGTTGATGTCTGTGTGTCTGCAGTGGATGCTGGTTCTACTGTCATCTCTGTCAGCATGACAGACAACCCTGGCAATACTAATCAAGGTAAGGATTTCTCTGACATCCTTCTTGATGAATGTGTAAATTTACACCAAATGTGTCTCTATAGGCTCATAGCCACAAATGTAACGTATTGTGGTATCCTTATTTCCAGGCCCTAATTATAGGGGTTCACTCAATTTATAATCCCTCCGTAGGAAATATTAATATAAAATCTGCTAACCATATGTACGATAGAATGGTCATGCTTCAATAAACATGAGACCTTTTCCTGCCATCCTATGAACCCAATACTGTATCGTATTAAGGGGCTCCACCCTGGAGCCATGGTGTACCAGACACCAATGAATATATTGGTGGGTGTTGATGGGTGTGGGGGTGTGATGCGGAGGCTTTCAGAATCAAGTAAAAGCCATACCGATGAGTCTCGTGGGACAAACTCCCTCTCTCAAGGAAACAAAGTACATGTTCCACCGTACTTCTATATATAGAGTGTGTCATGGACACCTGCTTATCATGTAGAAATGAGTTGCTGTACAAAACCACAATACCCTCAATGCAATACAACACGATACAAATGCAACTTACCCAAGACAGGTCATTTTCAAAGAAATATAAGCTGCCTCAGGTGGGACTCGAATCCAAAACACACAGTGGTCTAGGCAGGTTCTTTGGCCTGGCCAAGGTGTAGTTAAGCAGGGGATAGTTGGTTCATGTTCATACTAAGTAGCTCATTTTTTCTGTGAAAATGACGGTGTTGGGTGAGCTGTGTCCTGTTGAATTGTGTGTTTTCAGAGGCCCTGTGAGGTCTGGTTTCACAGGACGGAGGAAGGTTTTGTGTGGCCTTACGGTCACTCCCCAGAGGTTGAGGCACATATATGGTGCTTGTCTTCACCTCAGGGAGTTGTGATTACAAGGAGCTGCTCTGTATGCAAACACCCACCCACTCATCCTGTTCAGTATTAATATTCACTTCCACACAAATATTCACACTTGCAGGGGACTATGTATTCAGTCCTACTACACTGGAATTAAGTGCTAACCAGAACAGATTGTGTAGGGTTGTGGAGGTTACATTGGATGGTGTGTATGAAGACAATGAAATATTTTATATCCAATTAAGCACAAGTGATGACAATGTAAGGATTGTTCAAAACGAGACAAGGATTACAATCGAGGATTCTGATGGTGAGTAAATTAATATATACCCAGCTCTCTCTCTCTCTCTCTCTCTCTCTCTCACACACACACACACACACACACACACACACACACACACACACACACACACACACACACACACACACACACACACACACACACACACACACACACACACACACACACACACACACACACACACACGATTTCCATATTTTAATTGCCCAATTATATAGGGGCACTCCCAATGTCTGAGTTAGTGTATGTTACTGTGCAGACATGCAGTCTTTATTACGGACCTAGGACTCTTTGCTCTCCCAAATACCATGTTTGTGTAAATTTAACCCCCCAAAATCAGGACACCTCACTAATCAGGACACTTTCTTCTGTCCCAAAGGTGTCCAGATTAGAGAGGTTTTACTGCATAATAATAGCAAGGACACTTTGCATATCAGAACACTTCTTCCACCTGACTAGAGAAGATCCACCCGTAGCCATCTTACACCACGTTCTCTCGATCTCCCCTGGCTGAGGCCATCACACTACATACGTGACTATTCATACTCACAAGAATGTTGTGTACAGATGGAATGATAAGAGCCTTTGAATATATGCATGTGGCCAGCATTATATATAAGTTTCCAGGAATTATCTGTACATATGTCTTCCAGCTAAACATGACTGAGTGAGTAGATTACACTACACAAAAGTGAAAGTTCGTTGTGCAAAAAATCAACAGTATAAGGCTCTAAGTTTCCTGTACAATTTCCTAGGTATTAGGAGATGATCTGGTCTATACTGTATAATTTCCCACACGTAACCTCCACATTTCCTTAAATCAGGAAATTTGGATTTTCTTCCATTGAATCACAGACCGCCATGACACTAATAAACTAGTACAAATGTTAGTGCAGAACTACCTTCTCTGCAGTCCAGAAATGAGGCTACATAAATATATTCATAGGCACATGTAGCATATGGCAAGACACTTGACACAACTTAATTAGAGGTGATGGTCTAATGATGGAGTCTGTTCAGGTGTGTGGGTACAGTCTGGCATGTTCCCACTACTAGATAGAGTTACATTCAGTTAGAGTAAAATAGCATCAACAGTAAGACCTCATAGAATTTGTCATATTAATTGTTATGTAAGTCACTCACATGTTAAGTTACATGTAGAAAAGTATACTAGTGGAATGCTATGCAGTGTTGGTGAGTGGAAGAGTGTACATAATATATATATATATATATGAAAAATCGGCCCATTAACATGACTAGGTAGGCTCACTCTGCTAGCAAATTATCAACCTTTGAGATCAGAACACAGTGGAACTTCTTTAATCTGGGCACTCTGTAGGAGAGGAGAAATTGTCCCAATGAGTGAGGTGTCCTGGTTTCTCAGAAGTTCAATTGTACACAATCATGATATGAGACAGCAAAAGGTGCCATGTTTATTGAGTTGCAGTGTGTCCTGATTAGAGGTGTTCCAAAGGCATTTGGATTATATATGCATCTACATACTGTATTTCATGGAGTGAGAGCTACTGATGTATTCTCTCGCACATATAGAGGCATTGGTTTATGTTGATCCATACCAGCATATTGTGGATGAGGGATCTGATGAGCTGATGAGGATATGCCTGTATTTGAACAACTCTGAAGTCTCGATTGATTTCCAAAGAAATGTAGCAGGCAACAGCACCATAGACTGTGAGTTATAGAGAGAGTGGGGGAGAGAAGGGGGAGAGGGGAGAGAGAGTGTGTGCTATGGTGTGTATTCAAAATGAGTGGGTAGGTGAGAAGTGTGGCTCCATTAGTGTTCATAGCCTAACAGAGCCATGCCTACACATCCCCATCCTTTGCCACTTGCATCGTTTACACTGCCAGTAACCACAATCCTCTGAAGACTAAGTGCTAGATGACCTGTAATAATTCCCACCCCCCTCTCCTGTAGCCATGGTTTGAGGTAAACCAGCGTGGAAGTAAACACATCCTTCATCCTACAGTGGTTTTTGCAATCTCGTGTGTAGAGTGACATACCTAATTTCCTTTGATGTTTTGTAGTAGTGTGCGTGTACAGATTTCAAAATACAAAGGAAAATGAGTGCATGAGCGTGTTGCTTTCCAGATTACAAGACCACCAAAACTGCTGTATATAGCAAATCTTTTCATGTGAATGCCTATCACATATACATGTAATTAAAGCATACACACTAAATATGCAACATAATATTATTATAAAAGTTATCTCAGAGTAAGGAATCTCACCATTGGACCATGGCCAGTGGTTCCAGTGTTACCATGACAGTGAGGAGGTAGATATTGTTGCTAGGTTGTGGTTTAGGATAAAGAGGGAGTGGGTGGTGTGTTGCCACAGTGGTGTATGTTAGGTGGGTGGGATACGGAGTGTTTTGTTAAGGTGGCGCCTAGAGGGGGATATGTAATGGATCTGATTACACAAAAATGTATCATTGATTTATATTTTAGTGCTCCAAGACCTGGACACTCTCCAAGCCCCACCACATACACTGGATCCCAGTGGAGCCCGATCTTGTTATGAGGTATGTGTACTGTACTCTACACTAAGAGACTGGAAGGTGCAATTTTTATCGTTTTCTCGACCATGTTGCATGCATGAAATTGAGACAAAATGCGTACCGAAACGATGGTCCATCTATGCTGAACAAGTTGATCATGGTGACATGATGTCACATGACGCTATATCAGGAAGATCCAAAACAAAAACAGGCTGCATGATTGGATTCATAAACTTTGAAATCCAAGCCATTTCCGTTGTATATAATGCTGTGTGTTTCTGCTCCAGTTCAGAGTGATAGATGATGATCTAATTGAAGGTAATGAAATTCTTTATTTTGAGTGGGATACTTCGGCCCCCCGTGTGACCTTTGAACCTCCTGTTTACTCCCTAATCATTGAAGACAATGGTGAGTGAAGGGTAAAAAATTTAGGGAACCTTTTCCAAGCTTGTGCAAATTTTCTGTCCCTGAAATTGGGACACCTCGCTAATCAGGATACCTCACTAATCAGGAGACCTCACTAATCTAGAGACCTCACTAATCTGGACACCTCACTACTCAGGATATCTCACTAATCAGGAGACCTCACTAATCAGGACACCTCACTGATCTGGACACCTCACTAATCAAGACACCTTGCTAATCAGGACATCTCACTATTTAAACTTATTTGGAAACACTAGTCAACACAATTGAAAATAGCCAAAGTTTCAGTCACTATCTGTATCACTAATCAGGATGCCTCACTAATCATAGGACTCCTCACTAATCAGAGGACTCCTCACTAATCAGAGGACTCCTCACTAATCAGAGGACACCTCACTAATCAGAGGACACCTCACTAATCAGAGGACACCTCACTAATCAGAGGACACTTCACTAATCAGGACACTTTTCTCTGTCTTAAGAGTGTCCAGAGAAGACGGAACTGAGCCTTCTTTGTAATCAAGACAATTACCACAAGACCCACATACTGGTATAGCTCCAATTTCAAGATGCACAACTTTCATGGTTTGTCGCAGGTTGGTCTAAAACCATCATTTGGTTGGGTGTGTCTAACAATTAGAATAGGGTAATGTTTCAAACTGACAATCGGTGAAAATTGTGCTCCTCAAATATTTGGTGCTATGCTGCATGCATAAACCAACCTCCCGCAACAGAAGTAGATCTTTGGCAGAAACTAAAGTTGGCAATTTCCATTATACCTCATACTGTACAATAACTCATAACTTTGTCTTGTGCTTTTCTGAAGAATTAAACAATTTGATGCAATGTGTGCATCATCACAGTCATATACTGTGTGTGTGTCTATAAATTGCTCCTTTAAATACTCTTTATATATTTGCAGATTTCATGCCATCACCATCACCGACCCCATCCCCTTCACCTCTACCGTCCCCCCCTCCCTCCTCCTCTTCTCTCTCGATCATCTCCATCTCCCCATCTCCCTTCCCCTCCGCCTCCCCATCTCCCCTTCCCCCGCTCCCTCCTGTACCAACCCCTCCATCCCAATCTTTTGTAGACGTAATAAGTGGCGGAGCCCTACTAGCAGTTCCAATTAACACCCAATCCTCAGACTCTGAACTGCCCGACATGGCTCTCTGCTATGAAATTCACGGAAAGGAGGACACTTACCTCAACCTCATCAGCAAACCCTGTATCTCTGTTAACGCTCACTACTCACTATATGCTGGACCACGTAATACCATTGATGAAATAGCAATTGTCGCCAAAAACAGCAACGGAGAAAGTGTTAATATTACAGTTGATGGTGAGTGTAACTTGAATGAAGGCCAGGCTCCCAGTGCGAATCTCAGATACATCAATAGCAGTGGAGTGATGGCTGTGGCAACACCAAAGCAAGTGGTTGTTTGGACCGACAATAGCTACTGTTCAAAACCAGCTATGTACCTATGGATTCAGTGTGTGAGAAATGATGACAGTATTCGATACACAGAGAGCAATGACATCTTTGTGTTAAGTGTATATCATGACCCTGAGATGACCAATGATTCTTCCCATGGACTATTGGGTGAGTATATACATAGGAAGGATTGTAGTACAGTTGAAAATCACTATCAGACACCTTGAAATGAAACCTCAATAAACAGGACTTGTTGTCCCAAATACCATAATTTTAATCCCTGCAATCAGGACACCTCCCTAATCAGGACACTGAAATGACACCTCATTAAACAGGACACTTTCTTCTTGTCCCGAGGATTAGATGTCAGTGGACTCCATCCAACAATAAATGGCTAGCATTGTAGGCCAGCGGAACCACTTCACTTTGTTCTATCCTCCAGCCTACACAAATATGGCAGCAATATTCAGATCAAAGGTTCAACTGTAGAAAGTTTAATCAGTACTTCCAGTGGCTGCAGACAGCGTTAGTTTGTAACCAAATTGAATTAGCTGCCTCTGTAGAGAGAGCTTCGTGTTCACAGCTTACAGTACTATCTATGGCATGCATATGGCTACCCTATTTCTGAGTAAACATATATCTCTATCCTATTTCTGAGTAAACATATAGCCCTCATTTACATATTACGCTCAGCAGTGAGCAGTGAGGTATGCAGTGATAGAGTACACACTTTCCTGGGTACACACCTTAGTAGTACACCAACCACAACAAATGATGACAGTTGTATTGTTAATACCAACAGTCCTGTATCTCCACACCACACACCTTTGGCACAGGTCAATTCTGGGGGGTGCCTATATCTGTCGAACACTACAGACAACGGTCATCAGGTTATTACCTCATCGAAATACCGGGGACTCCTACAAGAGACCTCGTCGGTGATGGTCACTCCCGAACCTGGCGGTTGAAGAAGCAGGAGTGCATCTACGTTGGTGACCGACAGGGTGCAAAGGGGGCTGGGCTTCATGGAGGGCCCAACGACCCCGTCATCGAAGGTGTCTATACAGACTATATCACTGACGGACCTTTTGATACAAATTTTATGTTTTCTCAATTTGGGAAGTAATTTTACTGTGTAAATAAATAGATGTTGAGTATGACATGCATGATTATGTATAGTGCAGTTTTAATGGCCTTTAATACATTGTACATAGTTATTATAGTGAGTGAGCAGAGGATTATATATAGTCAAATGGAAAAATTTTTTACTAAACTTCAATTAGCAGATACTGTGGAATATGCAAGCCAAAACGTACTGCATATCAGATACAGCTACTTTGGCTGGTGCTAAATGCCACATGCCAACATGCTCTATGGTGGTGTCGTGCTTGGAACAGCAAAACATGTTAGTGATCCTCTACTTGGAAATCTTAACCCAATAATTATCACGTAATAACACCATATAGTCCCAGGTTGTGATAATTAACATGATTAACGTGATCTATTTTGAAAGCTGATGGTGCCATCCAAAATAGAAAGATTCCATAGTATAATTACACATTAATTAATTAATTAAGAAACATGTCTCCATGAGTGTTCTAATGTTGGCTCTCTCCTCCTATTGTGGAAAGGGAAAGAATGTCATTTGTATGCACATATATATATAATATTGTATGTACATGTATGTATGTATGTATGTATGTATGTATGTATGTATGTATGTATGTAGAATTACAGGCCGCAGATAAAATTACATGGGACATTAGTAGAGAAATTAGAGTGCTCATTCCAGCCGTTACCACTGTCTGATCATGGGGCCATGGGCCATACTATACTATATCACACAGTATATGGTATAGTACTCCAACTGCCAACTGTCCCGGAATCTCCAGGACAGTCCTAAAGCACAAACTGTGGTGCGTAAATTGAATCAAAATGGGCGGGGTTTAGCTTGCAGTTTTGTTAATTGCGGATGTGTTGTGGGTGTGGCTGTATAGGTGTGGCTATAGTGCCTGGAGCAATTTTCAATCATTAAATGTTAAAGGATGTGTGCTAAAAAGTACAGGAACGAGATGCAAGTATATGCATGCAGGCAAAAGCAGTGATGATGTCATGAGAAATAAGGAGTAGCATGAAGGCAAAGGCAGGGGAAGTAGGAAGAGCACATGTTATGATTGTTGCGTGCCCTTCCCTTGCCTTTGCCTTCGTGCTGCTCCTTATTTCTCATGACATCATCACTGCTTTTGCCTGCATGCATATACTGCATCTTGTTCCTGTACTTTTTTCACTTATTTTCATTGCAAGACACATGCAGTAATATTTCATGCACGAGCCCCACCCCTTTTGCTCCTCACGCTCACGTGAAATCACATGCACATAATAATAAGGAAATGGTTTTCGTGTATATGGAAATACATGTATTCCTAGCTCTACTCGTGCAGGAAAGGTCCTACGAAGATTCCATTTGCGAAAGGCACTCTGCGGGGGAATTTCATGCAAAAATGAAGGTAAATAGCTACTTGTACCGTTTGTGAGATAGGCTTGTTTACTGAAGAACAAGAAGAAGAAGAAGAAGAAGAAGGATCGAGAAGATGGAGAAATTGGGGTTTTGGCAATTTTACATATGTCATTGTAGCGGTGTATTTTGCCTACTTTGAGAGTTTTATCATGTATAGAAACACCCTTAGGTCACATTATGTTTCTAAAAAGGCTTATAACTGCAGTGGTGGGGAGTTGTGAGCGGTTCATAATGTTAGGGCTTACCTAATGTTACTGTATTGTCAAATGCACACAAAAAGGAACACAGGAAAAAGCCTGTATTAATACAGGAAACGAAAGGGATTGAGTGTCCACGTTTTACACTGTTAATACTCTTGCGTACACACCGTGCAAGTCTGTGCTCATACTGTATAAGTCTGTGGTGGGAACAATCGTAAAACGGAAAGTCCGTTTTTACTTTTGTTCCCAATATGGACTTATACAGACTTGCACGGTGTGTACGCAGAGTATTGACGGTGTAAAACGCGGACACTCGATCCCTTCTGTTTCCTGTATTCATACAGGCTTCTTTTTTCCTGTGGGAAACAGCTGTCTGTCGTGTGCCTGATTTGCTCTGCACACCTATTTCATATATATTAGGAGGGCAGTCTGGGACAAGGATATTGCGATACATGTATGCATGAAATACATGTGATTAGCACACCAGCCTAATAGAAGATAGTAAGAAAAAAAGAAAGGAAACCTGCCCAGCTACATTACTGACAAACAAAAACACCAAACACACACACGTATGTAGTGAGGGACACCTGGATCCCCAGCCTTGAGAACTGGGACGGTGGGTTAAAGATCTTTTGTGGTTAGCCAACTCTCCCCACACATACATGTACATGTAGAGATATACTTTGCCCAGCTGAGCTGCCGCAGTAGCCAATTAAGGCAGACATTGAAATATTAATGTTTCGAGCAAGTTGTGCTGTGTTGTGTGTTGCATCCCCTTCAGTTGCCTTTCTAAGCATATCATGTACCTCATAATCCTCTGCTGATAATGACTGGGAAAGTTCAACCAAAATACTTTGCAATCCAACTTCCTCTTTTTGGCACTCCTTTATTGCCTCCCGGTGGTGTGTTACCATAGTAACAAGGGCAGAGAGGGCGTGACCTCTGACCTCATCGTTCTTTCCGGTCTTAACCAGACTGACCAGTTCAGGAACCAGTGTTGGCAGCTCAGAAACCAGTTTCTCTAGCAAGAAACAGAGACAAGAAACTCCTTTAATCCACACACTGACACATACAATGTATATACACGTTCTATCTCGAGTGTACACATCATTGTTTCTTTCACGGTCAAGGGAGGGAGCACCAACCAAAAGGTTGGGGGGTGGGGTTCTACGTAGTGATTTATTTTCTGGATTCCCCAGGGGGGGGGGGACAAAGACCTTCCGTGGGGTGCAAATTCCTCCCTTGCCCTTTCAAGAAACCCAGCCTGTATAATGACATACACTACATGTCAGGAAAAATGTCTTCTACTTTATATATATGTACATGCATACATATATAGAATGCATTTTAAAGTGTGTAACCCTCGCGCAGTTATGACTACCAAGTAAATGTACAATGTATTACAGCTCCTGACTCTCTGTGCTCTGCACATACTTGTAGCTAATGCATGACTGTATCTAACATCAAGTTGCGATCTGTGCACCTTCAGGCATAAACCGCTGCCTAAACCTGATACACTTGCTCGACGATACAGCTCCAGACTTACTATTACAAAGTAGCAATACTGCTTGTCATGTTTGGCAATTACATGGTTCAAGAAAATCCCGCTTTTCTTCAACAACGAAGTTCTGGTCTCTTCTTTCCGCTCCAGATGTTAACTGTGGCGAGCACTAATGCTGCTTCTTCATATCTCCACGTTTGGTACTCATAGTAGCTACAGTTAACGAGAAAACTTGTTTACAGACAGACAGACACACACACTCTCTCTCACACACACATGCACACACACACAGACCGACTACAATGCGCGAGGGTTATTTATATATATAAATGCTTTTAATGTAGATGTGCATAGACTTGAGGTGGCAACTTGGCATGTAGGAATAAGTTTACTGCTGACCTTTGACCTCCCCCTCTGCTGTGGAATAATAGCTCATCACCATGAAGAGGACCTTGACGACGAGCTTCACCTCTTCAGCTGCTAGGCAATGGCGGACTGATGTCAGTCCATCCTGGGACAGTAGTTCACGCAGCCCAGAATCAAAGTCACGAGTTAGACCTGTTGAGAAATATTTATAGACTCGTAAGAGTGTTCCCATGGCAGGCACTCCACTGCACATGTAGGATATTACTAATTGACCTTTGAACCTCCATGACAGTACATTTTAACAGGGAAGATATGCAAAGCAGACATTGAATGCTACATGACCACTCAGTTGCTTACGTAGGTACACAACTTGAATGAGATGCTTAGAAAGACAAGACAACACAACTCGCACAAGGTAGTTATTTTTCAAAGAAAAAATAGCTGCCTCAGGTGGAACTTGAACCCATGACCGTCCGCTTGCTAGGCAACGCTCTTACATGTATAGGCTGGCTTTCTCAGATGCAAGGCAACCACCAACACAACACAACACAACACAAAAAATCGAGATGGAACTTAGCCCAACGACAATCGCATTCCACATTGTAGCTAATGTTCTTGCCAATACAGCTACTAAACATGTAACTTGCAATATTGCCTGATAAACCACGTAATAAGCCAACCTGGTGTTAAAACTCCGCCATTTTACTGTTCACTTGTTGCTAACAATATGACTTGTGTAACGCGCAATGCGCAATGCGCTCTGAAATTTAATTGGTTCAAACTGACTGGGCAATATAACTGGGCAATATGGGAAAATATTGCCCAGCGTGGAATAGGAAATTTACATTGCTGGGCAATATGGCTAGGTCATAAAAAAAAATATATATATACAGAAAATCGGCCCATTGACATGACTAGGTGGACTCGCTACGCTTGCCAATTACATGTATGTGTGAAAGTTCATAATTTTAGGCAAGACTGCTATTCTTACATGATATGGCATAGAGAGCTTTGATGTTAACACTGGAGGGTATGTCCCTGTTATTAAGGATCGTTAGGAGGTGAGAAAGTGTCGGTAGAAAAGCCTGCTGTGTTTTGGGGTTGTTCTGTGTTGCCGTGGCAATCAACTCACAGGCACACTGTACCAGAGACCTGTGAAATGGCAGCAAATACATACATTGGAACCTCGTTAGAGTGTACTCAAGGGGAATACCCTATAATTTCATTCTAAAAGGCCTTTACATTAAATTAAAAGGATAACATACATGTATATTACGTACAAGCCACAACAAGAGCTACATGAGCAGCTTGGGAATTTCTGAATGCGTTCACTTTAAGAGGTACATACATGACTTTAATCATCCATGAGATGCTTAGAAAGACAAGGCAAGGCAACGCAACACAACAGAAAGACAAAGCAACACAACACAACTCGCCCAAAGCATCTCATGCAGTACATATACATGTAGGTATAGAGCAGTGACTCACTGCTTTGTGTGATGGAGATAGCTAGCTATAACCTCCACACCATTCATTGGAATAAGATCTGTATTGATAGAAGTGGAATGGATTGACGTACTGCCAATACATGCGAGGTATGTCCAGGATTGCCACAGACTGTCCCCAGGATTCATATGTATCTACATGTATATACCACATACATAATCATCTTCCACGTAGTCTTCGTCGCGAGCCCAGCCTCCTCCCCATCAAAAGGGGGTGGAGCCTCACCATGCATTCGGCTCCACCCCATTTACTGATGGGGAGGGGCTGTGGCTGCTCCTCAGACAGGGTTAACTAGATATAGGTTAGATGTGGCGCGTAGGGATCTACGTGATTTAAAAGGCCGAGGGCCCTGGGCTGTAGCGTCCGAGGCCTTTTAAATCACGTAGATCCCTACGCGCCACGTCTAACCTGTTTAGATTTGCGCGCTGTAAATTCATTGGACAATGAGATTTAAACTGACGCGCGTCGCTATGTAGATCGTAGAAACGGACAGGAGTCACGTGTAAGTCGCACGCGAAGCAGCGCATGATTTCTGTAATTCAGCCAGAGGCCAACTATAGAGTCCTAGGAACTAGGACTCTACGGAAAATAAGGATCCTAGCGTTCTGCAATCTGATTGGATAATTCAAAAGTATGCAAATCTAATTGTCAGATAGGGGACATAGGATATCCCGGGACATATACATGTACAATACATGTAACCTACTGTTAGCATTGTCAAGATCCTCAATCAAGTATTGGATCTCTTCAAATGCTTTGAGTAAGTGTTCCTCCTCCTCCTCGTCCTGGACCCCTCCCACCTGCTCTCCTTCAGGAACATGAGCCTGCAGCGATACAACAGCGGTTCATACAGGATTTTAAGTTGCGGGGGGGGAGGCGTCTTAGTGCTTACATACACATGTACAATCCCTATTATATTGCATATAATTAAGTCCAAAAATCTAGAGGGGGGAACTTAGGCTAGGGGGATATCCCCTCCCCCCCCCTCTATGAAACACTGTACAATATGACCGCCTAATACATTATCTGGACACTCTTGGGGACACAAA
>OZ019952.1:4462616-4767616 GCA_963970385.1 Theonella swinhoei | reverse complement strand
TTAAAGAGTCCTTTACATGACTTAATCATCTATGAGATGCTTAGAAAGAAAGGCAAGGCAACACAACACAACAGAAAGACAAAGCAACACAACACAACTCGCCCAAGGCAGTTATATTTCAAAGAAAAAAATGTACACTGAACAATCTTGTCATGTCACATACATGTACACACCTGGAATACCATGTAGGACCCCAGGAACACGTTGATGAAGAGCATCATCACTAGCATATTGAGACCAGATATGAGAAACCCTGGAATGGAATAAAAACATCCACAATACAGGACCAATGCAATATTGATGGCTTTAACATAGGGTGCCACTTGTTCATGATAGTCACATGTACATGTAATTATAGACTAACTGGGGCATACATGCATGTATACAGTGGAACCCCTCTAATCAGGACACACTGAAATGAGGACACCTCGATAAACAGGACACTTTTAGCTGTCCCAAATGCCATAATTTAACCCCTGACATCTCACTACTCAGGACACTTTCTTCTGTCCCAAAGGTGTCCGGATTCCAGAGGTTCCAATGTACAGGTATATGTACAATGTACATACATGTACACCTATACATTTGTACATGAAAAAACCATATCTGGTGGGGCCAGACAAGCTAAGCGATCACTGGACAGCGCTGTTTCGAGCTTATTAGCTCTCATCAGCAGGGAATACGCACAGCTTGTCTAGCGCACCACCGGTTTATATACACAAGACGCATGTACGTACTGAACAAGAGAAACTAAGCATACATGGTCACTGCTGAAAGTTGAAGGAATACCCTTATGTATTTGATAATGTACCTCCAAGAAAGAGCATGCTCCTTCGCTCGGCAAAAAGTGCAGCCAGAGTAAGGCTTCCAAATATGGCACATGAACCTAGGAATGCTGTAGGAATGATACTGTGTGGTGTGTGTGTGTGTGTGTGTGTGTGTGTGTGTGTGTGTGTGTGTGGAGGGAGGGAGGGAGGGAGGAGGGAGTGTCAATTCTAGAAGCCTACAGCCATACACATACAGTGTACCTTGGTTCAATGTCAGCCACTGCACTCAGCAGTGGTCCCAGACTGACCCCAGTACAGGCACCAAACCCACACAGCATCCCTGAAGGGTAGAAAATGACAAACATTTGTACATAGACTTCATAGTAAGTGAAGGGGACATCCCTCTTCATTCATTCTAATTAGCATCCCACATACATGTACCAACCATAGAGCACATTGCCCCCCAATGATACTCCTCACACCTGCATACATGTGGACACAAACTTGATGGAAACTATTGCAGGGTTACAATCAGGGGGACACAGGGAGGTACATGTATTTGCCCTCCTTGCTGAAATTTACCCCCCCCCCCCCTCAGAAAGGTCTACTGCCACAGGCACAGCTTCAACCATAATGAAACATTTGTCCCTTCTCCTCACAAACAAAATGTTGAATGCAAACCTATATTGAAGAACTGGAGATCCATAAGGTAAACAGTTGCATTGTATACATGTACAGGTAGGTATGGTGAGAGTCCTGTATCCATGCAGTGTGAGTCTTACCGAGCCTCTTCCCTGCATTCTCTGGTGTTGGTGGAGTAGCCATCATGGCAATCAGGAGAATGACAGAGCCTAACAGGGACAGGATGGAGAGCTGTGGAGGGTGTGTGTGTGTGTGTGTGTGTGTGTGTGTGTGTGTGTGTGTGTGTGTGTGTGTGTGTGTGTGTGTGTGTGTGTGGAATGCTGACCTATACAATTTTCATATTGCTGACGGTGACACAGCAAGACACATACATGTATATAGTAGAATGATGCAATAGACACGCGTGGCAACATCTGATTGGTCCCAACAACTGAAGCACCATCATTGTCATACATTTACTAACATGTATGTTTTGCAGGCAAAACTTTCACTATCATGTATATAAAGCTATCGTTTTGTTTATCATAAATCATGATGGTACTGGCCACTTGGAGGTATCCTAATTTCAGTGGTTATAATGTTACATTAACCTCTTCCTAGGCTGTATTGGGAGAAACACTAACACAAACATGGAGATCGGGAGCAGTGTGCACAGAATTGTACACATCTACATGAACTAGCCTACCTGCACATTGAGTAGGAAGAAGCCCACAGCTCCAAGGGCAGCAGAGAGCATGGTGAGGGCAAGTGAAGAGTACACATTCTTCAAGTGTTGCTTTGTGGCCTTATTTCTGTACAGAACACACACACACACACACACACACACACACACACACACACACACCAGTGCTGCACATGTACTGTATATGTCTCACAGAGTACAGGTACATGTATACAGTGTCCGTGGTTCACGTGACACATGCAGCCCACATACAGTTGAATAGCAAACACGCTGTGTGTTCACAACCATTTGCTACATACGCAAAGGGCGCCCACGACACAGGGAAATAACGACTTACAGATGAGAGAAATCTTTCAAGGCCTCGATAGATATCTTTGTGTTTCCGAAGAGAGACTCCATGGCTTTCTCTTACTCCTGAAATATCGCCTGACAAGGGCCTTTCCGTGCTATTGTAATGACGTTAGGTTCAAAGGTATAAATGACGTAAGATCCGGCGCATGCGCAAGTTGCACAAACGTTCTTCTATAAATAGCCAGCTACAATGTATAAGCTAAAGCAGTGTATTGCAACTAGATAGGCTTGATTTTGAAGTGAAGTCCAATCAGACTGAACACCAGGCACTTGAGGTCCTGCACCAAATAGTAGAAGACACGTAGTCCCTCTTCATCTCTGAGAGAGAGAGAGAGAGAGAGAGGGAGGGAGGGAGGGAGGGAGGGAGGGAGGGAGGGAGGGAGGGAGGGAGGGAGGGAGGGAGGGAGGGAGGGAGGGAGGGAGGGAGGGAGGGAGGGAGGGAGGGAGGGAGGGAGGGAGGGAGGGAGGGAGGGAGGGAGGGAGGGAGGGAGGGAGGGAGGGAGGGAGGGAGGGAGGGAGGGAGGGAGGGAGGGAGGGAGGGAGGGAGGGAGGGAGGGAGGGAGGGAGGGAGGGAGGGAGGGAGGGAGGGAGGGAGGGAGGGAGGGAGGGAGGGAGGGAGGGAGGGAGGGAGGGAGGGAGGGAGGGAGGGAGGGAGGGAGGGAGGGAGGGAGGGAGGGAGGGAGGGAGGGAGGGAGGGAGGGAGGGAGGGAGGGAGGGAGGGAGGGAGGGAGGGAGGGAGGGAGGGAGGGAGGGAGGGAGGGAGGGAGGGAGGGAGGGAGGGAGGGAGGGAGGGAGGGAGGGAGGGAGGGAGGGAGGGAGGGAGGGAGGGAGGGAGGGAGGGAGGGAGGGAGGGAGGGAGGGAGGGAGGGAGGGAGGGAGGGAGGGAGGGAGGGAGGGAGGGAGGGAGGGAGGGAGGGAGGGAGGGAGGGAGGGAGGGAGGGAGGGAGGGAGGGAGGGAGGGAGGGAGGGAGGGAGGGAGGGAGGGAGGGAGGGAGGGAGGGAGGGAGGGAGGGAGGGAGGGAGGGAGGGAGGGAGGGAGGGAGGGAGGGAGGGAGGGAGGGAGGGAGGGAGGGAGGAGAGAGAGAGAGAGAGAGAGAGAGAGAGAGAGAGAGAGAGAGAGAGAGAGAGAGAGATATCAAGAGATCAAGAGATAAGAACTAGCGACTCACTTGGAGTTTTTGCAGTCGAGAAGGCTTCCAATCTTAGTAGTGGTGAATGAGATATGTGCATCACCTATCACAATCTCTAGTTCCTAATACACAATGAGAAACAGTATTAAGTGTCACTATCTGGAAGATGCAGCACAGCCCCAGAATGCACCTAATGGTGACCAGATACGAGAGGCAACTACTGTCTAAGCATTACCTGTCTTCCTATTCTGTCGGGTACTGGCCACAAGTTATCATCTTCACTCATGATCTACAGAGACACAGAGAAAGAATACATCATACTAGGGGAATGCTAAGCATTGCTGGCAAGCGGGAGAGAGTACACGCAAATTAGAAGCATGTACGGCATTACGGCATGTACAGTGCGGGATACATATATCATATATATATAAAGAGAAAATCGCCCGTTCACATCACTAGGAGGGCTCGCTATGCTCGCCAATTATCACTCCAATATCAAGTACTTCCTTACATCGGATGTCTCAATGATTTGTCTCAATTCTTCCATTACTATAGCGTTCACCATTACCTGTGGAGAGAGAGACACAATGGCACCACTTGATCAAGGTATTCAATTCCACTATAAGATCTTTGGTACACCTCTGCCAGGACACAAAGTTCCTTACAACAGCCATGACTTTAATCATCCATGAGATGCTTAGAAAGACAAGGCAAGGCAACACAACACAACAGAAAGACAAAACAACACAACACAACTCGCCCAAAGCAGTTATGTATCATAGAGTCGGTAGACTCTATATGTAGGGATGGTGCCCAACACGCCCATTAGCCTTAACAAATGTGACCGCTCAGAACTCCCGAATGCAGATGTTTTAAGCCTTTTGAGACAAACAACATGCTCTGCAAGTGCTTAATACTCTGAAAATATGTAAAAATATACAGCTACAGTGATTCTCGGAAAATTGTAAAAATGTCAATTGTTCATCTTCTTCTTTCTCAGTTCAAACAGCCTACCGCAAAACTGGCATCAGCATCGCTCTAATTCTTTCACGAAAACGATTTATACTGGAGTGCACATGATCCTTGATGCACAAAATCTCCATACCTTCTCCCAATGCTGTAGTATTTTCTTGTTTGATATACATGTAGAACTCTGCACGAAAGGCGTAGGTTAATACTAATGAGTTGGTAAAAACAAGTGTAAAAACATTTTCACTAAAATGTTGAAGGATGTAGGGATTGAAGTGCCAAAAAGCATAGAAACAAGGTGCAGCATGCAGGCAAAGGCAGGGGATGATAGCATGTAACAATCACAAATCCTAAAAGGGGTTACGCATGTTGTAATTGTTGCATGCTATCAGTCCCTGCCTTTGTCTGCATGCTGCACCTCAATCCCTACATCCTTCAACTTTTAGTGAAAATGTTTTTACACTTGTAGGAATAATGGAGCAGTCTGAGCTGTGATCACGATTGTGCAAAGGTGAGTGGTTGTGTTAGTGTACAAATCATGTAGAAAAGAATCGCTTTCTTTTTATGCCAAAATGAGGCTCTTAAAACCTGCCGCACACACGTGTACTCTTGAAGAAACTAAAAAATTGATATGGAGTGGATTTTCTAGCCTCCACACGGGAGGATAGCACCTTATGGAAACGTGGACTCAGGGTATATTTCAGGAAGCTTGACAAGGGGGGATGAACCGCACATACGAGAAATCTTGGGAGGTAACATGAAAACATCTGGCAGTATATGAGGAAGGTCTCCTTGACTTAAGGGTGGGCAAAACATTTTTAAGGGGGGCAATGCCCCCTCTCGCCCCCTTAAAGGAACCCTGGGACTGATAGTGGACTACCTGGCCGCAAGACGAAATCACATCTCACTAACCTCTTTTCGTATCATGGTGTCATTCTTATAGTTGGAGTTGTTGGCATACCTCAACTTCCCTGAAATACAGATAACATTTTTACATACAATCCTCGAAGCTTTTAAGCTTGTTTCCATACCATCCGGACGAAATTCAAATTCTAGGAATTCGTGTCCGAACTTGCCCTTGTGTCCGACGTAGTAACGAACGTAAAAGTCCTCCGAAGTGGCCATGAACAGTGAGCACAACCTGGCGCGCGGCAAGAGATAGAGCGCGTCAATTAGAACGACGTGTCAGTGACCGTCGATCACGTGTACGTGTAAAATGACCCGCGTGCGCACGTGCGCAGCGGAGATGGCCGCATAAAAATTAATGATAAAAATTGATTTATTCACACAAAATAATTGTTCGTGTCAGTTAGTTTTATTCAAACCAAACTTCACTTTATACTTCATTCCATTCACTGAAGATAAAAACACATCCCTAATGGGTTTTGCGACCTTCATTGAGAAAGTAACCATGACGACGGCAGCGATACCAGCCAGACCAGAACTCGCATATCCAGCCAAAGAGGAATCCCATTCTTGAGCCACGCCCACAACACTGGGACTCAGCATCCGAGACACAGACGTAATGGAATATGTGAGACCAATGACTTCACCTTTTTCCTCTTCCGACACACGAGATTCAAAGTACAAATCCGAAGGTTGGACGTGGCAACTGCCAGTGGTACAATCATTACAACAAGTATAGTAAGATTAGGAGCAATTGTCGCACCAAACAGGGATAGTGACAACACGATTAGTAAATGAGTGAGCTGCGTTTTCTGATTGGAGTACAATCGTGATAGGGCACCACATGTTGCAGCCGCTATTGCTGCTGCCACTCCATTGAATGCTATGATTTTACCCAGAGTCTTGTAGTCAGTGTTGTAATTCTCCTGCAGGAATATCGTCAGGTTACTCCGAAACATTAGAATAGCAAACGAGGAGATGAATTTCAAAGCAATCAAGTCTGTCATTTCCCACCAACGAAGACCCTTCACTACATTGATAGAAGATAGAAAGTGTTTTATGGTCAGCATTTCTTTCAGGTCCTTGGCTGCACTGGCCCTTGCAACAGGTATTGGTTGTACCAGGATCAATACAAAGATGACATTGAGGGAGAATATGGTGGCACCACACAGCATGCACAGCTGAAGGGACTCGTCTCTGTCGGCGAGGTAACCGCTGATGAGTGGTCCAAATATGAATCCCAGACTACTACAAGCGTTGAAGAGTCCAAGAACAGACTGTCTGTCTGTTGCATCCGTGATGTCGGAGATGTAGGCTTTACTCACTGATAGTCCATGTTTGAGGAGTCCTGTGTGTGTGTGTGTGTGTGTGTGTGTGTGTGTGTGTGTGTGTGTGTGTGTGTGTGTGTGTGTGTGTGTGTGTGCGTGTGTGCGTGTGTGTGTGTGTGTGTGTGTGTGTGTGTGTGTGTGTGTGTGTGTGTGTGTGTGTGTGTGTGTGTGTGTGTGTGTGTGTGATACAAGGCAAGTCGTGGCACAAGTGACAGAATACACACAGACCAAAGGGTAACCTTCCTCCTGTGAATAAGGACGGTAGACTACCACATGTACATGTACAACCCACTGCCCCAGTTCTCAAGGCTGGGCATCCTGTGTCCTGCTCCACTCTACATGTATGTGTGTTGTGTGTTGTATGTTTTGGAGGAACGTTTGGATTGTTGAGTTTAGGTTTCCGGGTTTCTTTCTACTGCTTCTTGGCTAGTGTGCTATACACACATTTTTCCATGTATATAAACCGGTGGTGTGCTAGACAAGTTGTGCGTATTCCCTGCTGATGAGAGCTAATAAGCTCGAAACAGTGCTGTCCAGGGATCGCTTAGCTTGTCTGGCCCCACCAGATATGGTTTTTCTCATGTGTGTACTGTCAATGCTACATGTACTACATACAGAACTAGTACAAATCTCTAGGTAAAGGCTATTGCATTTTAGAAGCTATTCTTCATAGAATATGTATGAATTAATCATGACACCTCGTTACTCAGTGCTTTGGAGCTACTTACAGGTATACCCTCCTCCTCACCAATTTCAAAAAAGCCATGGAAATGCTGTACACTATTCAATCTCTGAAAGCTGGACACATAATTTGCGTACATTTCAATCAATAAAATCAAGATATCTCACTAATCAGGACCGTCCCTTTAGCCCCACAAGTGTCCAACTAGACAGTGAGGTTCCCCTGGACACACCTGTCGGTAGCTTGGAGAGGAGGAGGAGTCCCAGCGACTGGTACGAGGTAGCCACGGTAAGGGTCATGTATCCTAGTGCAGGTACCAGGTAGGAGAGGAGGAGGAGGTTCTTGCGGCCATACACATCACTTAGTTTGCCCTGAGCAGGAAGACAGACAGAGCATTAATAATTGTTGGGCTCATTCCACATTGTACCACAAGCCATCCCCCTCCCCCCACCTCACCACCCCTCCCCCGCATGTTTGTAATACTATTTACCTCAGGAGTATGAATTGTGTGAAGAAGAGAGCCTGGGAGCAATGGCTAACAGTGGACCTCATTTCATGTACATTTGATACTTGTAGTGTTCTGGTGTGCCTTGTGTATATAAACCGATGGTGTGCTAGACAAGTTGTGCGTATTCCCTGCTGATGAGAGCTAATAAGCTCGAAACAGCACTCTCCAGGGATCGCTTAGCTTGTCTGGCCTCATGCACTATGTTAATTTCCTCATGCAGAGCAGCTAGGCATACACAACGCTAATGGGGGCCAACCTGCCTGAAACAGCTGTCCGCCGTTTGCTTAGTTTGCTCTGCACACACATTTTTTCATGTGTTCATGGCAATGTGGAAAATTGCAAAGTGTGGTGAAGACTCATTTTAATCTTGCCTAGCTACTGACCCCACTCACCACAATGGGACTGGAGAAGACCTGAATGACACCATACAGAGAACCTGCACAGAGGACAGTGTGGAATGAGAGTCTGGAAATAATGTATGGACCATATTGCTGTGTGGGATAAATGGACACTACCATACTCCACTGCTGTGTGAGTCACAGACATGTACATGACTGTATGTAGTTACACATTCAATCCACCTGTGCAGGTATCACATGCTAGCACCAATTCTGCTGTAAGATGTATATACACCATGCTACTGGATGATTCACCATTCACCATGCTACTGGATGATTCATCATTCACCATGCTACTGGATGATTCACCATTCACCATGCTACTGGATGATTCACCATTCACCATGCTACTGGATGATTCACCATTCACCATGCTACTGGATGATTCACCATTCACCATGCTACTGGATGATTCACCATTCACCATGCCACTAGATGATTCTCGCAATGCTGAGAATTTGAATCATCTAGTATCATGATGAATGGTGAATCATCTAGTATCATGATGAATGGTGAATCATCTAGTATCATGATGAATGGTGAATCATCTAGTATCATGATGAATGGTGAATCATCTAGTATCATGGTAAATGGTGAATCATCTAGTATCATGGTAATGGTGTTAGTGAGAGCAAATCTACATGTATCTAGTTTAAGACTTGCTATTTGGTGATGATGATGACAATGCTGTATACATACATACATACATGTATACAGTGTTGTTGTACAGAAAATATTCCTGCTACAACTAGGTGGGGTCACCTTTAATCACCCAATAAGACATTTAAATGTATACTTGTTATATGTATGTAGATGTACCTATGAGGCCTGCTAGTGCAGGACTGGCCCCAAGGAGTCTTGACAGACGAGGGTAGAGAGGAACCATCATACTGACACTGAATAGATCCTACACGCACAATAAAATCACAGACTGTGCTTATGTACATGTATATCCCATCATTAAACTGCACTCTGCTGGGCCGTCATTATACGGAAGCCACACCTCCAAAATTGCAGGGTGTGGCTTATATATACTTGCTCTGTGCTGAACTGAAGGCACTAACAGCTGTACGTCTGGGACAAGACAGTTTGGATGTGCCATCACAATAATGGATGATAATGATAGTTGAACCGCCTGCCCACACTAGTATTGACCAGAAACACGTTTTCCATTAACAGTGGCCTTAATGATGAGCCAGTTAGGGAGACAACATTACCCAGGCCAAACATGGTGATAGTTACGTTAACTCCGTAACGACTGTATTAACCAAGCAGGTACCCTAGCTCCAGCCCTACCTAGAGAAGTAACAAGAGCCACTGACCATCCATCTGGGCCCCTAGCAAGCTATCCATCCGGGCCCCTAGCAAGCTATCCATCCGGGCCCCTAGCAAGCTATCCATCCGGGCCCCTAGCAAGCTATCCATCCGGGCTGCGCACTCGTATTTCGGGAATGAGATAATGCAGAATGTCTTAAATGAAGTAAGAACCTGGGCTAACGTTCTCTCCTTAGTGCGGACTACGCCTCACCATAAATCCAAGGAAGTAGAGGATCCAAATTTGTCTTTTTCTCGCAGCTGGAGAAAGAGGATTGGCGCCAGAAGACTCTTCTTTCTTTCTCGCCGTTGTTTCATTTCTCTCAGGAGACTGACGACGCATGCGAGGGGAAGACTCTTCGTGTTCACGGTGTTGTGAGTCAGCCATCTCGTTCAAGGGTGCAAAGGTCACTTCCCTCGTGATCTTGCGCATGCCTACTCGGCTGTAACCACACCCCCTCGTAGGGTGTGCGGCTACGCTTAGTCGTATATTTTAGTGTACGGAAGTTACCTCTAGGCAGACACGTGTGATATGAAGGGGAGGGTGTTAGCTATGGTGGAGCCAGCTGCATGTAGGTGTTGCCCCAATTGTGGAGTCAGCATGTCATCAATCTTCAGCTGCAAGACTTGCATGGCTGCTCGGTTCAAGAAAAAGAAGCAAGAGATGAAACGAGGCCACATTGAAGAACTGAGCATCAATAATTCATTCTCTGCCTCATTCCGAGTCTTGTGCGGGACTCGTGTGGCCAGCCTCACTTTCACTGTGACGAACTAGTCTTCAGATATGCAATTCCTGATCCACTATTTAAGCTGATGTTTCACCCAAACCAATAAAGAGACTTTGAAGCAATGTACATGAGCCATGACCTCCTTGACTGTCAACAAGGACTTTCCTCTCCCAAGTTTACTGTTCCTGACCATCCATTCGGACAATGTGGGCTGCCTGGAGTGTTGGAGATGCTGGACAAGAGGCTGAAGGAGATCCTTTTCCTCAGTCTTCAGTTTAGAGGATCAAACAGGAAAGGGAAATATTCACCATAAATGCAGCCTTCTCTATTGTGGTGTAATGTTCTGCAACCCTGGCCTACGTAACTTCCTAAGAATGCTCACCCCTGACCCTGGGAAGTGATGCATGATGAAGCAGTAACTCAATCCCAATGTGAGTAAATTTTTCTGTGGATGGCTTTCCAGGTGTCATTTTGCTAATTGATCTCTTTCACACTTAAATGGACACACTTAGCTTTTAGGATTTGAGGTTCCAGTCGGAGAGTGGCAGATTTAAGTGACTTTGGACTACTAGAGGAGTGTCTCCAGTTTCTGTCTCTACTGTACCTGGTGATTTCTGATCTTTGTACTCACAATCTGAAAGCACTATACTAATCTCACTGCAAAATGAAGGTCATTTTAACCCTTGTGCGTTTATCTCAGTTGCAACTTAATGCACATACAGCCACATAAGTGGAGGGATTTGAGTAACCCATAATTAAAATTAGCATACCATCCATACTCTAGCTGCAAAACAGGATACTCAAAATCAACATCCTCCTTCAAACTAGTCAAGCTTGTCTCTCAATAACAATCAAAGAATCAAGGAAAGGCTTAAGTACACCCTCCATGCACTATTTGCAATGTAGGATCCTACTTCAAACTTACCTCTCCTTGAAGTAGTGACTGTAGTACACCATTTTCAGAAGCAGGAATCATCCCACTTCGTGAGTTTCTCTCATTATGGCTCATTAACAAAGAATTCTGTAGTACACCAACTCAGATAACCACGCACAGAATTATTTTTTTGCAGTGCTGGTCAATAACTGAATACAGTTTTTCTCAGGTGAACAGCCCTCGGTAATTTGGGGCTAATGACTCCACATTTGGTCCAATGATCAGACAGGGAGTCAAATGCAAAGTATCCAAAACCACATATCAGACTTAGATGTGATGCTGAGGATCTTGCAGGGATGGCTGGAGGGGAAGAGGTTGCCTATGACGTAGGAGTCACTTGAGATGTATTGAACTCTCAATTCAACCAGGTAGAGGCCTACGAAATGCCTGTTAAAAGAGGGAGAGGGGAAGAGAGGATTGCAGTGAAATAGTAATTTATCACTTGTTTAGGAGGATTCAGGTACAAGGAAAAACCATCGGAATGCAAGTTACCAGATACAGCACATGCAGGACTCCAAACACTAGCCCCCACACATTGTCCTAGCGTGTCTAATGACATTCCCACTACTGACCTGCCTCGCGTTACTAGGAATGCGCATGCTGATAATGCCGTCGTCGTAGTTTACCGTGACATTGCCCAAGCATGACTATCAGGTGCTCAGGTGAAGTCAAATAGACAATAATAACATTCCTGAAGCGTGACACCATGTACGTACGTAAGCATTGGCGACCTGCCTCGCGCTGATGCGCTCGGCAGTTAAATGCGCTCGGCAATTACGTTTAATATCGTCACTTGAAAATTGTTATAACTTATTTGAGATCTAAATGAAAGCCGCGGCGATCGATGGAAGCGTTTCATTTGTATGTCTTTGCCTTCAGCCTCTCTCTACAACTAGGTAAGTCCTATTACGTAGCATCTATGCGGCCAATTGCTCCGTATAATTATGCATATGCGGCTACTCTGGAACTCTACCAAGGGTTGAGGGATATACAGTTCAAATCCTAGAGAGTATGCTTTGGTGAACGATACGGGATGCAGGAATACTGATACTGAGGCTTGAATTAGACCTACATAGGGTGCCGGTGTCGGAGGAACGGTGGACCCCTGCATGGACTAGTGGACCCCCGGTCCACCAATTCTTGGACCTGGAGTAAACAGTGTTCAGAATGTGCAGTGTCTGCATGAGGGTGGTATATTATATATAGTGCCTTCGTTATAGTTGGTGGTATATTATATATAGTGCCTTCGTTATAGTTGAACTATTACTAATTTACTCCAATACCTAGCATATGGGGGGCCACCTGTTCAGCTAGGGGGAGGTCCACTCGCCCTAGGACCGGTGGACTGGGGGGTGGTTGATAAAGGGAGGGAGTCCACCTATGCTGCAACACTGGCTCATGTATTGTGTATGGCATGAAATACAGGGTATAATACCATCTGTGTATGGGCGAGAATTGCATGGATGCTCTGCTATAATAGCATAAGGCTCTCCTGCTATTGAACTACAGCACACTCAGTCAGTTGTTCTCACCAGAAAATTATTTCCCACTGTACTCTAATAGAATCTGTTGACCGCATTCCCACACTGCCAAGAGGGTGTGGAAGGTATGGGAGGTGGTGGTAAGGGATGTATGGTTCAAATCCTATGGTTACAGATCGATAGACACAAGTGGAACTGGGTGGTTGTTATGCAATAAATGGATTTTACATTAAATGGGTTTTACATTATACACAGTCACTGCAGTGGAGAAGTGTGGCTCTGGAGATGAGCAAATGCTAACCACTAGAGAAGAATGGGAAATGTAAGTACGCTGATTATGATCAGTGGGTGTGGTTCAACTCATCCCTTACTCTCAAAGCCGTGATGTGTAGGCTATCCTTAAGGAAATATAATACCTCTGTTTATGATACATCTCACAAGGAATTTAAATCACATAGTACATGCACCTACGAACTGATTACCGAGCGCATTAGTGCGAGGCAACTAATCCGGGTCCATATCTCAGCCAATGCGTACGTACATACGTGGTGTCATGCTCATTTTCCTTGAAGTAACATTTTAGGACCATCGTTTGTCAAGCTAACTTTCGAAAGTACGACGACGTCGGCACATGGCGCGAGGCATTATGCGCATGCGCATTCCTAGTTTATTGCAGCAGTGCAGTTCATGCATTCCTTGCTGTATATCTATTCCATTGTTATTGTTTGGGCCAGAGTTATAATTACAACCTTGATAGACCAATGTTTCAGAACTTTCACGAATAGTTTTTGCAATTGGTCTATGAAGGTTTCTAATAACTCTGGCTAATAATCTATAAGTATTATGAGAGAATATACTGACTTCAACTATATTACACGATACACATTGGTCCTGCCTGGATCTTGGCTGACTCAGACCAAAGGATAAACCGGTGCTACTCCAATAGATGTTTGGAACTTGTTATTAGGGTTTTGACTCAATTACATAGAGAAATTTCACCCTTGATACCATGACACCAAGAATGATCCTGCCATGGATGACCGATCCTACATTCCTAGCAACTGACAACACATTCCAAACATCCATTTGATAGGTACACTACAGATAAGTCTGAGTGTGGCCTACATGATGAAGGTCCAGACAGAACTCAAACATTTTCCTACCTATATAGATAATAGAAAGTACTTAACTGCTGATCAAAACAACTACCCAGGGGCGTAACTCCTAGGGGAGGCTCATTAATTACTCATTAGCCCACATACCCGCGCATGAGCGTACGACCGGGCGTGAGAGCAATCGCGCACGCGTAAATAGCCATGCTCGTAATGGCTCCGTCACAAACTAAGGCACCGAGAGGCAAAAGTACCTAGATTGGGGGTACCTTCCAACCCCCCACCTAGGCTGGGGGGGGCGTGCCCCCCAGACCCCCCCGCCTTGGCTAGTTCCGTATGCGCCCGTGGATCCTAGCGCTTCCCTTACATCTACGGACGTCCGTAGTTATCTATGCTCTTCTTTCCGCGCACGAAGCACACACCAAGGTGAGAAATGCCATAACGCGGAGTGAGCGCGCGCTAATATACTGGACACGTAACGCTCACGTGACCTGATTCCCGTAGTTATCTATGCTTACATCTGCCATAAACCCACTGTTCGACCCTTTATAACTTCTTGCTGCCAGTTGTGCTCTCGCTTGTTGTTAGCTGCTGCTTGCGCGCTGTCGCTCGCAGGTTGTTAGCCCTAGTCTTATAGCTAGGTGCCGCTTGCGCTCGCTCGCGGCGAGCCTAATAAATTATTCATATGGTCGAAAACAGGGGAGGCAAATGCCTCCTCTGCCTCATGCTAGTTACGCCCCTGCTACCCCATTTGCAGTGATTGGTGTTTCTATACCTCATACAGGTACGGAAATTGTGTTCCATACAACAGCAGTTTGCTGGAAGAGGGAACTCCATGTGATGCTATATACATACAAAATGTAGACTATGTGTACATATCAGACAATAGAGCATTTGGAAATCTGGAATATTATCTATTTTTTTTTTATGATGTACAACTTGCTGCCAAAGCTCTTCCGGAGGTTTGTAGATATGAAATCCTAATGATAATCTGCCAGTACTACTTTCCCTTCTGTGGAAATACAACAGTCTTTGAACCGCCAATATCTGTTTGTGAGGATGTATGCAGCTACACACATAGCCTGTGTCCAGAGATATTTGAAGCAATAGGACAGCATTTAGTTGATGAAAACTCCACAAGTTATGGTGTCACCTTGATAAATTGTTCCAACCCTGGAGAATATCTTGATCCAGTGCCACATTGCTGTTCGGATCTTGGGATTGAAATTCGTAAGTTCATTACAGTAGCACCCCTCTAATCACGATTTCCTAAACCAGTACAGCACCAAAATATAATCCCCAAAATCAGGACACCTCACTATCACACCACCTCTTGTCTGAGTGAATTTCAATTAGAGATGGTTTCATTTATACACAATATATCTACAGCCAGCTCTGGTGAGGATTCTCTGACTTTAAGTGCTGTGGTGGGAATACCTGTGGCAACTGTAGGTGTGGTAACCACAGTGATCGTGGTTTTTGTAGTTGTTGTCGTAGTGATAAGAAGACGCAAGCAACAGAAAAATGGAGATACTATTATGTCTCCTGAAAGGTAAGTACAATAAAGGAAATAAAGATGTAAGTTATGCTATTCATGTTCCATGCAGGTCTACAAATCAGGGCTCCACTCACTACTATGGTAACTAACCCTCGGCGCGCATGCGCAGCGAGGGTTACGGTACTTGGTCGTGTGTGTCTGTCTGTCTGTCTGTTAAGTCACATCTCACTTCTGGAGCGTCTGTTCGTCCTGAAAAAACTGTCGTGTACTCAGCGGGCAACGGAGGTAAAAAAATTGTGGGGTTTTCTTTGAAACTGCTCCGTTCAAGAGTTATGGCGTGAAACGCAAGCTAAAGAGCCAATATGCTAATTAGATCTAGCCTACTCTGGCTTACCCGCGATCAGGTATTCCTGCTCGATGTACAGCGAAGCACCAGCGGTTACTGCATGAGGGAGTACAAGCATGGGTACTGCTCCGGTCAAAGCTATAGCGCTTGCAGGAGCCAACCTGAGTTTCAATCGCTCCAGCATTCGCGCACTCGCGCGTTCAAGGATTCGCGCACGCGCAGACGCCGAGGGTTCTGCACTTTAGTGCATTCATTGTTCACAGTAACTGTATTCAATTCATAAAACATAGCTCTAGCCTTACCTAATGGGCGTGTCAGCACCATCTCTATCTACTGCAATATCTGCTCAAGCTGTCCACATTGCAGGGATTTTGATGAAGGGGTGTGTGCTGTAAAGTAATACTCAGAGGCAGAGACACCATGTCAAAAGTGGGGGGGCTCGGCATTCATGAAGTGGGGGGTTATTACTTTCATTCTGAATACATCTGGCAAAGGGTATTAGTGTTCTTCATGACAACCTCCAATTTTGGGGGGGGGGCCCCCCTTATCAAAAAGTGGGGGGGCTCAAGCCCCCCCCCTGCCCCCCCCAGGTTCTCTGCCCCTGAGTATGGTCTTTCATGTCAACTCTCCAGGTCACACAGAACAGCCACGTTTAATGCACTTCCAACCACAAATGGCCAGAGTCGCATCTGCACATATTCGAAAGTTGACAGAAGAAAAACTGCTCATTACTGGAAGAAATATCAGCCTCATGGACACTGTGGGACAAGGTAGAATTAAGAGGGGGTCTTAAAAATTGAAGGGGAAGGCCCCTACAAGGGAGTAAAATAATTGGTAGGGCAACAGAAAAACTTCAGAGTGAGAGAAAAGTAGCCTAAGTGTTGAAAGTTTTGAGGAGAAAGCATATATATATAATGTTGTATTTGTAGGGGAGTTTGGAGTTGTGTATCGTGGACAGCTTACAGGCTGGAGAGCTGCCAAGGAGCATGGTCTTGTTGCTGTTAAAACACTTAAAGGTACTTTTCCACTATAAGTGACCTTATATTTTGTTTACTGAGTTTGGAGGTTAATGGGTGAGTAGGAGTGAGCCTACCTAATATATACCGTTGGAATTTGATGTGGTACTGTGGTGTTGGTTTTTATGAATGCAGATTTGATATTTGTCATCCTGTGCATGAAATCAATGTTCATTTTCCAACTGTATGACTTGGGTTGGTTCACTCCCGCTCACTCCCAATGCAGAGCATTCATCTCACATTTGGTACAACTAAGTGGTATTCTTTATGTAGAGGTGTCAGGGGTGTCCATATAACTCCATAATAAAAGAGATGTAGGGAGGGGTTACGCATGCTATTATTGTTGCATGCCCTCATCATGTATACCATTTGCTGTTAAGTAGAATTGCCTCATTCATAGAGTTCCTGATTGGAATATAGTTGAATTATTAAACCAATACAGGTGTATTTAGTGCCAATGAACTGGACAACATGGTGAAAGAGAGTCTCAAAATGGTGAAATTCAACCACCTGAATGTCATGAAGCTGATTGGTGTGTGTATTGAGAAAGGGCCGTCTCCCTACATTGTAATGCCATACATGGTCTATGGTAGTTTGCTGTCTTATCTAAAGAAGCACAGGGCAGAGCTAACTATTGCTAACAATCATGATATTGAGCTGGTGAGAGCTTCTTGCTATTATAATATTCTGCACAATCTCATTCTACATATCTCAACATAAATGACTACCAGTCTTCTTTAGATGCAATAACCCTCTGTCTAATTAACCCTTTCCTTGCACAAATTTGCAGGTTACTGCAACTCAAAAGAAGTTACTGTCAATGTGCTTACAGATAGCAAAGGGAATGGAGTATTTAGCAAATCAGCAGTTTGTTCACAGAGACTTGGCTGCTCGGAATTGCATGTGAGTTGTTCTATACTAAAAATCTTATATAACCGTTAACCTCTAACAAATATCTAGCTCTAATTATACATATACACCTGTTATTGGCATAGTGATAATGTTAAAAGCACATGCAAATGGCTCGAAACCTAGTATTGTGAGTTATGTAGTTTACTGGGAGTTTTGGGTTCAAGTGTTTGACATCATCCAATACAGGATTGATGAAAACTTTGTGATCAAGGTTGCTGACTTTGGCCTGTCTGAAGACATCTATGCCAGGCACTACTTCAGACAAGGGTCAGAGGAAGAAGGAGGGAGTCCTGTAAAATTGCCAGTACGATGGATGGCAATAGAGAGTCTCAATGATGGCATCTTTACTGAGAAATCTGACGTGGTTAGTATAATTATGCAGAAATGTGATACTACATTGAGGGGATTAGGGGGTGAAAAAAGCATTCCACAAAATGATATGCATTTTAGAGAGGAAAGGGGTGCTTGATAACATAAACAGAAATCAATGGTCCATCCCTACAGTGGTCCTTTGGTGTGACTGTGTGGGAGGTGTTTTCACTGGGCAAGACACCTTATCCAGGAGTTGATCCTTTTGCCCTCATCAAATACTTGGACAAAGGAGGGAGGCTGGACAAACCAGCCAATGCAGCATGCTCAGAGGAAATGTGAGATTAATTCACCTATGCAAATTCTAAGCACAATATTGAATCTTTGAGTCACTAAGGACTTGTGGAAATATTCCTCTTTGGTTTGCATAGGGTTAATGTTAACATAGGGTTAATGCTTCCATCTTCAACCATTGTGTATATTTGTATCCTGAAAAGTAGACATGGTCTCTATATATATGTAGTGGTGGTGAACTGTTAGTCCTCTTTTGTATGTTGAGTTCAAAATGTCCTGAAATGAGGACATAATACTTTAATAGCACACTATTTAACTTACGCGTGTATTTTTATGTACACTATATCTACTACCTTCCAGCTATGCTGTGGTGTATAAATGCTGGGAAGAGATTCCAGACAATCGTCCTAACTTCTCCAAATTGGTCATCACATTTTCCAGCTGTCTTGAAGACATTGCAGGGTACATTGATTTCTTACCTGCTCCCCTCACCAAGGAATCTCCAATATCTGGCTATAGTCATTTGACCCCAACACAACCACAGAATTGACTCAGAGGTGTAGGGATTGGATATGATCATCTCATCAATTCATCTAATATAGTTACAGATAAAACTCTTAACAACAATGTTACTGATTCTAACATCAGCTATATAGTAATAATAATTGTGTTAGTAGTATTGATGAATGACTCTATTATTGACTATCTGTAAGGCAAGGAGAACAACATGCCCTTTCGTTACTTCGTCGTTCCAGCTACTTGAGCTGTGGGAATAAGAGATGTCCTACGTAGAGTATTACCATAAGGACAACAGTACAGCGCTGAATCGGTTGCGCATCAAATTTACGCGGATATCCGGTTGATCAATCGGATATCTAGTTGATTAACCGGCGGCCGGTTGATCAATGCAACCTAGCATCCGCGCGGAAAATAAAATGCTCATACTCCAGCTACAGAATGTGTTTTGAAACGCATGCGCAATAGTTAAAGCCGCGTCGATGGAAGGGTTTTACTTGTATCTCCTTGCCTTCGGGCTCTCTCTACAACTAGGTAAGTCGACCAGTACATATGCGGCCTATATACAACGGGCACGCGAATGACACCGTGATCATCAAAAATTAAATGCGGCTTACGCCTAATATTGAATATGCCTAGCTATAGGTCAGGCTCATATAATAAAGTATAAAAAACATTTCATTAAAATGTTGAAGGATGTAGGGATGGTGGTGCCAAAAATTAATAGGTCAGGCTCATATAATATATAGTGTATATACGTTTGACGGACGGAACACATTACCATTCTGCCAAGGGGGAGACTGGAGGGATATTCGGTTCAACTGAATACGGAATACTTACGGTTGACTTGTTATGGGTTTTATATTTTACACAGTCAGTGCAGTGGAGAAGTGTACCTCTGAAGATGAGCAAATGCGAAATATAACCACTAGAGAAGAATGGGAAATGTAAGTAAACTGATCAAAGTTGCTTGCATTTTTGACCAGTGGGTGTGGTTCAACATATCCTCTTACAAACTCTCAAATGATGTGTAGGATATCCTTAAGGAATATAATACCTCGGTTTATGTATCTCACAGGGGAAATCACAAACTTGCAATTATGAAATTTTTAGACATAACTACAAAATTATACACTAAGGAAGACAAAAACTAACTCAATAAAAATTCAGAACTTTCAGTTCACACTAGAACCATCATATCCATGAATGATAGAAACATGTAATGCAAGGCAGTTATAAACAGCAGCCTAGTGAGTCCCAGGTATTGTTAGAGGTATGATGATTGATGTTATCAAATTTATGTAGAATTCCTCTAGGATTGTTGTGTTGTCAGGTGGTGACGTATAGCAAGTAAGAATTGTTTCACTTAAAGTTCCTCTGTCTCTGTTTATTGTTGGTCTCCTTTGAAGAATGTGAAATGGCTCTAGATGTTTTGGTTTTCTCCACTGGTATATATAAGTCCTAGTCACAACCCTGGTAACTGACAAACACATTCTAAGCATCCATTTGGCAAGTAGAGTTTTATCATTTGTTTCTCAACAGACAAGTCTGTGTCTGACCTGCATGATGAAGGTCCAGACAGAACTGAAACATCACCTTATCCTACCTATACATTAGGTTATATAGTTGAAACTAATTACCTGTTGATCAAAACAGCTATATCCCATTTGCAGTGATCAATATTTCTATCTATACTGCATACAGGTACGGAAATTGTGTTCCATACAACAGCAGTTCGCTGGAAGACGGAACTCCATGTGATGATATGTTCATACAAAATGTAGACTATGTGTACATATCAGACAATAGAGCATATGGAGACTTGGAATATTATCTAAATTTTTTTTTTGACGCACAACTTGCTGCCGATGTTTTTCCAGAGGATTGTAGAGATGAATTGGAATTGATATTCTGCCACTACTTTTTTCCCTTCTGTGGAAATTCAACAATCTTCGAACCCCCAACATCGATTTGTGAAGATGTATGCAGCTACACACGCAGCCTGTGTCCGGATGTGTTTGAATCATTAGGGCGGTATTTTGTTGAACAAAATTTCACAAGTTATGGTATCACCTTGATGAACTGTTCCAACCCCGGAGAATATCTTGATCCAGTGCCACATTGCTGTACAGATTTGGGGATTGAAATTTGTAAGTTCATTACAGTAGCACCCGATTCCACCAATACAGCTTTTGGTACCCCAAAATGATGTGATTATAATCCCCCAAATCAGGACACCTCACTATCATGACACACCTTCTCTTGTTTGGGAGTTTTGGATTAGAGATGTTCCATTTATACACAATATCTACAGCTGTCTCTGGTGAAGATCCTCAATCTCCAACTGCAAATATCCAGACAGCTGTGGGAATACCTGTGGCAACTGTAGGTGTGGTAACCATAGTGATCGTGGTTTTTGTAGTTGTTGTAATGGTGATAAGAAAATGCAAGCAACAGAAGAATGGAGACACTATTGTGTCTCCTGAAAGGTAAGTACAATAAAGAAATAAAGATGTAAGGTACAATACTCCTGTTACATGCAGGTCAACAGATCTGGACTTCTCTCACTACTATGGTAAATTGTTCACAGTATCCGAATTCCATTTGTAGTAAGAATGTTTCCATAGTGAAAAGACCTTGCATCCCTGATTTTTCAGCAGGAGCTATGAATTGGTGTTCATTTCATGTGTAACAAGAGCATTTTAGTTTAATATTGAGGATAGGTGAGAAGAGTATAGCAACCAAATATACATGCAACAAGAGGCCTGAGGATAACGGCATGCATAGCTATAGATAGTCTTTCCTAGTGGGCATGTTGGCACCATTCCCTCAGCAACATCTGCTCAAGCTATCCTCATTGCAGGGATCCTGATGAGTGTTCACTGTAAAGTATGGTCTTTCATGTTAACTCTCCAGGTCACACAGAACAGCCACGTTTAATACTCTTCCAACCACAACTGGCCAGAGTTTCATCTGCACACATTCGAAAGTTGACAGAAGAAAAAATGCTCATTCCTGGAAGAAATCTCAGCCTCATGGACACTTTGGGACAAGGTAGAGTTCAAATTAACTTATGGAGGACTTACATACTGCAAATTGAAGGGGAAGTCCCCTACAAGTGGGGGAGATGGGAGCAAAAGTTAGAGAAGAATAATTATTGGTAGATCAAACTTCAGAGTAGTAGGCTAAGTGTTGAAAGTTTTGAGGAGAAAGTTTTATGTAATCGTATATAATGTTGTATTTGTAGGGGAGTTTGGAGTTGTGTATCGTGGACAGCTTACAGGCTGGAGAGCTGCCGGGGAGCAGGGTCTTGTTGCTGTTAAAACACTTAAAGGTATGTTTTTTGCTATATGTCAGAGGAGTCCTGACAAGAGAGGTGAATACTTTTTCCTTCTTTACACTGATTGCTTCATATAAGTATACCATATAGAGTAGTTATATCACCTCTAGGAGTGATGTTACTGGTTTATACACATGACACCAGGTGCCTATAGCGCCTGAGGGGGAGTGTCAATGTCACAACTAAAGAGGTGATATAATTGACATAGCTCAACAATTGTTAATTACCAATCAGATATAAACACTATGACATTGGCACTCTTGACACTAGATATAGTCACTCTTCACACTTTGTAGTGTTATGATAGATTTATAGTGGCACTCAACCACCCAGCATGAACCAGGCTATAATTGCTGTTCAACTTTATAGAACTCCTGAATAGACTGGTTGTCCATCACTGCAGGTGTATTTAGTGCCAATGAACTGGAAAACATGATCAAAGAGAGCCTCAAAATGATGAAATTCAACCACCAGAATGTCATGAAGCTGATCGGTGTGTGTATTGAGAAAGGGCCGTCTCCCTACATTGTAATGCCATACATGGCCTATGGTAGTTTGCTGTCTTATCTAAAGAAGCACAGGGCAGAGCTAACTATTGCTAACAATGATGATATTGAACTGGTGAGAGCTTCTTGCTATTAGAATATTCTACACAACCATATCTCATTGCAAATGACTATCATAGTCTCCTTTTAACCCTTCTTGCACACACTTTCAGGTTACTGCAACTCAAAAGAAGTTACTGTCTATGTGTTTACAGATAGCAAAGGGAATGGAGTATTTAGCAAATAAGCAGTTTGTTCACAGAGACTTGGCTGCTAGGAATTGCATGTGAGATATATATTCAGAGTTTATGATGTAGAACTGAATTAAATGCCAAGCAGAGTTGGTTGTTGTTTCTAATCACCACCTGCTTCACTCTGCAACTACATATGTCATGGTGACCAGATAATGACACATGCTCTTTTTGATCATGATGATTAAGTCTTCAAATTTGCAGTTGCCCACTCAGCATGTGCATGTACAATTTAGGGTGATAATGATAATGATGCCTGGACTGGATGGAAATTTGGGAAGGGGTTATTGATACTTTTTCCAATTGTCATGACAGGATTGATGAAAACTTTGTGATCAAGGTTGCTGACTTTGGCCTGTCTGAAGACATCTATGCCAGGCAATACTTCAGACAAGGGCCAGAGGAGGAAGGAGGGAGTCCTGTAAAATTGCCAGTACGATGGATGGCAATAGAGAGTCTCAATGATGCCATCTTTACTGAGAAAACTGATGTGGTTAGTATGTGAATATTACTGAGGGGATTAGGGGGTGAATGAAGCATTCTACAAATGCATTTTAGGGAGGAATGTTCCACTGGAGAACTCTCTAAATCTCTGGTCCATCCCTACAGTGGTCCTTTGGTGTGACTGTGTGGGAGGTGTTTTCATTGGGCAGGACACCTTATCCAGGAGTTGATGCTTTTGCCCTCATCAAATACTTGGACAAAGGAGGGAGGCTGGACAAACCATCCAATGCAGCATGCTCGGAGGAAATGTGAGATTAATTGCCTCAACTTTTTTTATCATCATCCTAAGCAGAGTATTAAATCGTTGATTCACTGATGGCTTGTGGAAATATATCTCTTTGATTTGTAAAGGGTTAATGTTTCCATCTTCTAGTGAAAAGTAGACATGACCTCTATATATAGTTAGTCCCCTTTGGCAAGTTAAGTGCTGAATGTCTTGAAATGAGAACATAATACTACCGTTTTAATAACACTGTTATCTACAGTAGCACTATCGAACTTACATGTGTATTCTTATGAACTATCACATGTAGCACACCACAATACTTACACTAGGACTTACATACTAGGCTTTCTAGTAGGGCTTACCACGGACAGACTATGGGCTACTCACAAGCACTAAAGTTAGGAAAAAACACATACACATAGATCATACATTACTAAGATTGTATATAAAAATATTGCAGTGGTGACAAAATAACCAATGTAATAATAGTAGCACCTTGTTTCTATGCTTTGTGGCACTTCAATCAACATTTACTTTAATCTTGTTAGCTATCATAGAGTCGGTAGACTCTATGATAGCTAACCCCATATCCCTACATCTGTAAATATGCGGTTACGCATGTTATGATTGTTGCATGCTATCATTCCCTGCCTTTGTCTGCATGCATGCTGCACTTTGACCTTGTTTCTATACTTTTTGGCACTTCCATCCCTACATCCTGCAACACTTTAGTGAAAATGTTTTTACACTTGTAGAAATACAAATATGAAAGTTTTTCTGTAGTCCTAGCTTTTAAGTACAAGTTCCTTCAGATAATAAATGTATTGTATTGCCTCAATAAGGTATGGGTTATTATGTACACCAATATTCAGCTATGTTGCAGTGACTAAATGCTGGGAAGAGATTCCAGGCAATCGTCCTAACTTCTCCAAATTGGTCATCATATTTTCCAGCTATCTTGAAGACATTGCAGGGTACATTGATTTCTCACGTAATCCCCTCATCAAGGAATCTGACTATGATCAAACACAACCACAGAATAGAGGTGTGGGCATTGGATATGATCATCTTAATCCGACTATTGTAATTACGGACACAACTCTTAATGACAATACCACTGATCATAACATGATATTACAGTGTTAGTTATGATCATTTTTGATGATCAATTTTTACTTAGCAATAGCAGAGTAGTGGCTCTATAGCTAGTCAATCTTCCCTTAAAAATATATTCATCAATGTTATAGTTCAGACATGTTCTAGTTTATATTTATTACTTATTGATGTATATAAAGAGCATGATCACTGTACTGAGGGTCTGTTAGTTCAGACACTAGCTGCAATTTAACTATAACAAACACCAGACAAACAAACTGGATGGTGATTACATAACAGGAAAAACAACACACTTGGCACATGAGCAGATAAAGTGAAATGTACAGGGATTTTCTGGGTTGAAGTGATATGATAAAATGCCTCCAGAAATACTGATGCAGTTCAAACTTCACAGAGGTCGTAGTAAAATTATCAGAAAAATGTTACATTCTGTAAATTATATAGTAGGGTTTCGACTAGTGGGCACAAATTTAAATCATGACATTATTCAGCTCAAATTACATCATTATATGTGCATTAAAGACACATTTCTTGAAATTTGCCAACTGATTGATTATTGCAAGCATTCACACACACATGACAGTTATGCATAAAACTGTCATTATATATATGGCCAGTTTTATCAGGTTGGCCTTTTCCTCATCTCTATATATGAGTAAGGTAACGCGAGGTATTCCTGATCACGAGGTAAAATTCCAATCACGTATACGTAATCAATTAACGCTACAAATATGTATATACCTGAATTATTAGCCTTGGAAGAATTTTCTTATACTCTTCGCGAATTCACAGCGTCAGGCGGCGTACAATTAACTCCGTTTCTCAATTCACGTAGCCACCAAAGAATCCAGTGTCGAACCCATTTATATCATGTGTATGCTTATAATTATTCCTTTGAAGCGCCTTCACGGCGAACCACTAGCGAGTGTGGAGGGGTGGAGTCAAGTAATGATGAAATGCACGTAAGTAGATCTAGCGCTGCACGTCTAGAAGTGCAAGTAAATAATCTTGTTCAGGGGCGTAAGAAGATGCTTGGGGGTCTGGGGGCATGCTCCCCCAGGTATGCTCTGAAATCAATTCTGGTGCATTCTGAGACTAATATCATATACTCAAAATGTACCCATATTAAATTAGACAGCTATCAGTAACTGGGATTTGCGGTCTTATAAACATGGAGGGCTACACCCCCCAGCCCCCCTGCTTCTTACGCCAATGTTGTTTGGTTAATATTTTGTAGGTCTAATACACTTTAAAATGTACGGTGATTCTCATGTCGTTAAAACATAAATAAGTGAGAGGTTTAGAATATATTAATATGGAACCTCGAGCTCGTACTGACCATGCAATCAGATGTGTATAGCTATATAAGCACCCTGCGCGGAGGTGGGGTCTGGGCGCAGGACTACAGTCAGCTAATCCGGCGATGGCGATGGTTTGTTTACTACATCTCCTGTACCTCCTTGCTTCCACTTTTCTGTTGCAACTAGGTAAAGCCGTGTACATACGCAGCATATATATAGGTTACGAGCAAGCGTGTATAGCTACTATATAGCTACACGTTTGCTATATCTATAGCAGTAAATCTGGTCTCTAAAAGATAGATGCATGAAATCGATGTATCTTCTTCAGTCATCGCAGCGGAGAAATGTGGTTCTGAATATGGTTCTGGAGATCAACAAATGCTAGCAACTGAAGGACAATTGGAAATGTAAGTACAATCAAGTTCTGCTAATGTTCATCATTGGAGCCTATACAGTAACTGCTAATGAAATGCTATAGGCAATCAATGTTTTTTGCCACCACGTGGCTTTGGAATACTGAACTATAACTGCAGGTAAGAAAGTACAAGCACTGATAGTCTCCTCTCCCACACCTTATGAAAAAAGTTTTCAGATTCCCCCATCTTATTGTTGTTCTGGAAATGGCTCATGTCTCAGTATAAGAAATATCTAGCTGATGGCAGCTTAAATTCTGACAAATGACATAGTACTTTATTCCATCTCAACTGCTTATAGAGAGGGTTCCATTGTACACTGTAAAATATTAAGTTTGTATTAAACCACGGTATGGTTATCTCAGTTGCATCTTCTCTGGTGTTTACAGTTGTGATTTCCCTATGGTGTGTATCACTATAATTATTGGTGGTCAATATTCCCAGAAACAGAAACGATCAAGTAATAATACAAACATCCTTTTGTTGGCCAATAGTAATTGTATAGTAATCAGTGATACACACTATGAGGAACTCACAGTAAACATCAAGAGGATATGCAAAAAAACCATACCAGGGTTAAAAACCTAACATATTTACAGTGTACTGGCTCTCCTAGTCTCTATTTCGGAGACTTAATTCAGATCCTGATAATTTAGATATCGATATATTGCAGCTGATTATCAGGGGTTGAACAAACATGATAAAAACTCTCCTGCTTATCAATATGTCAGCATTTTAATGTTTATATGGCAAATTCATTGAACATGCACAATATTTGTATACTATATACAGGTATGGAAACTGTGTTCCTTATGACACCAGTTCACACAGACAGGGAACTCCATGTGATGATCTGTACATACCAAATGTCGACTATGTGTTCATACCATTTAATAGAGCAAACGGAACACTGGAGAATTATCTAGATTTTGTTAAAAAAGCACACTTTGCTTTTGACCTTATCCCTGAAATATGCAAACATGAAGCAAAAGTAGTATTTTGCCATTATTTTTTGCCCCCTTGTGGAAATTCTACTGTCTTTGAGCCCCCGACATCAGTTTGTAAGGATGTATGCCACTACACACACAGTCTGTGTCCAGATCAATGGGAACTAGTAAAGGAATTTATGGATGACCAACCAACATATATAGAAAATGGATTTACCATGCTCAACTGTTCCAACACTGGAGAATATCTTGATCCACTATCACATTGTTGTCAGGATCTGGGAATCGAAGAAATTTGTAAGTGTATTACAGTGTATCTCCTCTTATCATGACTTTGTGAATCAGAAACAGCCTTTTCTGGCCCAAATACCACAAGACAGATGGTATATTCTCTAAGTTGGATTGGTGACAAAACACATAATAGTCTTAAAATGGCTCAGAACTCTTGACAGACTGCAGTTATCATATTAATGCAAAAAATCTAAGAAACAAGGGCAGTATAAATGTATTAGTACTCTCATTTTTAGTATTATAACCCCAGAAGTCAGGACACTTCACTAATCAGGACACTTTCTCTGTTTGAGGGTGTCTGATGGATTAGTGAAGTTCTTATTAATTCAATTGTTATGAGACGATGTCTTCTTTATTTTATGAAGTTCCAATTGCTTCAACTGGTAATGTCCAGTTAGCTGTGGGAATATCTGTGGCAACTGTAGGTGTGGTAGCCATAGTGATTGTGGCTTTTGTGGCTGTTGTCGTGGTGATTAAGAAACGTAAACTGCAAATTCTGAATGAAGTTGTGACAAAAGACATTGCATTGCCTGAGAGGTAACTTATTGCATGAAAAATAAAGAGATGAATATTATATGGCACATGATTTTATAATATGCTTTCCTATTGTGTGTAGGTCAGAAATTGAGGAGTCCATACGCTATCAGGGTAAATTGCTCATGTATCCTTCCATTCATACCATAGGCGTAGGAACCGCGGGGACAATGCGGTCACGTGCCCCCGCAACCGTTAAGGCTGCCACGCCTTCTTATTAAACACGTGCGCACGCGCTCATTCATTGTTGCTCGCCGGTGTCCCCCCCAACTGTAATCATTTTCCTACGCCTATGCATACTTATTTAATTGTGGCATTCCACACACACCATCTCCCCATTATGTGGTACAACATAGCCACCAATGATTATAAACCAGGAATATTGTATAGTCAGACTTGCACTGAAAATCAATTTTATTCCTTAATAAAAATTGTATATTAGTATATGACACAAAATAAATATTATTTTTTATTATAACTAACAGTTTTTATTTCTTAAACAAATTGTACAGTGCATTGTCTGCACTACCTCCTGATTGTTCTTGTGGGACTTGGCTATAGGGTTTTGTATGTATAAGTAGACATTTCTGCACTGTAAGGTTATTTCTAAGTGAAACCAGGTACACTATATAGTAAGCTCTCTAGATTTCAGAGGTTGAAAAGTACACAAACATGCTTTTTGGAACAGGACAATTGCAAGGTGTCCAATATATTGAGGCATCTTGACTTCAGGGGTACTATGTATTAGTAAGGTTCCCCTGAAATATGTACCCTCTTATGTGCACGTGAACTCTCCCAGGTAACATGGAACTACAAGTGCCACCTCTAGTCTCCCAGTCGCAAATGGACCGACTCTCATCTGCACAAATTCGGCAGTTGACAGAAGAAAAACTGCTCATTTCTGGAAGAAATCTTACCCTCATGGACACTGTGGGGCAAGGTAGAGTTACCTGTAGCCTTGGGGGGCTTAATTTTTTAATGGAAATGGCCTCCACAATACAGCAGAGAGAGAGGAAGGGGGAGAGAGAGAGAGAGAGAGAGAGGGAGAGAGAGAGAGAGGGAGAGAGGGAGAGAGGGAGAGAGGGAGAGAGGGAGAGAGCGAGGGAGGGAGGGAGGGAGAGAGGGAGGGGAGGAAGGAAGAGAGATCAGAATTCAGAATATATACAGCTAACAACTCACTTGGAGTGACAAGACTCAGTGGCTAAATGGTTACGTTCAGTGGCTGTTGACTCAGAGGTCAGTGGTTCGATGCTCATACTGAGCATTCTTTCTCTGACCGGACATTCACCCAGGGTCTTATAATAATTGGGAAGAAGCTGTATGTCTTTGTGTTGTATGCCTTGGATACCCAAGTAGACAATCACATAGCCTCACTCTATTTAATGATGACATCATTGCTAATATGCAGGAGAATTTGGAGTTGTATATCGTGGACGTCTTACTGGGTGGAGAGCTGGCAGTGGGCAGGGTCTTGTTGCTGTAAAGACACTAAAAGGTACTTACCAGTACATATACATTATGAATTGGATTTCCTCACAGATAACTTCAAGACAGAAGGAGACTTGTGTTTTCATGATCATGAGAACGTGCATGTCTGATCAAGAGTCTACTGATTCTCTGATTCAGATTTCATTGGGATCACTTTTAAAGATTTGATTTTATGCTATATCTTTCCATCAATACAGGTGTATTTAGTGCCAATGAACTGGACAGCATGTTTAAAGAGAGTTTCAAAATGTTGAAATTCAACCACCAGAATGTCATGAGGCTGATTGGTGTGTGTATTGAGAAAGGGCCGTCTCCCTACATTGTAATGCCATACATGGCCTATGGTAGTTTGCTGTCTTATCTAAAGAAGCACAGGGCAGAGCTAACTATTGCTAACAATGATGATATTGACCTGGTGAGAGCTTAAATCAATCTTGCTCTATTGACCCCACACCTCACATCTTCTTGATTAACCTTTTTTTCTATGCACATTTCTTCATTTTTATATACTTATATACCTGATTAACCTCGGCTCCTGCAGGTCATTGCAACTCAAAAGAGGCTACTTTCTATGTGCTTACAGATAGCGAAGGGAATGGAGTATTTAGCAAATCAGCAGTTTGTTCACAGAGACTTGGCTGCTCGGAATTGCATGTGAGTAGTTCCATATTTGTAGTGGTGAATCATAGTTCCCATCAGGGCATGAAAAAGTTGGTGACTCAGGCCTGAATCACTGATTAAACTTTGCTATATAGATATCCATATCCAGGCCAACTAAGGATATTCATTAATTGGTATCTAAAAACCCATGTGACTTGCAGAAGAAAGAGTCCCAATTAGTGAGGTATCCTAATTTCACATAGGCAATATGGCATTTGGGGTAGTAAAATCTTTCAATTTCAGAGAGGCTTGATTTGAGGGTTCAAGAGTTAACATTATCCAATACAGGATTGATGAAAACTTTGTGATCAAAGTTGCTGATTTTGGCCTGTCTGAAGACATCTATGCCAGGCACTACTTCAGACAAGGGCCAGAGAAGGAAGGAGGGACTCCTGTAAAATTGCCAGTACGATGGATGGCAATAGAGAGTCTCAATGATGGCATCTTTACTGAGAAAACTGACGTGGTATGTAATTTTGTGTTGTATATTATTTCCATGTGTGATGTGTTTATTACTTCAACTTGGCCATTAACTCATTGTACACCCAATAGTTTCAACCTTCACAGCATGAAATAACTAGAAATTGGTTCATAAAGTTATACCGCTTGAACTCCAGAAAGAGTGTGTGTGTGTGTGTGTGTGTGTGTGTGTGTGTGTGTGTGTGTGTGTGTGTGTGTGTGTGTGTGTGTGTGTGTGTGTGTGTGTGTGTGTGTGTGTGTGTGTGTGTGTGTGTGTGTGTGTGTGTGTGTGTGTGTGTGTGTGTGTGTGTGTGTGTGTGTGTGTGTGTGTGTGTAGGGGAGGGGGGTGGAGGAGTATTGATGCCATCCCTACCCTACATAGAGGATTTACTTACTCTTTTACCCAGCCAATGAAATTTGATGGTGGGGCTCCAAAGGGTTAGGAGATATGTGACCCAAATACACATACAGTTTGTCCCCTCCCCTATAGTACTCAGAACTCCACTCTCAACTCTTGGCTGATATTATCATGTTAGGAAAGAGAAATTCCACATTACCATTACTAGTCCATCCCTACAGTGGTCCTTTGGTGTGACTGTGTGGGAGGTGTTTTCACTGGGCAAGACAGGAGTTGATCCTTTTGCCCTCATCAAATACTTGGACAAAGGAGGGAGGCTGGACAAACCATCCAATGCAGCATGCTCAGAGGAAATGTGAGATTATGACCTTTTACAAACAGTGTCTAAGTAAGATTTTAGTTACGAAAGGGTTAAAAGCTTTTACTTTGTTAATTAAATGTAGTTAGATCACCTTTTGCAAGTTCCGGACATCCTGAAATGAGAACATGATTATAGTACTCCAATGTTACCTGTACATTGTTATCTTCACCATTATTATTACCTTACAGCTATGCTGTGGTAAATAAATGCTGGGAAGGGATTCCAGATGATCGTCCTAACTTCTCAGAATTAGTCATCACATTTTCCAGCTGTCTTGAAGACATTGCAGGATACATTGATTTCTCACCAGATCCCTTCACCAAGGAATTCCCAATATCTGGCTATGATCATTTGATCCTAACACAACCACAGAGTAGAGGTGTGCACACAGGATATGATCATCTTAATCCGACCATTGTAATTTCGGATACAACTCTTGATGACAGTTTCACCGAACCTAACATCAGCTAATATTACAGTAATAATTGTGTTAGTCATGATCATTTGTGCAAATAGTGCTCCAGTCCATCAAGGGTCTTTCCAAAACTTTTATTCTTCAGTACTACATACAGTAGTACATGCTTACATGCACATTATTAGAGAGTCGGTAGACTCTCTATGTAGGGATGGCGCCGACACGCCCATTAAGCCTTAAGAAATGTAACGGCTCAGAACTCTCCAACGCGGCAGCTATAAGCCCTTTTAGAAACATAACATGGCCTACGAGTGTTTCTATACACGATAAGACCCTCAAAGGTGGTAAAATACATCGCTACAATGATATGCGTGATTTTGCTAAAACCCGATTTCTTCAACATCTTCTTCTTCTTCTTCTTCTTCTTCTTCAGTAAACAGGCATAACTCAAAATCGGCTTAAGTATTTATCTTCTTTTTTGCACAAATCGGTTTCTTTTTGGCTGGCGTAGTGCCTTTCACCAAAAAATGGTTATGTAAAGTACAACTTAGAGCCACGCCCACAGACTTCCTCTCTGTTGTACGCCATTTTTACTTTGTGCACGTAGCTATTCGAGCACGCAGCATAGTCGTACCCAGGCTCTCGCTACAGCATAGGTGTGCAGCAAATCGGTTAGTGTAACTTCAGTTTGCGTTACAGGTGTTGATCGACTCTGTTCCCAGAATCTGCCCGTTTTTTTCTCATTATCCCCGCTCTCCATCGCAGGTACTGGCTTTGGAAGTGTCTGGGGGCCGGCACACCCATAAAGCCTTAATTGAACAGTGCAGAACTCCTGAACGGTGCTGTTATAAGGCTTTATAGACACATAATATGCATACGACTGTTTCTATACAACAAAAAAAACAGTGAAACAAGGGAGTAAAAACATTTCCATTAAAATGTTAAAGGATGTAGGGATGACAGTGCCAAAAAGTAGAGAAACAAGTGTAGTGTATATATATGCAGCAATACAGGGAATAAGAGACTATATTTATGTGCAGCAAGACAGAGGATAATATTGTTGCATGCCCTCATCCCCTGTCTTGGTGCATATAATATACTGCCTTCATCCTCTGTCTTGCTGCACATAAATATAGTCTCTTATTCCCTGTATTGCTGCATATATATACACTACACTTGTTTCTCTACTTTTTGGCACTGTCATCCCTACATCCTTTAACATTTTAATGTTTTTACTCCCTTGTAATTATTAGGGGGGGGGAGGATGCAGGCATGGGGGGTAGAGTTCATCCCTTGCTTCCCACGGTACATTGGGATGGGATAGACAGTGGGATGCAGGCATGGTGGGTGGTAGAGTTTGGGATGTTCCCACTCTGTCCTGGTACATTAGGGTACATGATGGGATGTGATGGGATGGACCATACAGGGCCGGCGGAGCCGGTCCGGTTGGTCTGGCTGTGGCCGGACCAATTTTTGGCTCAAAGTTTCAAAGTTGATGCATAAGAGGCCAGAATGGCACAGCAGAACAAATAACAAATAACAGGTGCATGGCAAAACTACAAGAGAACAAAAACAATATATTAGGAGACACGGTGCAGAAAGTGCTTGGCATACATAAAGATATCCATGCTCTCGTTGGCCAGCAACTCCACAATACAATCAGCACTAATACTGGGAGGAAAATGACAGGTAACAAAATGGTCAAAATGAGAAAGTTCCTCAGGTTGGTCATCACAAAGGGGGCAGGGCTTTGAACCAAAGGTGGGTCTGGTTAGTGTACAAAACAGGGCCTGTAGAGCAGCTGTTCCTCGAGCCCCATGATTCAGAGCCATGTCCTATAGTTTAGGCCAGGTGGTACGGGTTGCAATTCTGGCAGCGATTGCTGTTGACTTGCTTCATGAAGACATGCGTCCCAGTCATCGTCTAGGATCAGTTTCTTGATCCCCCGTATACATCCAGAATCTCCATTGTTATTCAGGACAATGTCAGTTACTCCAGGACAAGCATTCTTGTATGAGTCTGAGAGACTGAGGATCAGTGATGGACAGGGATGCATAGATGCTACAGCCAATCGACTCCCCACCAGAGCTGACTTTATACAAGAGGTTAAGCTTCCAAATTAGAATTCTGGCAGTACCATTTGAGAGCGACTCTGGTGGCTAAGGTGGAATGAAACTTTGATAGCCTTAGAATTCTTCTACCGATCTCTCCCTGGAAGGCTTCCAGGCAGTTCAGATGTGAGTCTATCAAAATCCAATTCTCACAACCGTATAGTAGAACAGGAAGCACACATGTGTTGTAGATAGTTTTCCCAGAGAGAGGATTCAGTTTACCCTGGAAAGCTCCCAAGGTACCATATGCAAAGAAAGCCCTTCTGGCTTTCTTGATGGATTCATCAATGGCTCTTGTGGTTGAGATGTCCCATGACCATCAAAAGCCTAGGCACTTAGCAGATTCTTTTGGAAGAAGAGGATGGTCACCCAGAGCGTACATAGGTCCTGAAGAAACAGTTTTATTAGTAGACACAATCAAAACTTCGCACTTAGAAAGATTCAGCACTAATGCATTCTCTGCGGTAAAGTTTTGTACCAATTGAATTTGTTGTTGTAGCGAAGGCAAACTGCTGGTAACAGTACATATATCGTCAGCATGAGCAAATGCTCCAGCATAGGTACCAGAGATAGACGGACCCGGGTGACTGCACTCCAGTTCTCTGAGAAGTGGGTCCACGGCCAATAGAAAAAGAACAGGTGACAAAACAGATCCTTGGAGAACGCCACGCTCTAGAGTGAGCTCAGATGACAAAATGGCCATTTACTCTTACTCTGCACTTAGGATGCTTGTACCATTCATTTATCAACCTCCAGGTTTTACAATTGATGCCAGATTCATACAGACGTTTGAGTAGTATAGGGTACTGCACAGAGTCAAAGGCCTTCTGAAGGTCATAAAAACACAAGTACATCTTCTCACCATGCTGGGTAAAATGAGATATGACCTCCAAGGTGGAGAAATGGCTTCCGCACAGGATATTTTCTTTTGGTAGGCAGTTTGGTTGAGATGAGGTAGCCTGTTCTCCTGCAACACGCTACGTAGACGATTGAGAATTAATGACTCAAGCGCTTTGGCTAGAACTGAAGAAAGGGTGATCCCCCGGTAGCTGTTTGTGTCAAGAGGATCTCTACCACCCCCCTTGTAAATGGGAGCCACTAACCCTAATTTCAATGAGTCAGGTACACTTTCCAGTTCCACAATAGCATTACAGATCTGTTGGATCCAGATGTTGAGGGCCTCGCCTCCATACTTGAGGTGTACAGGTTGTAACTTGTCATGCCCTGCAGATTTACCCGATTTAAGTCTACCCAGGACACCACAGACCTCGTCAAAGCTAAAAGGAACATATTTTTCCCAGGCAGTTAGAATGGTGTCTGTATCAGACGTCACTAGCCCATCCACAATTAATGACATCCTCTGATGGGTTGCTTTGGATGTCTTGAAGTGATGTGTGGTTTTCTGTCTGAAACACACACACACACACACACACACACACACACACACACACACACACACACACACACACACACACACACACACACACACACACACACACACACACACAGACTGACTACAATAACCCTCCCGCGCATGCGCGAGGGTTAATTTCGTATGCTGTGACATCAAATATTTTTAACCGAGTGCGGAAAACCTTTTTCGTGCCGGACTACTGTCTGCCGCTGCGATGGCGAGAGTTTGTTTACATCTCCAGTATATCCTTGCTTCTACCCTATTTCTACAACTAGGTAAGCTGAAAAACCAGAAGCAGTCTGCGTTAGTAAGTTACTCTACAGCTCCGCCATATACCGATATGCACGCCACGCGAATACGCAATGTGTACTGTTCTAGCGGGAAGTATGCTGCTTCTGTCTCAATGATAGATGAGTGTATCATACGTATGTTAAGTAGATTTTACCGTGTGCAGTCGATGCAGCGGAGAAATGTGGTTCTAGAGATGAACAAATGCTAGCCACTGAAGAACAAGTAGAAAAGTAAGTAAAACCACGTATTTTATATAAGTGTTCATCATTAAAACAGTGTAGTTAGGATTCTATTACCAAATAATGTTTGTTTGACATCATGTATGTGGTCTCAGGGGTGTAACTAGCATGAGGCAGAGGAGGCAGTTGCCTGCCCTGTTTTGACCTTATGAATAATTTATTAGGCTTCGCCGCGAGCGGCAGCTATAAGGCTAGGACTAAAAACCCACGAGCGGTAGCGCAAGCAGCAGCTAACCGCAAGCGAGAGCGCAAGAAGTTAATATAAGGCAGCACCGACCGAATCAGAGGTGTAACTAACATTGAGGCCGTTGCCTAATTGTGCGCGATAGACACACGATGAAAGCACAGGCATGTGCGTTCACGCAAGCTCGCAGGACTCCCCGGTAGACCAGCCACAGGCTTAAGGGACATTCCTGTTTAAAATGAAAGCACCGGTGATGCAATGCCTCGGTGGTATACGCCAATGCATATGCGACAAATTGGGACGCGGCTCGCTCGTGATTAATAGGCGTGGCTACGCGAGTCTAAGCACGAGCTACTCTTCCGCTTCTACTACACTAAGGCCAGAGAATATTACCCTCGTCAGACGGCCTATTTTTAGTAGATTTTCGATTGGAGGTGTCGTAGGTGCTCCTAATGGCCTCGAAGTACACAAATTTTGCCATAACTCAAGAACAACTATTTTACAAATCTGCCAGATTTCAAATCAAGAAAACACGGTTTTATAGCCGTATAAACATTTACTTTCACTTGATTTCCATCGGCGGAACAGATATAGCTGTAACAGACAGACAGACAGACAGACACAAAGTGACTACCGTATGCTCGCTGCGCGCGCATGCGCACCGAGGCATAATTTAACTAACTAACTAACCAAGCTAAATGACCATTGGCATTGCGGTTGTACGCGCATGCGTGACTAATGAATAATTAATAAGCCTCCCCTAAGGATTCAATCCTAGTTACGCCCCTGGGTCCTAGAAATAGCGGATTAAAATTTCACATAAGAATTACCTAAAAGGACCCCTCTTATCACAGTAATTGCATATTGTGACCCTTAGATTGGTTGCATCCTTACCCATACTATTGCTTACTCTGTTCTGTAAACATGCTCTCATTCTAATGTTAGTGGTATCTTAATTTCAGGCAAATGGGAGGTTCCAAAAAGGACTAGTATATACAATGAAACCCATTGAGGCAGAAGAAAGTGTCCTAATTATTGAGAAGTCCTGGGTTGGCATTTAAGGCACATTAACTGTCCTGTTATTGTGGCATTTTCATTGAACACATACAGGTATGGAATTTGTATTCCATATAACACCAGCTCATTTACAGTGGGAACTCCATGTGATGATCTGTACATACAACATGTCGACTATGTGTTCATACCATATGATAGAGGAGGTGGAGATCCACATGACTTTATACCGTATTTCGATGACACACACATTATTATTAGCCTTCTCCCTGAAAAGTGCAGAGATACAGCAGCATTAGTGCTCTGTCATTATTTTTCCCCCCCTGTGGAAATTCTACTGTCTTTGAGCCCCCGACATCAGTTTGTGAGGACACGTGCAACTACTTGCGCAGTCTGTGTCCACAAGAATGGGAATTTTTAAAGCAGTATATGGATGACCAACCATCAGGAGCACCTCTTGGATTTACCATGCTCAACTGTTCCAACACTGGAGAATATATTCATCCACTAACACATTGCTGTCAGGATCTAGGTATTGAAATTCGTAAGTATATAGAACCTCTTTAATCATGACTCTAGATCTGTGAAAATATAGGACACCTCAACAAACATAGCCTTTTTTGCTGCATATATCATGCTTGTAATACAACTCAGGATACTTCACACCTTTTCTTTTTTAAGGGGGTCTAGTATCCATTTATATATACACGAGTGTGTGAGGTATTGCCCGAGCCGAAGGCGAGGGTAATACTCGCACACGAGTGCAATAACTCGCAATATTGCCCGATAAACCACGTAATAAGCTGTTTATTACCTAGCTCGTCTTCAACCTTGTGTTAAAACTTCGCCATTTTACCGTTCACTCGTTGCTAACATGTTACCAATACGCGTAACGCGCAATGCGCAATGCGCTCTGAAATTTAATTGGCTAAAACTGACTGGGCAATATAACTGGGCAATATGGGAAAATATTGCCCAACGCGGAATAGGAAATTATACATTGCTGGGCAATATGGCTAGGTAATAAATATATATATATAATTATACATGTATATATATATATTATATATATATATACATGTATATATAAAGCTCCATTTATGGATGATATCAATGAGACCTCGCTACTGATGATCAGTCTCCTGTGCAGTTAGCTGCGGGAATATCCGTGGCAACTGTATGTGTGGTAACCGTAGTGATCATGGTTTTGGGGGCTGTTGTCATGGTGATTAAAAAATGTAAACTACAGAATGAAGTTGTGACAAAAGACACTGCATTGCCTGAGAGGTAACTTACGCATGAAAAAGAGGAGATGAATTTCCTGACATGTGATTTTATGCTTTCCTATAGGTCAGAAATTGAGTCCACACGCTATCATGGTGAATTGCTCATATTTATAAGTAAGAGTGTCTGACTATTATAAATTCCTGGGTTCAAATCCCATATGCTTTTTCAGGAGGGCCATGTTTTAGATCACTAGCTGTTCATATGTAGTTGGGGTAACCTCATTTCTACACTACACAAGATTTGTTGCCATAACAAAATTTGTATGTTAAAACAGGTATATAACTAAGCTATAGCTATGTACCCCTACATGTGTGGATGTTCACACGGTACTTCTACACAATACATGTGACTGTTGACTCTGCACTGCATTCTGTAAGGAGTATACAATCTCAAGGGTCAACAGTCATATTAATATTGATTACTGTATGTATATATCAACAGCCACACATGAAAGGACATACTTCTGTTATGTTACAAGATTAATAAACATTGCACTTTGTGCAGTGAATTTACACTAAAATGTTGTGGTTACTTTACCTCTTGCATGGTTGTGACAGTTATGTTAACAACAACTCACCAGATCCCGTTGTATGTGCCACATCAATCAGAGAATTCAAGGTTTAGCTACTTTGTTGTATACTATAGTCTAATTTTTGTTTTGTATAGGGTATACTATAATTGGCAAGTGGAGCGAGCCACCTAGTCATGTCAACAGGCCGATTTTTCTGTATATATGTATATGTTTATATGTGATGGGCGATGTACATATCATAATATTATATGTGCTTCTAATTTGCGTGCGCACTCTCCCGCTCGCCAACAATACTTTGCATTCAACTAGTTACTAGCTTTTAGCTATATGTGTATCCCTTTTGTATATACAGATGCCGATAAATGTTAAAAAAAAACTTGTCAGAGGCAACTGAACTAACCACACAAGACCCAATTACCCTGTATGGTTAGCTATAGCACATTGAGGCCTGTATAGTTATTCACATTGAGGTTTCTTTCTGGTGTGCATAAATAATTACTACAATTAACCTTTTCAAGAATTGGTGGTCAAGAATATTGAAGGCAGTTAATGGTTGTACCAAGTCACAGAGATACAACTACAGTGAGCTATAGACAGGGGTGGTGCTTTGGGTGCTTTGGGAAGAGGATGGTCACCCAGAGTGTACATAGGTCCTGAAGAAACAGTTTTATTAGCAGACACAATCAAAACTTCTCACTTAGAAAGATTCAGCACTAATGCATTCTCTGCGGTAAAGTTTTGTACCAATTGGATTTGTTGTTGTAGCGAAGGCAAACTTCTGGTATATAACAGTACATATATCGTCAGCATGAGCAAATGCTCCAGCATAGGTACCAGAGATAGACGGACCCGGGTGATTGCACTCCAGTTCTCTGAGAAGTGGGTCCACGTCCAATAGAAAAAGAACAGGTGACAAAACAGATCCTTGGAGAACGCCACGCTCTAGAGTGAGCTCAGATGACAAAATGGCCATTTACTCTTACTCTGCACTTAGGATGCTTGTACCACTCCTTTATCAACCTCCAGGTGTTACCATTGATGCCAGATTCATACAGACGTTTGAGTAGTATAGGGTACTGCACAGAGTCAAAGGCCTTCTGAAGGTCATAAAAACACAAGTACATCTTCTCACCATGCTGGGTAAAATGAGGTATGACCTCCAAGGTGGCTTCCACACATCATATTTTCTTTTGGTAGGCAGTTTGGTTGAGATAAGGTATAGCCTGTTCTCCTTCAACACGCTACGTAGATGATTGAGAATTAATGACTCAAGCACTTTGGCTAGAACTGAAGAAAGGGTGATCCCTGGGTAGCTGTTTGTGTCAAGAGCACCCCCTTGTAAATGGGAGCCACTAACCCTAATTTCAATGAGTCAGGTACACTTTCCAGTTCCACAATAGCATTACAGATCTGTTGGATCCAGATGTTGAGGGCCTCGCCTCCATACTTGAGGTGTACAGGTTGGAACTTGTCATGCCCTGCAGATTTACCCGATTCCAGGACACCACAGACCTCGCTAAAAGGAACATGTTTTTTCCAGGCAGTTAGAATGGTGTCTGTGTCAGACGTCACTAGCCCATCCACCATTAATGACATCCTCTGATGGGTTGCTTTGGATGTCTTGAAGTGATGTGTGGTTTTCTGTCTGAAGCAGCGCTGGTCTCTTCTTTCCTCTCCAGACGTTTACACTTTTTTCACACACCACACACACACACACACACACACACACACACACACACACACACACACACACACACACACACACACACACACACACACACACACACACACACACACACACACACACACACACACACACACACACACACACACACACACACACACACACACACACACACACACACACACACACACACACACACACACACACACACACAGACTGACTACAATAACCCTCCCGCGCATGCGCGAGGGTTAATTTCGTATGCTGTGACATGAATATTTTTAACCGAGTGCGGAATACCTTTTTCGTGCCGTACTACTGTCTGCCGCTGCGATGGCGAGAGTTTGTTTACATCTCCAATATATCCTTGCTTCTACCCTATTTCTACAATTAGGTAAGCTGAAAAACCAGAAGCAGTCTGCGTTAGTAAGTTACTCTACAGCCCCGCCATATACCGATATAGCCTGCACGCCACGCGAATACGCAATGTGTACTGTTCTAGCAGTAAGTCGGGAAGTATGCCGCTTCTATCTCAAAGATAGATGAGTGTATCATACGTATGTTAAGTAGATTTTACCGTGTGCAGTCGATGCAGCGGAGAAATGTGGTTCTAGAGATGAACAAATGCTAGCCACTAAAGAACAAGTAGAAAAGTAAGTAAAGTCACTTATACTATATAAATGTTCATCAGTGTAGTTAGGATTCTATTACCAAATAATGTTGTGTTTGACATCATGTATGTGGTCCAAGAAATTGCGGATTAAAATTTCACATAAGAATTCCATATAAGGACCTCTTATCACAGTAATTGCATATTGTGACCCTTAGATTGGCATAGTTGCCAACTTTTCAAAATGGAACGTCGGGACAGACCCCACCTAATAGCCTCGTTCTCAGGCCCACTCCGGATCCCGCTACGCGCATAATTATTGTACGCGACCTGCGGCTCTAAGATTGCGTAGCGGGGGAGAGACTGGGAACGAGGCTACACACCTACCAAGTCTACAACTATCACCACACTCCTTTTTACATCCTGGATAGTCTACGCACGGATAAATTGTATTTTGGCGAGTAGAGCGGCGACGAGTCTACGATTTCAAACGTTAGCATAAAAAGAAGCGCGTAATATCGACTCATGCGCACTGGCACGACGTACGAACGCAAACACCCCCATTCAGACTGCTAAAAGCGGGACGGGAGCGCTCATTCAGACCACTAGAAATGCCATATGCATGTCGGGACAAAAGCGGACGGGAATCGAATCGGGACGTTAATGCACTTCATTATGGCATTTTCATTGAACACATACAGGTATGGAATTTGCATTCCATATAACACCAGCTCATTTATAGTGGGAACTCCATGTGATGATCTCTACATACAACATGTCGACTATGTGTTCATACCATATGATAGAGGAGGTGGTGATCCACATGACTTTATACAGTATTTCGCTGACACAAACACTGCTATTAACCTTCTCCCTGAAAAGTGCAGAGATACAGCAGTATCAGTGTTCTGTCGTTATTTTTTGCCCCCCTGTGGAAATTCTACTGTCTTTGAGGCCCCGACATCAGTTTGTGAAGACATATGCAACTACTTGCGCAGTCTGTGTCCACGAGTATGGGAACTTTTAAGGAGGCACATGGAGGACCAACCAATAGTAGCAACTCTTGGATTTACTATGCTCAACTGTTCCAACACTGGAGAATATCTTCATCCACTAACACATTGCTGTCAGGATCTAGGCATTGAAATTCGTAAGTACATAGAACCTCTTTAATCATGACTCTAGATCTGTTAAAATATAGGACACCTCAACAAACACAGCCTTTTTTGCTGCAAATATCATACAGCTCAGGATTCTTTTTTTGAGGAGGTCTGGAATATAAAGAAATCCCACTATATCCTAATAGTATCTATACTTGATGTCTTGTTCATTTATGTAAAGCTCCATTTGTGGATGATGACAATGAGACCTCTGCTACTGATGATCAGTCTCCTGTGCAGTTAGTTGTGGGAATATCCGTGGCAACTGTAGGTGTGGTAACCATAGTGATCATTGTTTTGGGGGCTGTTGTCATAAAATGTAAACTACAGAATGAAGTTGTGACAAAAGACATTGCATTGCCTGAGAGGTAACTTACCACATGAAAAAGAGGAGATGAATTTCCTGACATGTGATTTTATGCTTTCCTATAGGTCAGAAAATGAGTCCACACGCTATCATGGTAAATTGCTCATATTATAAATAAGAGTGTTTGACTATAATCATATTATAAACTCCTGGGTTCAAATCCCAGTTGGATTATGCTTTGTCATGAGGGCCATGTTTTAGGTCACTAGCTGTTTATGTGTAGTTGAGGTAACCTCATTTCTACACTGCACAAGATTTTGTTGCCATAACAAAACTTGTATGTTAAAACAGACTAGGCTATACCCCTACATGTGTGAATGTTCACACAATACTTCAACACAATACATGTGACTGCTGACTCTCCACTGCATTCTGAAAAGAGTATCATAGAGTCGGTAGACTCTATATGTAGGGATGGCGCAGACACGCCCATTAGCCCCATACAAAAGTAACGGCTGAGAACTCACGAACGCGGAAGTTATAGGCCTTTTCAGACAAACAACGTGCTCTGCGAGTGCCTCTATACACTATAATACTCCCAAACTCCGTAAAATATACAGCTACGGTGATTCTAGAAAAATTGTAAAAACGCCGATTGTTCATCATCTTCTTCTTCTTCTTCTTCTTCTTTCTTCTTCAGTTCAAACGACCTACCGCAAAACTGGGATTAGTAATCGCTCTGTTTCTTTCACGAAAATCATTTATACTGGAGCGTACATGATTCTTGATGCACAAAATCTTCATACCTTCTCCCAAAGCCCGTCAAACTCCAGTTTGGCAAGCTTAGAAGCGTTAGTTTAGACGCCATTTGCTGGTTTGCTCACGTGCCGAAGACGTGACGTTTAGAAGTTTGGTCGCGGTTGTGATTTGTCGCGCTGTTTGGCTACCAGCGTTGCTCCTTTGTGTCCGTTTCTTTGAACGACTAACTGTTGCCATAACTGGACCCGCAGTTTTACTCAGTGTGCAATATTCGTACAAGACAGGATGTAGGAGTCACTGCCAATTGCCGGCTATCGTCATAGGTATGCAAGGGAAGTAGAACGAAAGCCAGTCGGTTTATACACGTTGCTACACACAGTAAAAACCAGTGAAACAAGTGTAAAAACATTTTTACTAAAATGTTGAAGGATGTAGGGATGGAAGTGCCAAAAAGTATAGAAACAAGGTCAAAGTTCAGCATGCATGCAGACAAAGGCAGGGGATGATAGCATGCAACAATCATAACATGCGTAACCCCATATCCCTACATCTGTAAATATGGGGTTACGCATGTTATGATTGTTGCATGCTATCATCCCCTGCCTTTGTCTGCATGCATGCTGAACTTTGATCTTGTTTCTATACTTTTTGGCACTTCCATCCCTACATCCTTCAACATTTTAGTAAAAATGTTTTTACACTTGTAGTCTCAAGGGTCAACAGTCATATTAATATTGACTACTCAATGTATATATCAACAGCCATTCTAGCCTCGTACCCAGGTGTTCAGGGGGAGGGAAAAAGAACCCCTTCTCCGAATGCCTGGGTACGAGGCTACAGCCACACATGAAAGGACATAGCTACTTCTAGACTTTTTGGTTATGTTACAAGATTAATAAACATTGCACTTTGTGCAGTGAATTTACACTAAAATGTTGTGGTTACTTTACCTCTTGCATGGTTGTGACAGTTATGTTAACAACTTGTCAGAGGCAACTGAACTAACCACACAAGACCCAATTAACCTGTATGGTTAGCTATCACATTGAGGCCTGTGTGGTTATTCACATTGAGGTTTCTCTCTGGTGTGCATAAAATAATTACTACAACCTTTTCAAGAATTGGTATATTGAGGGCAGTTATTGGTACCAAGTTACAGAGATGCAACTACGTATACAGTGAGCTATATATATACTACACAGGGTAGGGCTTGCAACCACGAGAATCACACAATGGTTAAAATGATTGATTTCTAGCTTAGACTCCTTTTATGATTTTCTTAGCTTCACATGAAACGCCCTCTGTCATCCATAAATTTCTAGTTATATCCCATGAGTATGGAATTTGTGTAATACAAAATTTATGTAACAAACTGTTGCAAAAATTTAATTTGATGCCTTTGGAATAAAAGGTTTCCTCATTAGCGAGATATAATTTCAGGGGTTGAAAATATTTCAATTTTGGGATTGTAAAAGTGCTCAATTCATTGAAGTGTCTCATTTCAGGAGTCCCAAATAGAGAAGTTGCATTGAAATAATATACCCTCGACTCTCACAGCAGGTAACATAGAAGTACAAGTGCTCTCCCAACAAGAACGGACCAGAGTTGCATCTGTGCATATTCGACAGTTGGCAGAAGAAAAACTGCTCATTCCTGGAAAAAATATCAGTCTCATGGACACTGTGGGACAAGGTAGAGTTAAACCTAGCCTGAGAGGAACTAAATTATGAAAGTCCCCACAAGACAGGATAGGGAGGCAGAGAGGGGAAATAGGGATATGTATATATATTCTTAACCCAAGGGAGCTCTCTATTATATGGCATCTTAAATTGTGCAATTACTCCGTAGGTTAAGTTTTTACTCATTCCTGTGTGCAGGAGAATTTGGAGTTGTGTATCGTGGACATCTTACTGGCTGGAGAGGTGGCAGTGGGCAGGACCTTGTTGCTGTTAAAACACTAAAAGGTACTTACTTACCAGTACATACACATCACAATTTGAAAGATTGTGAATGATAGTATTGTGTAACAAGAGCCTCCCTGCTTATTGAGGTGTCATCTTTTCACAGAGCCATGACTAGAAGCTTCACTGTATACTTTAATTCTACTATTAGTTCCACATTTAGCATATACTGATTTTAGAATCTTTAAAGAACCCATTTGCTATAATCTGTTGACTCTTGTAGATGATAGATACATTTACTAGAAGAGATACATGAGTTCAAACTGAAATAGCCACATGTCTCGGTAATCGCTAGCTAGGCACAGTCATTGCACACATGTAGACATTGGTGGTTACCTGCACGTGGCATAGAGCAATATGATACATTAGACAACATGTAGCAATATCAATGGTTATGTCTATTTCCAACTGTTTGCATGCAATTATTCCCTGTCTTTTTGCTCTCTGTTAATCTTTCCATCACTGCAGGTGTATTTAGTGCCAGTGAATTGGACAACATGATCAAAGAGAGTCTCAAAATGGTGAAATTCAACCACCAGAATGTCATGAAACTGATTGGTGTGTGTATTGAGAAAGGGCTGTCTCCCTACATCGTAATGCCGTACATGGCCTATGGTAGTTTGCTGTCTTATCTAAAGAAGCACAGAGCAGAGCTAACTATTGCTAACAATGATGATATTGAACTGGTGAGAACCCACATTACATTGACCTACCTTTTACACATTTTCTCTTTCTAGACATTTAATCCTTTGTCTTTCCTTCTTTAACACACCCTCTTTGTGGTTAATCCCTGAAGGTTACTACAACACAGAAGAAGCTACTGTCTATCTGTCTACAAGTAGGAAAAGGGATGGAGTATTTAGCAAATGAACAGTTTGTTCACAGAGACTTGGCTGCTCGGAATTGCATGTGAGCTGTTCCATATTTATATTGGTGAATCATAGGTCCCATCAGGGCCAGTTAAGCATGAAAAATATGTATATGGATATCCTGTGAAGAGTGTCAAAATTAGTGAGGTATAGTAATTTTACATGACATTTGGGGTAGCACAGTTTATCAAGAAGATTGTCCTCATTTAGAGAGGCTTGATTTGAGGGTTCAAGAGTTAACATCATCCAATACAGGATTGATGAAAACTTTGTGATCAAGGTTGCTGATTTTGGCCTGTCTGAAGACATCTATGCCAGGCACTACTTCAGACAAGGGCCAGAGGAGGAAGGAGGGACTCCTGTAAAATTGCCAGTACGATGGATGGCAATAGAGAGTCTCAATGATGGCATCTTTACTGAGAAAACTGACGTGGTATTTATTTTTTGTTGTATATATCAATATGGTGAATTATTGCATCATAATCCATGCAGTGATGTGTCTTTCAACTTGGCATTAAAACTCAGTCATTTCATTGTACACTCTATGCACAACGAAATTTTATTTGCTGGGCGATATGGATTTTATTACCCAATGCATATCAGAGTCGGTAGACTGTCTACGTAAGGATGGCAGTGATACCCCCTGCCTCCCTCCACACACACACACTCAGTTTAGCTTAGTTCAAGCTGTATTCTCCAATTTCTAGTCATTTCATGCTGTGAAGGTTGTAACATTACAGTGGGGCACCAAGGGGTTAGGACCAAATATATATACCCCCCTCTTGTGCCCTCCCCTACTACTCTCAACCCTGTTGTGTTGCTTTGTCTTTCCGCTTTTAAAGTCCATATTCCCATTGCTGGTCCATCCCTACAGTGGTCCTTTGGTGTGACTGTGTGGGAGGTGTTTTCACTGGGCAAGACACCTTATCCAGGAGTTGATCCTTTTGCCCTCGTCAAATACTTGGACAAAGGAGGGAGGCTGGACAAACCATCCAATGCAGCATGCTCAGAGGAAATGTGAGAATATTACCTTTTACAAACAGTGTCAAGTAAGATTATAATATCTTTAAGGGTTAAAGCTTTTACGTTGTTAATTAAATATTGTTATATAGATCACGTTTTACATGTTCAGGATATCCTGACATGATAACATGATTATAGTACTCCAATGTTACCTGTTATCTATATACACCATTATTATTACCTTCCAGCTATGCTGTGGTAAATAAATGCTGGGAAGGGATTCCAGACAATCGTCCTACCTTCTCCAAATTGGTCATCACATTTTCCAGCTGTCTTGAAGACATTGCAGGATACATTGATTTCTCACCAGATCCCTTCACCAAGGAATTCCCGATATCTGGCTATGATCATTTGACCCCAACACAACCACAGAGTAGAGGTGTGCACACTTCATCTTAATCTGATTGTAATTTCGGATACAACTCTTGATGAACAGTTTCACCGAACTTAACATCAGCTAATATTACAGTTTATAGTTATAATCATTTGTGTAAATAGTGCTCCAGTCCATCAAGGACAAATATGTATTCATCAGTACTATGTACAGAAGCACATGCTTATATGCACATTATAATATTAGAGAGTGAAGGCAATGCACACATTTCTGGAGTGGAAATAAATTTTGTCTTGTGAAATCATTTGGTCTAGGGGTGTGCTTGTAACAATGACCTAACAGAATCTGCTATAGGACAGCAAATTTGCTTGTTTTATCGCTATCTGGTGAAAACAGCTGCTGTAGACAACCGTAGAATAGCGTTGGCGTTCCAACACGAATAAATTTAGTAAGTATAGTAAATTTAGTAAGTATAGTAATTTTAAATTTAGTAAGTATAGTAATTTTAAATTTAGTAAGTATAGTAATTTTACACGTGCCAGACAAAAGTAGCGGTTCATGCGCATGCGTAGCCGGTAGCCGGCCACGCCTTCGCCCCATCGCTCTGATTATGCCCCTGAATTTATGCCGAAGTTAAATACACTCGTGCCCAACCGCCCACCCGCGAGGGAGGGGATAGTGGGGGTCTGGGCATGAGACTACCACAGAGGCTCTGGGTACGAGACTAGGTAACTTGATCGTATGACGTAATGCGGCCGATTCACGTGCAAAATTCAGCGTACTAACTACGTAGCGCTTGGAGTATTAACGGACACTACACTCAAGCGCAACAGCTACAACTAACAAGAGCCATATGTTTACTGAGCCACGACTCCATAAAATGAGTACTAGATCTAATTACATCACTTATCTGAACGCTCTCTTAATAGACAGAGTCTGAGGACCAATCAGACGTCCCTCCCCTTGGGCGGGTACTGGTGATGTGAGACTGAAATTCCGTGCATGTGCTGATCTACGTTTTGCGCACGGAAAACTAATTAAGAGTTCATCCCGCCCGTTAAAGACTAGTCTGGCCGTTGGCGATGGCGACAGTTTGTTTACGTCTCCAGTATCTCCTTGCTTCTACCTTCTTTCTACAACTAGGTACGCCGAAGCAGTCTACAGTACTCTACAGCGTTAGTACTCTACAGCCCGCCATATACATCTACTATTATATAGCTATAGACGGCACGCTGCGCAACGCAATGCGTACTGTTTTAGCGCGAAGTATATATACTGGTTCTGTCTCAAAGAGAGACGACAGGGGGCGTAAGAAGATGCTTTGAATGTGGGGGGGGAACATTGTGGTGGCCCACCCTACATGTACCTACTCAGTCTAGGGGGGTCTGGGGCAATGCTCCCCCAGGAAATCTTTGTTATTTGTATGCTCTGAAATCAATTCTGGGACAAATAATAAGAGAAATTGTACAAATGGACCCAATAACTGGTGTGTGTGGCCTTTCCATAAACATGGGGGACTACAGCCCCCCCCCCCCCCCCCCCCCCCCCAGCCCTCCTGCTTCTTATGCCAGTGAAAGAGTGTATTACAATTATGTAAATGTACCATATGCAGTTGGTACAGCAGAGAAATGTGGTTCTAGAGATGAACAAATGCTAGCCACTGAAGAACAAGTAGAAAAGTAAGTAAAATCACGATATACTATACTGTGAATGTTCATCATTAAAACAGTGGCAGTAACAGTTTTATTACATGTATGTGGCCCTAGAAATAGTGGTTAAAACTTCACATATTAAAATAATTCCGTATAAGGACCCCTCTTCTCATTGTAAGTATGTTATGACCCTTAGAATGTTTGCATTGCTCATAGTATTGTTTACTTTGTTCTGTAAACAGGCTCTCATTCTATTATGGTTGGTGGCATATCTTAATTTCAGGCAAATATGAGGTTCTAAAATAAGGACACAGTATATACAATGAACCTGTTAAGGCAGAAAGTGTCCTGATTATTAAGGTGTCCTGATTATCAGGGGTTGAAATTTAATTAAGGCAGCAAACCATCCTGCATGTTTATCAGAGTGCTTACATTTCGTTATGTGTCATTTTCATTGATTACACACAGGTATGGAATCCGCATTCCATATAACACCAGCTTATTTAGAGTGGGAATTCCTTGTGATGATCTGTACATACAACATGTTGACTATGTGTTCATACCAAATGATAGAGGAGGTGGTGATCCACGTGACTTTATCAGGTATTTGGATGACACGGACATTGTTATCAGCCTTCTCCCTGAAAAGTGCAGAGATACAGCAGTATCAGTGTTTTGTCATTATTTTTTGCCCCCTTGTGGAAATTCTACTGTCTTTGAGCCCCCGACATCAGTTTGTGAGGACACATGTAACTACTTGCGCACTCTATGTCCACAAGAATGGGAATTTTTAAATCAGTATATGGAGGACCGACCTTCAATAGCACCTCTTGGATTTACCATGCTCAACTGTTCCAACACTGGAGAATATCTTCATCCACTAACATATTGCTGTCAGGATCTAGGCATTGAAATTCGTAAGTATATAGAACCTCTTTAATCATGACTCTAGATCTGTGAAAATAGGAACAAACGAGACATATACAGCCTTTTTTGCTGCATATATCATGCTTGTAATACAACTCAGGATATATCACACCTTTTCTTTTTTGAGTGGGTCTGGAATATAGACTATATCCTAATAGTATCTATACTCAATATCTTGTTTATTTATATATATATATAAAGCTCCATTTGTGGATGATGACAATGACACCTCTGCTACTGATGATGACAATGACACCTCTGCTACTGATGATGACAATGAGACCTCTGCTACTGATGATCAGTCTCCTGTGCAGTTAGTTGTGGGAATATCCATGGCAACTGTAGGTGTGGTAACCATGGTGATTGTGGGTTTTGCTGTTATTGTCGTGGTGATTAAAAAGTGCAAATTACAGAATGAAGTTGTGATAAAGGACATTGCATTGCCTGAGAGGTAACTTACCGCATGAAAAAGAAGAGATGAATATCATACCATGTGCTTTGTTATTTTGTGTAGGTCAGAAATTGAGGGGTCCATACGCTACCATGGTAAATTGCTCATATTTATAAGTAACTATAATAAGGCCCTGGGTTCAAATCCCAGCTGGATTATGATGGGCCGTGTTTTAGATCACTGGTTATATATTCCACAAGTTTTTAGTAGTGTAGTTGAGGTAGGCAGAGATTCTTTCTACACTGCACAAGATTATGTTGCCATAACATGAGTCAGGTATACTATGAAATAGTGAACCACAGTCACACATGAAAGGGCATAGTCAATATGTAGGATACTGTACTATCATACATACTGTACTATCACATATACATACATGAGTCAGGTATACTATGAAATAGTGAACCACAGTCACACATGAAAGGGCACAGTCAATATCTAGGATACTGCACTATCATACATATAAGGACATAGTTATTGTTGAAGTAGTAGGGTATACTGTAGTACACAACCTGACCAATTTGTCTATTGGCCAGTAACTCATACTGTCTACTGGATTGCATATGCTTGACTCAAATAAGTAGCCAGGCCCCCCTGTTCCTACTCCTATGGTAAAGTGAAAGACATGTGCACTCATTTTCCTCGTATGTAACAGGAGTCCATATGCTATCCCGATAAATTGCTCATGTATAATTCCATTTATAAATAAGAGTGTCTATAGATCTGACTACAGTCATGTTACAAATCCCAGCTTTCATGAGGGCCATGTTTTAGATCACTGTTTATATATAGCCTATTTGGCTTCCATTCCACATATATAATGACATAGGTAAAGCATGCAGGCGGAGATACATTTCTATAATGCACAAAAATTGTTAGTTCCATATGTTTCATCCCACACTTGCAATATATGACACAGTTTAAACAGGTTAGGTATGTATTCCGACATGTGTATAACTGATCACACAGTACTTCTATATACACATGTGACGGTTGACTCTACATAAGTGTGCACTGCATTCTGGTAAAGTCTCAAGGGTCACGTGTGGGCACTGTAGAATAATGGACTACTCCATGTATCCGGAACAGTCACATATATATATTACAGTACACTGATGCACTGAATATAGGTGGTACAGTATATACTGAGACAACCTACATCATGCAATTTAGACTGCGTAAAGGCTAAAGCAACACACTCTCATTTCCCTTTGAATTATACACATGCAGACTTTGAAATAGGAAAGTGCATGCATGTACATGTTGCTTTATGCATTTGAGGTTGCAAGACCACTCTCAGTAAGATGTGATGCTGTAATTATTGGTTTTACAAACTATGGGGAATTGCAGTGATATTTTACAGTGAGCTATACTACACAGTATAATACTACAAACTTGCAAACATGATAACCACACAATGGTTAAATGACTGATTTCTAGATTTACAATCTTTTAGCTGCAAAGAATTCACACATGACAAGCTCTTGCCTCCAGCTGGTCCATATTTCTAGTTACATCCTTGAACTGCAGAGACATAGCAGGAGTATGGGATGAAATTCATGTCATCAACTGTAATTGCAAAAAGGTTGATTTACACCCACAGAAGGCGTAGGACCTCTCTAATCCAGACATCAAAATATGTCCTGATTAATGAGATGTCCTAATTTCAGGGGTTCAAATAAACGCAAACTTGGTTTTGGGATTTTAAAAGGTGCTCAATTCATTGAAGTGTCCCCATTTCATGAGGCCTAACTAGAGAGGTTGCAATGAAATATACCCTCAACTCTTCCAGCAGCTAACCCAGAACTACGAGTGCCACCTCCAGTCTTCCAACAAGAACGGGCCAGAGTTGCATCGGTGCATATTCGACGGTTGGCAGGAGAAAAACTGCTCATTCCTGGAAGAAGTATCAGCCTCATGGACACTGTGGGGCAAGGTAGAGTTAAACTTAGCCTGGGGGGTGGGGGTGGGGGTGGGAGAAATTATGTAAGTCTCAACAAGGCAGGATACGGAGGCAGAGGTGGAGAGAGAGAGGAAATAGCTATAGGATCTGATATGTGTACATATTCCTGTATTCTTAACCCAAGGAAACATTCTCTATATGGCACCTTAAGTGTGAGAATACTCCTTAGGTTGAGTGTTTGAAATTTACTCATTATTCCTGCGTGCAGGAGAATTTGGAGTTGTGTATCGTGGACATCTTACTGGCTGGAGAGGTGGCACGGAGCAGGGTCTTGTTGCTGTTAAGACAATAAAAGGTATACTTACCACTACATACACCTCACAATTTGAGCTTATGAGTGACAGTACTAGTGGAAAAATATTGTATATTTAGTACAACAAAAGCCTCCCTGCTTATTGAGGTGTCCTCATTTCACAGAATCATGACTAGAAGCCTCACTGTATATATAACTTAAGCCTACTAGTATTCTATTTAGTGATTTCAAATAAATTAGTATATACTAATTAACCCTCGGCACGCATGCGCAGCGAGGGTTATAGTAGTTGGGTCTGTGTGTCTGTTTGTCTGTTATGTCACATCTCACCTCTGGAGCATCTGTTTGTCCTGCGTACACTGTCACGTACTCAGCAGGCAATGGAGGTCAAAAAATTGTGGCTCTGTTGCAGAGATCCAGCACTGCTTTGTTGCAGAGATCCAGCACTGCTCTGTTGAAAGCCATACATATGGTCGCCCATTTTCATGCATAAAGCGTGCATGTGCATTATACCATGTTAAGCGTAGAGTTGCCATTGGTCATGTCTCCAGGCAAGGTCTGTGGCATTAACTCACGGCACAGAGAGTTCTGCACTTTAGTGCATTCATTTTGAACACGTTTGCTATAATCATGCTGACTTCTGTATTAATATTTACTAGAAGAGATACTCGAGTACAAACTGAATAGCTAGCCACATGTCTCGGTAGACGCTAGCTAGGCACAGTCATTGCACACATGTAAACATTGGTTACCTGCATGTGGCATAGAGCAATATGATATATTAGACAAGTTGTATATATGTAGCAATTTCCAGCTGTTTGCATGCCATTATTCCTTGTCTTCTTGTTCTCTGATAATCTTTTCATCAATACAGGTGTATTTAGTGCCAATGAACTGGACAACATGATCAAGGAGAGTCTAAAAATGGTGAAATTCAACCACCAGAATGTCATGAAGCTGATTGGTGTGTGTATTGAGAAAGGGCCGTCTCCCTACATCGTAATGCCATACATGACCTATGGTAGTTTGCTGTCTTATCTAAAGAAGCACAGGGCAGAGCTAACTATTGCTAACAATGATGATATTGAACTGGTGAGAACTCGTTACAATGACCTACCTTTTACACATTTTGATTAGCTCTCATTCTAGATATCAAATCCTCTGTCTTCCTTCTCTTACACACCCTCTTTGTGGTTAATCCCCGAAGGTCACTGCATCACAGAAGAAGTTACTGTCTATCTGTCTACAAGTAGCGAAAGGGATGGAGTATTTAGCAAATGAACAGTTTGTTCACAGAGACTTGGCTGCTCGGAATTGCATGTAGGTATTTTCATATTGAAGTGTATAAACTGCTATATAGTCATGACAAATCACTCTAAGAACGGCTTGGAAGGGTAAGACAAGGGAATACAATACAATATAGAAGCACTAAGCAACACTGTTACAACAAAACTTGCCCGAAGCAGTCATTTTTCAATGAAAAACTAGCAGCTTCGATTGGTATTTGAACTCATAATCCTTGCATTGTAGGCAATGCTCTTAAATACCAACTAGGTTACTGAGGCAGTTCAGCTGGCTAAACTCAAACTTTGTGCTTAATGAGAACCATTATTATTACACTATTGGCATTTATCCTGACACTCATGTGTACAAAAGAAATTGGTATTCTGATTCTGTGAATATGCAAGGGCGGAGACAGCCACTCAAAAGTGGGGGCTATTAATGTATATAAAGAAGCGAAGCGAGTTGTAGAAATCCTTCACAATGCGCATGCGCAGAAGTACGTAAACCTATAGCTCGATCATTTGAATATCGCCAATTTCACGACAGAGTGATAAATATACGTGGAGCGGGCACCCTCACTTTTGGCTTGGGAATGGAGCTAATGCCCTTGCAAAACAATAATATGTATCCATATTGCAAAAGTGGGGGGGGGGGGCTCAGCCCCCTCACTATGAAAAGTGAGGGTGCCCGAGCCCCCCCTGCCCCCCCCTATATCTCCGCCCCTGATATTATCGCATAAACTGTCCCGTCATGTTTATGAAGAATTCCTCATTTCAGAGAGGAATGATTTGCTTTCTTTTAAACTCTCTCATTACAGGATCGATGAAAACTTTGTGATCAAGGTTGCTGACTTTGGCCTGTCTGAAGACATCTATGCCAGGAACTACTTCAGACAAGGGTCAGAGGAAGAAGGAGGGACTCCTGTAAAATTGCCAGTACGATGGATGGCAATAGAGAGTCTCAATGATGGCATCTTTACTGAGAAAACTGATGTGGTTAGTATACGTATATGTAGGAATGTAACACTATAGTGGAGCTGCAGGAAGGTTATATATGAGATTGATGACTGAGCCAATGTCTAGTGTCCCCCCTCCACTGAAATTAATCATTTTAGGAAGAAATATTTCACTGAACCTGTCAAGTTTCTTCCCATTACTGGTCCATCCCTACAGTGGTCCTTTGGTGTGACTGTGTGGGAGGTGTTTTCACTGGGCAAGACACCTTATCCAGGAGTTGATCCTTTTGCCCTCATCAAATACTTGGACAAAGGAGGGAGGCTGGACAAACCATCCAATGCAGCATGCTCAGAGGAAATGTGAGATTATTACTTCAACCTTTACAAAGGGTTCCTATCATTATCATACTAGGTGAATGCAGTTGTATTTTGGTAAGTGGAATGAGCCCACCTATACAGTCATGACAACAGGCCAAATGTTAGAACGCAAGTAAAATTAAAACTCACATGTAACATTACTATATGTGTATATATATATACACATGTTTGTACCTACATATAGTCATACTATAGGTAGGCTTGCTCTGCTTGCCAATAATCATAGGCTCTTTCAATTTTTGGGATTTAGGATGTCCTGAACAGCAGTTATAAGCAGTCAGGACATCCTGAAATGAATAACATACTACAATGACTCCAATGACTTATAAATAAATTACCCACAATCTTAATAACTTCCAGCTATGCTGCAGTGACTAAATGCTGGGAAGGGATTCCAGATGATCGTCCTAACTTCTCTGAATTAGTCGTCACATTTTCCAGCTGTCTTGAAGACATTGCAGAGTACATTGATTTCTCACCAGATCCAATCACCAAGGAACTGCCGGTATTTGGCTATGATCATTTGATCCCAACACAACCAGAGAATTGAGGTGTAGGATGTAAACTGGCCATGGATGTAATTATTTTATCATTACAAATAATGATGACAATGTTACAATGTGTGCTAATGTTACGATAGTTGCAGATTCACATTTCATTAATTTCCATAGTAAATGAAAAGCACTAAAGTGTCAAACCCTCGTAAATTATGCGCATGCGTATGATGTTTGCCCGCTCCATCTATATACGTGTAAGCGACTCCGATCGGCCGCGTTGTCTAGCAACGTCGTGGTCGGATGGGAGGGGGCGCTAGGTCACGCTCGCTGTACAAATGCCCGCACTTGTTTGCATAATTGGGCGAGCGGAAGCGGATATTGGACTGACCGACCGACCTCCCCTGCGTAAAACTGTGTACTGTTTATGGGACCCGCGTGGGCCCGGGGGTGCCCTCGCGCTACGCGCAACGTAAAGCCGACTTAATTTGGCTAAGGTAAGGGCGGGGGTTTCCGGACGAAATGGGGTTTCCGAACTGGCACGTTTCTCGTAAACGACGAGGCTGCCAAAAGTGATTTTTGTTACAAGGCGAAGATACTTCCTTGGCTTCATGTTGATGCCGTTTTAGTTATTCTATTTATCTTCACTTGCAATTGTCAGCTTCTGTTCGGAAACCCCATCCTGTCTGGAACCCCTCGCCCTTACTTGCGCAACGCGCGCGCAAACATAAAACCCGGCTTTGCTACACGTGCCTCTTGCTATGGCCATGATAGAGAAGCTGGGCTTGTCAAGGGAGCGTCGGGCTGCGGAATCTGCCTAGGCCAGGGAAGAGGCTTCGTAGGAAAAGATAACGTTCCAGGAACGTCGCATTTCTGAAACTGATCAACAGCGAAACGGCGAGTTGATCGGGGATTGGTTACAGGTAGCAGGGATTCTAAAGGAGAGACAGGCCGGTTTACATCAACATAGCATCAGGCGGCAGCAGAGATTGGTTTCAGAGACTTTAGGAAGATAGGGAAGCATGTTTAGCAGGTTTCTATCCAGTGGGGGGGCAGGGGGGAAGCTTCCCCCACAAACACTTGACTCTGGTGTGTTGGGCCTGGCATACGTGGCCAAGCGAGGGAGAGTTGGGGGGATATGCGAGAAGAGACTGAACACCGGCATTGTGACCATCCTCAACTATAACCAGAGGGTCCATACTCCAGTGACTGTCCTCACTCTAGCTCATCAGGCTGGACACAGCTTTGGGTCTGAGGTATAGACAAACAGAGTATCTATAATTATGTATAGTCATCAGATATAAAATGAGGTGGCTACATACGCAAATCTATAATTTAAAGGGCTCAGAGCTCATAGAGCTCACTGACTATCTCAACCTCTGCAATATATACACATGTACGCATTTAGAGTAGTATTCCAAACCACACCTCCAATTATCAAAGCCACAGTTCATATTAAGAGTGTGGTCATGCTCTACAACTGAGTCATGCTGAGCACGACCAAGTACGTGCATGTATATGGAGCAGACAACATCTTACAGTATTAAGCACATAAAATCCATGGTGTGTGAATTGTTGTGCCATAACCCAGTAATAAACTTGAGAATGTGCCTTGATCACTACAGAACATTTCATTGAAGTGTAGTAGCTTGAAACATATATCCTTTCCCTCAGGTATGTAAATTAAATGATGTCAATGAAACATTTCCTACTACTGATCAGCCCCTACTACTGATCAGTCTACTACAGATGTCCAGTTAGCTGTTACATCTGTGGCAGCTGTAGGTGTGGTAACCATAGTGATTGTGGTTTTAGTAGCTGTTGTCATGGTGATTAAGAAATGCAAACTAAGCTCTGACAAAAGGACATTGAATTGACTAAGAAGTATCTTGAAATTCATAACATGTGATATGCTTTCCTATTGTACGTCTAACGTATAAGGTCTTGGTCAAGTTTATATTCACATTTGTATCAAACAATCACCTCGTGATCATTTCAATGACATCCATAATTATGATGGTGCATATTGAGAGTAACTCTATAAATTAACCCATTAGGGCCCTGAATGACGTTTGTCTTCAATAATACACAATAAGATTGCTCCACGTTGTATACATTCACAGCTTTCTTGACTTTCCTCCTTGAAATGCCGTGACTCTGCTCCGGTTAGCTTTTGCAGTCAATATTATTACTAGCATCGATCTTACAAGTTTACTGATCAGTAGTGGTGGTGCATGGGTAAGCTTGTTTTGATCCTCAGGATTATTACATGTATTGAGCATGTATGAACCTGCTCAGTAATAATCATAAGGATCTTGTCAAAACAACAACCACTTACCTCAAGTGTCCACCACTAGTACTAGAAAACTATTATTACACTTCGGAGTCTATGAAGGGCAGTTTTTCACTACGATTTGATAGCATACTCTTGAAATCCAGCAGAAGTTCAAGCACACTTCAAAGATTGCTGTAAACTAAGTTTTTATTTTGTTTTGAATGCCTGCACTATAATTAAGTTATACGGAGAGATACTGAGAGCTAGAGCTAGGAATAAATACACTACGATAAAATGCAGGGGTTCAAAGCTCTATCTGTCCAAGGTTAGTATAGCAAGCAAACTAACCTTCTTCCATCCTCCATCCTCTCTTCAACAGGCATCACAAATAGCTATCCTCAGCATTTTGATTGCCTTCGCGCGCGTGCGCAAACGGTCGATAATAAAGGGGTGTCAGTCATCCTGATCAATGGCGTCAGTTTGCTTGTATCTCCTTGCTTCCACCTTCTTTCTACGGCTAGGTACTAAACTGTAAGAGAGTGGAGTATTAGACCTAGTCTACGTCGTTAGTCTCGTTACTGCATGTCGTAGATACTACTTTTCTTGTATACAGTTAGTGCAGCGGAGAAATGTGGTTCTGGAGGTAGTTCTGGAAGCAGTTCTGGAGATGAACAAATGCTAACAACTGAAGAGGAATTGAAAATGTAAGTGTGATCACGTATTGTGAATGTATTCACCATAGGAGCAGTGCAGTTAGAGCTATAACCAATCAATTTTTGGCTAGCATACACTGCAAAAAGAGGTGGTTGTTTTGACCAGTGTGTGTGGTTACCTCAGTTGCATTGCATTTTACTATGGAAGTATAGTACAGTGGGGTTGTGTACGTGACTTCTATGATATAAGGTATTATCTCAAGGGGCATCATTGTAACTTGAGATAATAATGGGTTTTACCTTATACCTCAGTTGTAACAAAACAACCTCCCAAGAGGATGGGATATCTGTAAGGATGCTTTCCTGGGATATCTGTAAGGATGCTTCCTGTATCTCAAGTTACAATGATGCCCCTTGAGATAATACCTTAGAGAAAGTCACGTACACAACCCCACTGTACTACAAGTGTAAAAAACATTTCATTAAAATGTTAAGGGATGTAGGGATGGTAGTGCCAAAAATTAAAGAAACAAGATTGTAATAACCCATAGTGAACAACTGATTATGATATGACCATACACAACTTATGTATATAGTTTGGAGTTCAGAGTTCACGCTACCACAAAGATGAATTACAATTCATGTATGCAGACAAGGGATAATTGCATGCAACAATAACAACACGCGTAACCCCTCCCTACATTTCATGGGGTTACGCATGTTGTTATTGTTGCATGCAATTATCCCTTGTCTGCATACATGAATTGTAATTCATCTTTGTGGTAGCGTGAACTCTGAACTCCAAACTATATACATAAGTTGTGTATGGTCATATCATAATCAGTTGTTCACTGAGGGTTATTACAATCTTGTTTCTTTAATTTTTGGCACTACCATCCCTACATCCCTTAACATTTTAATGAAATGTTTTTTACACTTGTTTCACTAGTTTTTCTTAGGTACAGTGTCCATTTCTCTACGTAGAGTAATCCCTACTTGCTTGTGTTCGCACGAGCCCCACCCGCTTCTACTCCCGCAGACCTGCGCGCGCGCTTGAGCCCCACCTTTCTATGAAACGTGTGCACGTGACCATATAGAAATGGCTTCCAACAAATGAGGAAAATTTGCGACTATACTGTTCTGAGTAAAGTTGCGAAGATTCTCTTGGTAAAGGATCACGCACGCAAGGGAAAGGAGACGTTTCATGTAAAAACCAAGGACAGTACTTGTGCCGCTTTTGTGGTAGGCCAGTTCAACTGAAGAAGAAGATGATGAACAAAAACCAAAAGGGGGGTGTGGCAACTTCCGTAAGTCATTGTAGCTGTGTATTTTACGTACTTTGAGGGTCTTAACGGGTATAGAACCACTCGTAGAGTACGTGTATGTATCTAAAAGGGTTTGTAACTGCCGCGTTTGGGAGTTCTGAGCCATTCTATTTTGGAAAATGGGCGTGTCCTGTCGGTGCCATCCCTACATAGAGAGTCTACCGACTCTCTAATACTTCTGTAGTAAAATGTAATGGAGGAGTAGCTTGCACTCATGTATACATACAAATAATTATATAATAATTATGCTCTACATACCAAGGTTATAGTCATGTAATGCAACTGAGGTAACCACACACACTGGTCAAAATAACCACCTCTTTCTGCAGTGTATGCATGGCCTGTGGAGTGCTACTGCAGGTAACAAAATGCAGTATAAGCACTCCTCTTGGCCCCCCAAGTATAGTACATTGTGACCTTTAAGAAATTAGAAACACAGGTTTGGTTTACATTTCCATATTAGTACTGTTTATTCTTGTTCTATAAACATGCAGGCTCTTGCCATTGTGAGATATTAATTTCAGGCAAATGGGAGGCCTGAAATAAGGACACCTATAAAACAGTGAAATGAACCTCTTTAACCTCACTCACTATAGTGCCTGATATGTAGGTATATAAGCCAATTACTTGAATGGTGCAATAGGGCAATGATAAATAGGATTGGGCAGTGATATTAAAGCAGAGGTTTGACACTGTTTTTTTGAACTGGTAGTAGTAACAATCTGGCTAGTTCTGCACTACCCAAAACCAAGTTTTTAGTTACAAATTGTTGTATGTATTCATGGCAAGCAATTAATAGTCTATCACTCCAGATGTTAAATTGTTTTCACTTGCATTTGGGGAGTGACTAAAAGTAGAGCCATGTTCTGAAATATGACATTTGAGCCAGCAAAAAACACTTTATCAGTGTGTCTGTATATTAATTAAGGAGTGCTTATTATAAGCAATTTCATTAAACATGGTATATCACATAACTACAGGTATGGAAACTGTGTTCCTTATAACAGCAGTTCACTCAAACAGGGAAATCCATGTGATGATCTCTACATACAAGATGTCGACTATGTGTTCATACCATATAATAGGGGATATGGAGACCTAGAGTACTTTCTAAGTTTTGTTGGTGATGCAGAACTTGTTTTTAGTTTTGTCCCTGAAATATGCAAAGATGAAGCAAACGCAGTAACCTGTCACTATTTTTTGCCCCCCTGTGGAAATTCTACTGTCTTTCAACCCCCCACATCCATTTGTGAGGACACATGTAACTACTTGCGTAGTCTATGTCCAAATGAATGGGAACAAGTGAGCCAGTTTATGGAGAACCAACCATTTTTAACAAGGAATGGATTCACCATGATCAACTGTTCCAACACTGGAGAATACCTTCCACCATCACATTGCTGTCTGGATCTGGGCATTGGAATTCATGATAGTAAGTGTATTGCAGTGCACCCCTTTTAATCATGATTTAATGAATTATATCGAAAGGGGGTGCTCTAGCACCCAAAGCACCCCCCCTGTCTACGCCTCTGATAATGACACATCATGGAAACCTCTATATACAAGTGTAATTCATTTAAAATGTTGCAGGATGTAGGGATAGAAGTGCCAAAAAGTGTAGAAACAAGGAGGCATCCATGAAGCAAAACGGGATAATGGCATGCAACAATAATAACATTTGTAATCTCATAAAAAATAGAAGATGTAGGGAGGGGGTTACGCATTAAATCCCCTATTTTGCTGCATGGATGCTTCTTTGTTTCTCTTTTTTGGCACTTCCATCCCTACATCCTTCAACATTTTATATGAAAATATTTTTACACTTATATATCTACATTGCAGTAGCACCATTGCTTCCATCAACGACATCAACACAAGTATACAGTGGAAATACTACAGTGTTAGTATCATTGCTCCCATCAACACCTCCATCAATGGAAGAACCCAGTGAAGATGCTACACTGTATATTTATATAGGAATGAGTGGTGCAGCAGTAGTGCTAATTGTTACTGCTGTCATTGTTATCTCTCTCATTGTCTGTCTGAAAAAGAGACAAAAAGTGGACAAAGCTGATATTGTGAATGTAGCTGACAATGTTGCATATGGTACAAGCAAGGATAGGATGGAGTTGAGTGAAAATATTGCTTATGGCACAACTACCTTCAAAAGAAATGAAGATGGATATGAATATGTTTCTACCACTGTTAACAATGACATTGACATTACTACTTTTGCAAATGAGGCCTATGCAACTACTGATATTGTCCCTGTGGTTAACAACCAGGCCTATGGAATGGGGCATCACTAATTATTTTGTTAGCAATAAAGTAATTTGTATAGTATACAGCTTGTGATTTCTTATATAATGGGGTTCTCTAAACAGACACCATTTCACTACTGTTTAGATGAGATATGATAAGTACTCCTACAACGTAAGTACACTCTAGGAGAAAACTATTTAACCCCATACCGAGGCCATTGCGAGTAGGGATGCGCCAATTAGATGAGCATAATATATAAATGAGCGTGTCGGCGCCATCCCTACATAGACGCTTCGCATATAACCATGCTGCGCATGCGCACCGAGGGTAACAAAGATCCCTAGTATTGCTTCCTTTCCCTACAGTATATGATGGAGTTAGGTAATAGAAGTTTGTGTGTACTTTTTGTGCAATAATTATTGATAATAATTTGTGTCATTTCACAAAATCAAAATTGCATAGTTTACACATAAAATCATCAATACATGTTTCAAAAGTTCTTTCTGAAGAAAATCCACTGTAATTTCATTGACATTAGTTAGTGTATCAGAGAGTCGGTAGACTCTCTATGTAGGGATGGCACCGACACGCCCATTTTAAGCCTTAACAAAAACAACGACTCAGAACTCTCGAACGCGGCTGTTCTAAGCCTTTTCAGACGCACAGCCTGCTCTACGAGTGTTTCTATACACAGTAAGACTCTCAAAGTAGGTAAAATCCACTGCTACAACGGTACACGGAAATTCCTAAAACGCCGATTTCATCATCATCATCATCTTCTTCTTCTCCTTCAAACGGTCTACCTCAAAATTGACAAACGCGCCCACCTTTATTTTAGCATAAAACGATTCCTTTCTCTCCGGTGCATGATCCTAGGCCAACAGAATCGTCGTAGGATCCCTCTCGCACGAGAATGACAAGGATTTACGAGCACTTCCGTATAGTCGGACGCCATTTCCTCGTTGATTGCATATTTGTGATGTGATCGCTCATGCGCTATTAGATGATCGCGCCTGAGTCAACAATATATCCGCAGCCCTCTGCTCTAAGTAAACTCGAAGTAGACAGGATGTAGAACTCACTGAAATTACAAGTCTTACTACTGATTTACACTGACAATAATATTTCCATATATAACTAGGAGAATGCAAAGCATTTGTGGGCGAGCGCAACGAGCGGAAGAGGCAAGGCCGGCTACGTTTGCGCGTTGCGCGGGGACGCATGCGCACTGACAACGGTCGGTTGATGACATATAAACATACATACATACATACAAACAAACAAAAATTGCCATTGAGTTCACTAGTACGGGCTCGCTGCGCTCGCCCAATTATGATCAAATAGTGGTATGTTGTATTTTATTTTAAGTTCTGAATATGACAATATTCTTGTTGCAAACAGTATTAGTAACAAGTAGGAAAAACTGGTATAAAAAACATTTCATTAAAATGTTGAAGGATGTAGGGATGGTAGTGCCAAAAACTAAAGAAACAAGACCGTAATAACCCGAGTGGTGCACAGTGAACAACTGATTATATGACCATATACAACTTGTGTACATATGCAGGAAATGATGAAAACCCATGTGGAAATTGCATGCAACAATAACAACATGTGTAACCCCTCCCTACATTTTATTTCGTGGGGTTACACATGTTGTTGGCAACACCCTTCATGTGTCCATATAGGCTTCATTAGGGGTGGTAGTTATGGCAACACCCTTCATCTGTCCATAGGCTTCATTAGGGGTGGTAGTTATGGCAACACCCTTCATCTGTCCATAGGCTTCGTTAGGGGTGGTAGTTATGGTATGGCAACACCCTTCATCTGTCCATAGGCTTCATTAGGGGTAGTAGTTATGGCAACACCCTTCATCTGTCCATAGGCTTCATTAGGGGTGGTAGTTATGGCAACACCCTTCATTTGTCCATAGGCTTCATTAAGGGTGGTAGTTATGGCAACACCCTTTATCTGTCCATAGGCTTCATTAGGGGTGGTAGTTATGGTATGGCAACACCCTTCATCTGTCCATAGGCTTCATTAGGGGTGGTAGTTATGGCAACACCCTTCATCTGTCCATAGGCTTCATTAGGGGTGGTAGTTATGGCAACACCCTTCATTTGTCCATAGGCTTCATTAAGGGTGGTAGTTATGGCAACACCCTTTATCTGTCCATAGGCTTCATTAGGGGTGGTAGTTATGGCAACACCCTTCATCTGTCCATAGCCTTCATTAGGGGTGGTAGTTATGGCAACACCCTTCATTTGTCCATAGGCTTCATTAGGGGTGGTAGTTATGGCAACACCCTTTATCTGTCCATAGGCTTCATTAGTTATGTCAACTCTATATTCACTGCTGGGGAATCCACTGACCCCATCTCATGTCTGTGAGGAAATACAGAATAATTCCAAACAGGAGAAATACATCAAATATATAGCAGAGGCAGAGAACCTGGGTGGCAGGGGGGCTCGAGCCCCCCCCCCCCACATTTTATATGTTGCTATATATTTGATGTATTTCTCCTGTTTGGAATTATTCTGTATTTCCTCACAGACATGAGATGGGGTCAGTGGATTCCCCAGCAAGGGTGTTGCCATAACTATGAAGAAAAGAGATGCTTCATTAGGGGTGGTAGTTATGGCAACACCCTTCATCTGTCTGTAGGCTTCATTATATAGGAAAATAACTGTTTGGTCTCAAACATATATACTTGTACGACACTTCACTAATCAGGACACTTACTCTTCTCTGAGTGGATTAGTGAAGTTTCATTATATACCCTTATTTAAAGCTGCAGCCAGTTCTCTGCAAACTAAGGATTCCCCCCCCCCCCCCCCCCCTCCCCTCTCCCTTCCCTCACAGAAAACTAACTTTGATGATGATACTTCAACAACTGATAACATTCAATTTGGTATTCATGAGCTCATCATAGAGACCTCCTCTCCTGGAGGTGAAATATCAGCACCCTTTGTGGGAGTGGAGAGGTTCCTCCAGCTCCATTCCAAGAGAGACTTCAGCAGGTTTTGCCTGGGCTATCGCTTCACTAACAGGGATTTTGACTCTGGTGTGTTGGGCCTGGCATACATTGCCAAGCCAGGGGTCACTGGGGTGATATGTGAGAAGAGACTGAACACCGGCATTGTGACCATCCTCAACTATAACCAGAGGGTCCATACTCCAGTGACTGCCCTCACTCTAGCTCATCAGACTGGACACAGCTTTGGGTCTGAGGTATAGACAAACAGAGTATCTATAATTATGTGTAGTCATCAGATATAAAATGAGGTAGCTACATACGCAAATCTATAATTTAAAGGGCTCATAGCCCATAGAGCTCACTGACTATCTCAACCTCTGCAATATATGCACATGTACACATTTAGAGTAGTATTCCAAGCCACACCTCCAATTATCAAAGCCACAGTTCTCATTAAGAGTGTGGTCATGCTCTACCAACTGAGTCACAGAAGCTGTATAGCTGGCATATATTCATCTGTGTATGAGAGGGAGAGGTGTAACCATTACATCACCATTACATTATCAGCATGATCCTGGTCCCAGTGCGGCTGATCCTAACAACTGTAGTCCAACTGGAAACTACTTCATCATGTCTCCAGTTACTAACACAGGGTTACAGGAAAATAATGACAAATTCTCTTCCTGCAGTTGATCAATGATAGATTACTTCATTGAAACAAGGGGACAGAATGGTAGGTGTGCAATGATTTTACAAGCCTCTCTCTCTCCCTCTCCCTCTCCCTCTCCCTCTCCCTCTCCCTCTCCCTCTCCCTCTCTCTCTCTCTCTCTCACTTTCAGATGCATTCGACTGTTTCCAGACTATGTGGTAGCCTATGTCAGAATGGTTTCCTTGACAATGGGGAGGAGTGCGATTGTGTCATTGATTATAACCTGGACACTTCTGTGTGTTACAGTGACAGATGTTGTCTTGGAAAAGCATGTACACTAGTGAATGGCAGCCAGTGCAGGTAAGGGGGTGTACAGCACAGTACATAGGTGGTAACTTTTGCTGGAGGTGTTCAGTAGGCTGAGTTTTGTGTATACACAGATCTAATCTCCTAGCTAGTTAGTGCATGCACTTTCAGCTGTACATGAATAGAGAGTTGGCTAGTTAGCCATATAAGATTTTTAAACCCACAGTTCCAAGGCTGGGAATCTATAGGTGTCCTGTGTTTGTGTGTGTGTGTGTGTGTGTGTGGGGGGGGGGGGGGGGGGGGGTTAGTCTCGTGCCCAGACCCTGCCCCAAGGAGGGAATATAACTATTGATGCTTTTTTGGTCCTCGATCTCAAAATCGAGATCTCCAATCAGATTGTAGATTGGTGATGTAATAGCACAGCATGTGACAGATGAATTAGTACTTCATAACTCAGCAAATCTGTGGCTCCTGAAACTGTTGAAGCATCTGTTTAGTTGGCATTTCACACGCTCGGCTACAAAAGGCCAATAAGATCATCACAAGGCGTCTGTGAGAAGCATTATACTCCTAGTGCTAGCTGTAACTTTTAGCACGTGAATTTCAGAAGCCTCATTACGTCAAGGAATGTTTCAAAAATTACCAGACATCCCTTCCTGCAGGTGGGTGGCTGGGCACGAGACTATGTGTGGGTTTGTTCATCAGGGTTACCAGATTGGGTTACTTTCTTCTTATTTCTTCTTGTCTATGCTGTCTGCTAGTGAGCTATATACACAAATAGGTACATGTGTACATGTCATGAAATACTTTCTCTACCTCTCTCCCTGTCTTTAGCCCTTATAAAGGTAGTTGCTGTGATGCTGACACATGTACCTTCTCCGTCAGCTCTCTGCTGTGTTCTCCAGCCACTGAGTGTGCCGAGGTCTCTTCCTGCACATACCTTTGATGATTGTGGTGTATGTGTGTGTGTGGTGTGTGTGTGTGTGTGTGTGTGTGTGTGTGTGTGTGTGTGTGTGTGTGTGTGTGTGTGTGTGTGTGTGTGTGTGTGTGTGTGTGTGTGTGTGTGTGTGTGTGTGTGTGTGTGTGTGTGTGTGTGTGTGTGTGTGTGTGTGTGTGTGTGTGTGTGTGTGTGTATGTGTGTGTGTGTGTGTGTGTGTGTGTGTGTGTGTGTTACCATTCCCTGACTGCTGTGTACTCGTGACTCTGCTATATGTCCTGAGCCTGAGGCCAAGATCCCAACAGGAGATAAGGACTTCAGCAAAGCAGACAACATCTTGCAGTATTAAGCACATAAAATCCATGGTGTGTGAATTGTTGTGCCATAAGCACAGCCTCACACCATAGCAGTAATAAACTTGAGAATGTGTCTTGTCATCACTACAGAACATTTCATTGAAGTGTAGTAGCTTGAAACATGTATCCTTTTCCCTCAGGTATGTAAATTATGTGATGTCAATGAAACATTTCCTACTACTGATCAGTCTACTACTACTGGTCAGTCTACTACTACTGGTCAGTCTACTACAGATGTCCAGTTAGTTGTAGGAATATCTGTGGCAGCTGTAGGTGTGGTAACCATAGTGATTGTGGTTTTAGTAGCTGTTGTCATAGTGATTAAGAAAAAGGACATTGAATTGACTGAGAAGTAACTTGAAATTCATAACATGTGATATGCTTTCCTATTGTACGTCTAACGTATAAGGTCTTGGTCAAGTTTATATTCACATTTGTATCAAACAATTACCTCGTGATACGTCTAACGTATAAGGTCTTGGTCAAGTTTATATTCACATTTGTATCAAACAATTACCTCGTGATAATTTCAATGACATCCATAATTATGATGGTGCATATTGAGAGTAACTCTATAAATTAACCCATTAGGGCCCTGAATGATCAATAATACACAATAAGATAACTGATTGCTTCACGTTGTATACATTCACAGCTTTCTTGACTTTCCTCCTTGAAATGCTGTGACTCTGCTCCTGTTAGCTTTTGCAGTCAATATTATTACTAGCATCGATCTTACAAGTTTACTGATCAGTAGCGGTGGTGCATGGGTAAGCTTGCTTTACATGTACATGAACCTGCTCAGTAATAATCATAAGGCTCTTGTCAAAACAACAAGTTTATCCTTACCTGAAGTGTCCACCACTAGTATTTGAAGACTATTATTACACTTCGGAGGGCAGTTTTTCGCTACAATTTGATAGTATAGCAAGCAAACTAACCTTCTTCCATCTTCCATCATTTGATTGATTGAAATCCAGCAGAGAGTTCAAGCACACTTCAAAGATTGCTGTAAACTAAGTTTTATTTTGTTTTGAATGCCTGCACTATTATTAATAGTTAAACTTATACGGAGAGCTAGAGCTAGGAATAAATACACTACGATAAATGCAAGGGTTCAAAGCTCTATCTGTCCAAGGTTAGTATAGCAAGCAAACTAACCTTCCATCCTCCATCGTCTCTTCAACAGGCATCACAAATAGCTATCCTCAGCATTTTGATTGCCTTTCGCGCGTGCGCAAACGGTCGATAATAAAGGGGTGTCAGTCATCCGGAGCAATGGCGAAAGTTTGCTTGTATCTCCTTGCTTCCACCTTCTTTCTACGGCTAGGTACTAAGCTGTAAGAGAGTGGAGTATTAGACCTAGTCTACGTCGTTAGTCTCGTTACTGCGTGTCGTAGATATACATTCTTTTTCTTGTATACAGTTAGTGCAGCGGAGAAATGTGGTTCTGGAGGTAGTTCTGGAGGTAGTTCTGGAGGTAGTTCTGGAGGTAGTTCTGGAGGTAGTTCTGGAGATGAACAAATGCTAGCAACTGAAGAGGAATTGAAAATGTAAGTGTGATCACGTATTGTGAATGTGTTCACCATAGGAGCAGTGCAGTTAGAGCTATAACCAATCAATTTTTGGCTAGCATATGGCTTGTGGAGTGCAACTGCAGGTAACAAAATGCATTATAAGCACTCCTCTTGGACCCCAAGTATAGTACATTGTGACCTTTAAGAAATTAGAAACACAGGTTTGGTTTACATTTCCATATAAGTACTGTTTATTCTTGTTCTGTAAACATGCAGGCTCTGGCCATTGTGAGATATTAATTTCAGGCAAATGGGAGGCCTGAAATAAACCTCTAACCTCACTCACTGCAGTGCCTAATACGTGGGTACATAGGCTCCAACTTTTCCAAAAGTGCTTCAGGGACCATAGCCCCACCCACATGGCCCCACCCACGTCACACACCCCAATTAACTAAACCATGCCCTAAACACCGCCCATTTAGATGAATTTTAATATTATAAGATATTACAACTGTTTATTCTGTGCTACAGTAGCTTTCTTGCATGTAGTAAGCAGATTTTCATCAAGTATGGTGTCATGGCAGCATTCTTCACTATTGAATTTGATGGACATCAATGAAATGATGGTGGACTGCTTCAGAGATGGGCATGAAATGTACGCAAAAACACCCACTTAGCGCACTTAGCAGCTGCGCGTTGATTAGCAGCTGTTACGTAAGTGTCTGGATTCCGCGGTATTCTTATAGAACTCGCTAAGCAAGTTCTGTCACGCCCTTATATCCGCTCACTGTAGCGATTAGCTGTTACATAAGTGTCTGGATTCCGCTGTTAGGGCGCATACGTAAGTAGCGCGCTGTACGCCAACTTCCGGGACAAACTGTATGTCTCTCCGGGACCCGGGACAAATTCAAAAAATCCGGGACTGTCCCGGAGATTCCGGGACAGTTGGAGCCTATGTGGGTATATACACTAGCTACTTGAATGGTGCAATAGGGCAATGATAAATAGGATTGTGCAGTGATATTAAAGCAGAGGTTTGACACTGTTTTTTTTAAACTGGTAGTAGTAACAATTTGGCAAGTTCTGAACCACATTTTTAAGTTACAAATAGTTTTATGTATTTATGGCAAGCAATTAATAGTCTATCACTCCAGATGTTAAATTGTTTTCACTTGCATTTGGGGGAGTGACTAAAACTATAGACATGTTCTAAAATATGACATTTGGGCCAGCTGCAGCAAAAACTCTTTATCAGTGTGTTTGTATATTAAGGAGTGCTTATTATAAGCAATTTCATTGAACATGATATATCACATAACTACAGGTATGGAAACTGTGTTCCTTATAACAGCAGTTCACTCACTCCATGTGATGATCTCTACATACAAGATGTCGACCATGTGTTCATACCATATAATAGGGGAGGTGGAGACCTTGAGTACTTTCTAAGTTTTGTTGGTGATGCAGAACTTGTTTTTAGTTTTGCCCCTGAAATATGCAGAGATGAAGCAAAAGCAATAATCTGTCCCTATTTTTTGCCCCCCTGTGGAAATTCTACTGTCTTTGAACCCCCCACATCCATTTGTGAGGCCACATGTAACTACTTGCGTAGTCTATGTCCAAATGAATGGGAAAAAGTGAGCCAGTTTATGGAGACCCAACTATTTTTAACAAAGAATGGATTCACCATGATCAACTGTTCCAACACTGGAGAATATCTTCCACCATCACATTGCTGTGAGGATCTGGGCATTGAAATTCGTAAGTGCATTGCAGTGCATCCCTCTTAGTCACGACTCAATGAAATATAGGAAAACAACCTTTTGGCCTCAAATAAAATACTTGTATGACACTTCACTAACACTTACTTTGTCTGAGTGTGCCTGGATTAGTAGTTTTACTACATCCTAAAGGTCCAACAATGATTGAAGACAACAAGACCTCTCCTACTACTGATGATCAGTCTACTAATGATGATCAGTCTACTTATGATCCTGTCCCGTTAGCTGTAGGAATACCTGTGGTAATTGTAGGTGTGGTAACCATGGGGATTGTGGTGTTTGTAGCCATTATCATGGTGATTAAGAAACACAAAGTACAGAAGGAAGTTGTGACAAAGGACATTGCCTTGCCTGAGAGGTAAGTTATTGCATGAAGAAGAAAGGATGAATTTCATGGCATTATGTTTTCATAGGTCTGAAATTGAGGAGTTCACACGCTATCATGGTAAATTACTATATAATGTATTCATTAAGTAAGAGTATTTGACTGTATAGTGATGAGAAGGTTGTGGGTTCAAATCCCAGATGGATCCTGATTTTTCATTAAGGCTATAGTTTAGGTCATTGTTTATTTGGTCATGTGTGAGTGTTATGGGAGTCATAAAGACTCACTTCTGAATATGACTACACTGCAAATTTTGTTATCATTACAAAAGTTGTTTGTTCATCCCATACTTACATCATACACTATAAAGGAGGTGTCCTTGTTTCAAAAGACCTAATTACAGAAGTGCCACTATAGGATGAAATACATATTCTTTTCTTATTTCAGGAAATACAGAACTACAAGTGCCACCTCTAGTCTCCCAACCACAACTGGTCAGAGTCTCATCTGCAGATATTCAGCAGTTGACAAAAGAAAAACTGCTCATTCCTGGAAGAAATCTCAACCTCATGGACACTGTGGGGCAAGGTAGGAGTTGGAGGGAGAGAGGGAGTGAAAGAAAAGGGATCCTAACCCATTCTTGTACAACCTTAGTCAAATCTCATTGAGGCTTAAGTATGAGAATACTGTCTGAGGTGCATGTTGGAAAATTTTACTCATTTGTGTGTGCAGGAGAATTTGGAGTTGTGTATCGTGGACATCTTACTGGCTGGAGAGGTGGCACGGATCAGGGTCTTGTTGCTGTCAAAACACTAAAAGGTCTTTGCTAGCACATAAACATTAATGAATTAAAAAAAGAACTTGTGAGTGACAGTGGTATCCCTTTAGTCTAGATACAATATATCCTTGAGGCAGAAGATTAGTGAAGTGCCTTGATTTCAGGTGATATGAAACCACTTAAGTGCAAACCCTTGGCATGCTAATGAACTGAGGGGTGATTATACACAATAAACATAATAATTACAAGTAGCAAAAATCATTTCTTCAAAATTAGAATTAGTCTACCGACGCTCTGATACATGTAGGAATATTTACATGTTTGCCTCTTAGCTGATTATGTGTCAATAACTGCAGTGTTTGAGACTCGGAAGCCCTTTTTATGGTTTTGTGTTGGCAGTACACCTGAATAGAGAGTTATTGACTCTCTAATACATGCAGGCTTTCAAATGGAGTCACCTCTTCTAAAAATTGAAAATTCTTTGACTTCCAGGTGTATTTAGTGCCAATGAACTGGACAACATGATCAAAGAGAGTCTAAAAATGGTAAAGTTCAACCACCAGAATGTCATGAAGCTGATTGGTGTGTGTATTGAGAAAGGGCCGTCTCCCTACATCGTAATGCCATACATGGCCTATGGTAGTTTGCTGTCTTATCTAAAGAAGCACAGGGCTGAGCTAACTATTGCTAACAGTGATGATATTGAACTGGTGAGAATATATCTACATCTTCTACACCTTTTTGTCACTCCTACAACCTCCCTCACACTATCACTCCTACAAATCTTTCTGATTAACCCTTTGCAGGTTACTGCAACTCAAAAGGTGTTACTGTCTATCTGTCTACAAATAGCCAAGGGAATGAAGTATTTAGCAAATCAGCAGTTTGTTCACAGAGACTTGGCTGCTCGGAATTGCATGTGAGTTGTTCCATACTAAAATCTTAGAAATTATGCTAGCAAATTATATCTTGCTCTAATTATACACTATACACCTGTTATTGGTATAGTGGTAATATTAAAGTTAATATAGAGCACATGGCTCAATAATTAGTAAGTAAAGCCTGAGAGTTTTGGGTTCAAGTGTTTAACATCATCCAATACAGGATTGATGAAAGCTTTGTGATCAAGGTTGCTGACTTTGGCCTGTCTGAAGACATCTATGCCAGGCACTACTTCAGACAAGGGCCAGAGAAGGAAGGAGGGAGTCCTGTAAAATTGCCAGTACGATGGATGGCAATAGAGAGTCTCAATGATGGCATCTTTACTGAGAAAACTGATGTGGTATGTATATAGGAGTTTACTTTGATGAATATATATATACTGTAGCTTGTCCCTACATCTCCAATATTTTTAATGAAGCTGTTTTACTTTTGTTTTAAGTCATATACTCCCTTGCAAAATGCTCATGGTCATGTGAATCTACAGGTGTAAAAAAAGGAAATGGTGTTCAACTACATGGAAGTGCTAGTATATCATAGCTTTATTAATCAAGGAATGGTTGTTAATGTACAAAGAGTTGGAGTTTTATCATGTATATATAGAGAGAATTCATATAAGCCAGGTTAAAGGCTTACCTTTTCAGCACTCAGGGTTCTGAGCTGTTTCATTATTAAGGCTAATGCATGGGCATACGCACATATCTACATCCCTGATACTACCGAAGAAAGGATACTTTGGAACCTCCGAAGAAAGGATACTTTGGGAACAGCACTTTTGTCCTTTCTTCAGAGGTTGTCCTTATCTCAGAGGTTCATGAAATATTTTAATTTTTTACTTGGGGTGGAATATAAGTAATGTAGTGAAGTTTGTACATGAGTTAGTGTGTAAAATAGTCAAGTAAAGTTGTCTGTCTTGCTAATTGATGTGTAATATTGGCAATCCTATCAATTGTCTGACCAATACACACTTTTTCCATGCCCTTTGAATGCAAGAAACTTGTACACGTACATTTTTTTAAAGCAGGTACTGCTTCCTTGTAACGCGTGTGAGGTTTCGCTGTATACACAAGAATTTACCGACGTTGCGCTCGTACATAGCGCCGTACTGCGCAAGCGCAACTTTGCAATTTTAGGGGAGTAGCTTCCGGGTGTTCGCTATTTAGAGGCAAAAATGCACGGTGGAGCGCCGTTCGGCGCAAAGATTTTGTCCGCTTCTCGGAGGTTGCTAATGTATTACAGCTATGGTAGTTTCAATCCGTAACACCGCAAGTGTCCGTTGTAGCGTGGGTGTCCGCTTCTCGGAGGGTCCGTTATGGGAGGTTCCACTGTATATAAAGTGGGACTGCAAGTGGAGTTGGGGGTTACCGAAACATTACTATACAGTGGTCCCTCACATCTAGAGCTCATTTCATGAACCAATTTCATGCTGTGAAGGTTGTAGTTGTTCTCTTACCTCTCACCTGATTCCTAACCCCCAAGTGAAATTAGGACAAGAAACTCCACTGGAGAACCTGATGATTATTGATTTATATCTACAGTGGTCCTTTGGTGTGACTGTGTGGGAGGTGTTTTCACTGGGCAAGACACCTTATCCAGGAGTTGATCCTTTTGCCCTCATCAAATACTTGGACAAAGGAGGGAGGCTGGACAAACCATCCAATGCAGCGTGCTCAGAGGAAATGTGAGATTATTGCCTTAACCTTTACAAATGGTGTCTTATGTAAGAAGACCCTTATCTACACAGTCACACTATTAATTTTAACTTACGTGTATATTCTTATGTACACCATTATTAATCACTTCCAGCTATGCTGCAGTGACTAAATGCTGGGAAGAGATTCCAGACAATCGTCCTAACTTCTCCAAATTGGTCATCACATTTTCCAGCTGTCTTGAAGACATTGCAGGATACATTGATTTCTCACCAGATCCCTTCACCAAGGAATTCCTGATATCTGGCTATGATCATTTGACCCCAATACGACCACAGAGTAGAGGTGTGCACACTGTATATGATCATCTTAATCCGATTATTGTAATTTCGGATGCCACCCTTGATGATGATTCTAACATTAGCTAATGTTACAGTAATAATTGTGTCATTTATTTGTGCAATAGTAAAGTAGTCACTGAAGTCAATTTGGTGTCCTCCCCTGATTATTTTTTTGCAAACATTACACTCACACCACCCACAGCAGCACAGTCATGTAAAAACAGGCTAGTGATTTAAGGCCTGTATCTGCTCAGTCACAATTGAAAGTTCTGTTACTCCGAGTGCCTGGACAAGTGACACAGGCAACCCCTTCCCTTTCATCCACTCATGCAAGATCATCAGTACCACATCCTCAAGCCATGTCTGTTTAAAGCCCAGTACTACACTGCCTGTCTGGTCATTGAGGAGGATAATCCCTAACTTGAAGTAGTTACTACCAACTTCCTGAGGCACTTTGAGATGAAGAAGTGCTGGCAGCAAGGGCAACTTATCTCAGCAGTACTACTACTATCAGTACATGAATGCAAAGCATTGTGGGGAAGTGAAAGTGATCCCACCTAGTCATAGGTAGAATAAATCGTGCATAGGTACATGTGCAGGATGACAAAATATCACAACCATCACAGGGAAAGTAGCCATGAACGCGGGCCTGAAAACGTCGTATTTGCACCGTTAGTACACCGCGCAAGTCCACAGTGGGACTACTTCATTAAAGTGTAAATTAGCTTTTTGGCTCTCGGGGGAAATGCAGGAAGTAGAGGGAATCTTGTAATGTTAACAATCGGTACTGCTAACAGTGGAAGGATTAATTCCCAAGTTTGTAACGACGGCCTGGACACTTAATCTCTGCTCCACCGAAGGTCCACGACGCTCAGGAGGATGTGCGCATGAGCGTAAGTGCCGGAATGGCTCGCGTGCTGGAATGGCTGAGCCGGCTAAAAATTACGTTTCTGCAGGCAGCGTTTATTGTGTGTGACGTCAGGTCAGTACCGCTTGCCTCCAAGCTGGATCCGCACGATTGCAAGATTCCCTGTAACGGAGGATGAAGTACACGCGGTCCGTTACATATGCGCATGCGCAAACGATCGTGATATACCTGAGCAATGGCGACAGTTTGTATCTCCTTGCTACCACCTTCTTTCTACTGTTAGGTAAACAGTAATATAATCAGCAGTTTACACTGGACGAAAAGTAAAATTTCCTATGTGATCTGCTGTGGAATAGGTCACGTTTCATGACATCTCCTGTACCGATCCAGTAGTGGATCGTTGGACACGCGTAATACATGACGTACCGTTGTAATAGTGAATATTGTCCCCCCCAAAAATTGTCCCCCCCGGACATTATGCACTAGTGAATACTGCCCCCCCCCCCCCCCCCCGGCTGCCCTAGGTGAATATTGTCCCCCTTAGTGAATTATGTCCCCCATAAGATTCTTTGTTAAGGCAACTGTAGTTCATCTCCTACGGCATTTCTGATAGGGGGGACATTATTCACCTAAAATGCAGCTGGCTGACCCGTAGCCTCGTACCAGGCCGCGTGGGGGAGGGGACGAGGCTGTAGCGGCTCACAGAGGTATGTAAACAGGCAATGAAGTGAAAACAACATAAAAGAAGGCCCTAGGGCAACAAGGTTCCATAAGAAGAGTGTGAAAACACAGGTAACTGCATAATCACAAATAGTTAGCCTCAGCATCTTGTCAATGATTGCTACACACCCTTTCGTGCGCGCTCGATATAATGGGCGTGCGCAAACGGTCGATAATAAAGGGGTGTCAGTCATCCTGAGCAATGGCGTCAGTTTGTTTGTATCTCCTTGCTTCCACCTTCTTTCTACGGCTAGGTAAGCTATAAAATATAAACTGTAAAAGAGTAGAGTATTAGACCTAGACTACGCCGTTAGTCTAGTTACTGTCGTAGATATATTCTTTTTCTTGTATTCAGTCAGTGCAGCGGAGAAATGTGATTCTGGAGGTAGTTCTGGAGGCAGTTCTGGAGATGAACAAATGCTAACAACTGAAGAGGAATTGAAAATGTAAGTGTAATCACGTATTGGGAATGTGTTCACCATAGGAGCAGTGCATATTTGCCTGTGGAGTGCAACTGCAAGTAACAAAATGCTGTATAAGCACTCCTCTTGGCCCCCATAAATATATTGTGACCTTTATGAAATTAGAAACACAGGTTTGCATGGTTTACATTTCCATATTAGTACTGTTTATTCTTGTTCTGAAAACATGCAGGTTCTTGTCATTGTGAGATATTAAATTCAGGCAAATAGGAGGCCTGAAATAAGGACAGTGAAATGAACCTCTTTAACCTCACTCACTCTAGTGCCTAACACGTGGGTATATATATGCCAACTACTTGAATAGGGCAATGATAAATAGGCTTGAACAGTGATATTACAGCAGTTTTGCACTACCCAAAACCAAGTTTTTAAGTTACAAATAATTGTATGTATTCATGGCAAGCAATTAATAGTCTATCACTCCAGATGTGAAATTGTTTTCACTTGCATTTGGGGAGTGAATAAATGTATAGGCATGTTCTGAAATATGACATTTGAGCCAGCTGCAGCAAAAACACTCTATCAGTGTGTCTGTATATTAAGGAGTGCTTATTATAAGCAATTTCATTAAACATGATATATCATATAACTACAGGTATGGAAACTGTGTTCCTTATGACATCAGTTCATTCGAACGGGGAACTCTATGTGATGATCTCTACATACAAGATGTTGACTATAGCTATGTGTTCATACCATATAATAGAGGAGGTGGAGACCTAAAGTACTTTCTAGGTTTTGTTGATGATGCAGAACTTGTTTTTAGTTTTGTCCCTGAAATATGCATAGATGAAGCAAAACTAGTAATCTGTCACTATTTTTTGCCCACCTGTGGAAATTCTACTGTCTTTGAATCCCCAACATCCATTTGTGAGGACACATGTAACTACTTGCGTAGTCTGTGTCCAGTGGAGTGGGAACAAGTGAGCCAGTTTTTAGACAGCCAACCATTTCTAAAAGGCATAGGATTCACCATGATCAACTGTTCCAACACTGGAGAATACCTTCCACCATCACATTGTTGTGAGGATCTGGGCATTGGAATTCGTAAGTGCATTACAGTTGTGATTTCCCTATGGTGTGTATCACTATAATTGGTGGTCAATATTCTCAGAAACAGAAACGATGCAATAGCTAATAGTATAAACATCCTTTTATTGGCCAATAGTATAGTAATCAGTGATACACACTATGAGGAAATCACAGTAAACATCAAGAGGATATGCAAATGAGATAACCATACCAGGGTTAAGAAATTAGCATATTTATAGTGTATGATACAACTTTTTCACCTCAAACACTCTTCACTAATCAATGACACTTGCTCTTTTCCGATCGTGAGTATATGTCTGGATTAGTGAAGGTCCACTATCACATAGTGCGGTAGTACTGTGTATACAGTGGAACCTCTGAATGAAGGACACTTTGGGAGCAGAGGTTTTGTTCTCTTTTCGGAGGTTGTCCTCTGGTGGGAGGTTCAAGCCAATAGGTCATTTATAGACATAATATACCTAGATAACATGTTCTAAAAGCCCTTAAGTACATATATCTACACCATGTACTACAATTTCTAGACAAGATCACCAAAGATGAACTACAGAAACATATCAGTTTCCATAACAACACTACAAGTGCACATGCATGGTAAATAACATATATCATAGAGTCGGTAGACTCTATATGTAGGGATGGCGCCGACACGCCCATTAAGCCTTAACAAAAGTAACGGCTCAGAACTGTCGAACACAGCAGCTATGAGCCCTTTTAGACACATAACATGGACTACGAGTGTTTCTATACACGATAAGACTCTCAAAGGTGGTAAAATACACCGCTACAATGGTATACGTGAAATTGCTAAAACCCCGATTTCTCCATCTTCTTCTTCTTCTTCTTCAAACGGCCTAGCACAAAATATGTACACGTATTTACCTTGATTTTTGTAGCAAAAGGCTTCTTATTCCCGTGGGCAGTGCCTTTTACCAACGGAATCTTTGTAGGACCCCTGGTTTCACATGACCACGATTAGCAAAATGGGTGGGGCTCGCACACACGCAAAGAGCATTGTATTTGCAAGCGAGTCTACAACGAAAAAGCAGTGAGACAAGGGAGTAAAAACATTTCCATTAAATGTTGAAGGATGTAGGGATGGCAGTACCAAAAAGTAGGAAAACAAGTGCAGTATATATGCAGCAAGACAGGGGGTGAGGGCAGTATATATGCAGCAAGACAGGGGATGAGGGCATGCAACAATACTAACATGCGTAACCCCCCTACATCTTTATTATGGGGTTACACATGTTACTATTGTTGCATGCCCTCATCCCCTGTCTTGCTGCATATATACTGCCCTCACCCCCTGTCTTGCTGCATATATACTGCACTTGTTTTCCTACTTTTCGGTACTGCCATCCCTACATCCTTCAACATTTAATGGAAATGATTTTACTCCCTTTATAAAGAACAGTTTAGCCACAAGCATGCACATGTCCCAAGAGCATGATTCAGGCAATAATTGGCCAGATATATTCGTCAATGTACCCACAAAGGTACGTTCATGTACATAGCATGTCTGTGTCCCAATCTTGTCTCTGTTCATTTTTATGCTTACACTTCAAATTTCCTATATTTTTTATTTTGTACTTTATATATGAATTTGATAATTTGAAGGTTCATCAATGGATGATGTCAATGAGAACACTCACTTTTCAACTGCAAATATCCAGTTAGCTGTGGGAATACCTGTGGCAACTGTAGGTGTGGTAACCATGGGGATTGTGGTGTTTGTATCCATTATTGTGGTGATTAAGAAACGCAAAGTACAGAAGGAAGTTGTGACAAAGGACATTGCATTACCAGAGAGGTAAGTTATTGCATGAAGAAAAAAGGATGAATTTCATGGCATTATGTTTTCATAGGTCTGAAATTGAGGAGTCCACACGCTATCATGGTAAATTACTATATAATGTATTCATTAAGTAAGAGTATTTGACTGTATAGTGATGACAAGGTTGTGGGTTCAAATCACAGATGGGTCCTGATTTTCATTAAGGCTATATAGTATTTGGTCGTGTGAGTGTCATGAGAGTCATAAAGACTCACTTCTGAATATGACTACACTGCAAACTTTTGTTATCATTACAAAAGTTGTTTGTTCATCCCATACTTACATCATACACTATAAAGGAGGTGTCCTTATTTCAAAAGACCTAATTACAGAGGTATTAGGATGAAATACATATTCTCTTCTTATCTCAGCAAATACAGAACTACAAGTGCCACCTCTAGTCTCCCAACCACAACTGGTCAGAGTCTCATCTGCAGATATTCGGCAGTTGACAGAAGAAAAACTGCTCATTCCTGGAAGAAATCTCATCCTCATGGACACTGTGGGGCAAGGTAGACTTACACCTAGCCTTGAAATTTAAGTGGAAATGCCCCCGGGGCCTAGCCTCGGTTCCCAGGCCTTCCCCGTTGCGCGTTGATTGTGCGGGGGAGGGAAGTATTTGAAATCGGGGAAGGCCTGGGATGAAACATCACGTGAGGGGTAGACGTTGGGTAGACGCGCTAGCGCGCGCCGCTGTTGACCTCATCACAAATTCTTATATACTCGCGAGAGCTGAGATGTTCGACGTACGTGGCTGGTGAGTATGGAGTATATATACGCTACGCTTACACTGGCGTAAGTCTAGCTTCATTCTCAAGCGAGAAGCTTAGGTAGTGACTTCGTTGTCAACGGGGCGGGCGCAACGCGTCATCCCTCACGTGATGTTTTCATCCCAGGCCTTCCCCGATTTTAAAAACGCAGATCTACGCGCAACGGGGAAGGCCTGGGAACCGAGGCTACCCAGGGCCCCCAAGAAAGAAAAGGGATCTTCCAGTCAAATCCCAGTTAAAGTAGCTATTAGAATACTCTGTGAGGAGCATGTTGGAAAATTTTACACTCATCCCTGTATGTAGGAGAATTTGGAGTTGTCTATCGTGGACATCTTACTGGCTGGAGAGGTGGCAGGGGGCAGGGTCTAGTTGCTGTCAAAACACTGAAAGGTCTTTGCTATATTGCACATGAACATTAATGAATTAAAAAAAAGAACTTGTGAGTGATAGTGGTATCCCTTTAGTCTAGATATAATGTACCCTTGAGGTAGAAGATTAGAAAGTGCCTTGATTTCAGGTGATATGAAATCACTTAAGTGCAAATGAACTGAGATTATACACAATTGATGTATACTTGTAGGAATATTTACATATTTGCCTCTTAGCTGATTATGTGTCAATAACTGCAGTGTTCAAAAGACTTTGAAGCCCTTTTATTGTTGTGTGTTGGCAGTACACCTGAATAGAGGGTTATTGACTCTCTAATACTTACAGGCTTTCAAATGGAGTCACCTCATCTAAACATTGAAAATTCTTTGACTTCCAGGTGCATTTATTGCCAATGAACTGGACAACATGATCAAAGAGAGTCTAAAAATGGTGAAATTTAACCACCAGAATGTCATGAAGCTGATTGGTGTGTGTATTGAGAAAGGGCTGTCTCCCTACATTGTAATGCCATACATGGCCTATGGTAGTTTGCTGTCTTATCTAAAGAAGCACAGGGCAGAGCTAACTATTGCTAACAATGATGATATTGAACTGGTGAGACTATACCTACACCTTTTGCACCTTTTTAATTAACGCTCATACAAATCTTTCTGATTCCCCCCCCCCCCCACAACCTAACTTAACCCCCGCAGGTTACTGCAACTCAAAAGAGGTTACTGTCTATCTGTCTACAGATAGCAAAGGGAATGGAATATTTAGCAAATCAGCAGTTTGTTCACAGGGACTTGGCTGCTCGGAATTGCATGTGAGTTGTAATTTGTTCCATACTAAAATAATCATGCTTTAACCTACAATATCTAGATCTAATCATACACTATACACCTGTGCATATTGGTATAGTAGCACATATGGCTTGATATCTAGGAGGGAAGCCTGGTAATTGCATCTGTTATGCTACAATGTAGTTTATGTAATTACTGGGAGTTCTGCATGGGTTCAAGTGTTTGACATCATCCAATACAGGATTGATGAAAACTTTGTGATCAAGGTTGCTGACTTTGGTCTGTCTGAAGACATCTATGCCAGGCACTACTTCAGACAAGGGTCAGAGAAGGAAGGAGGGACTCCTGTAAAATTGCCAGTACGATGGATGGCAATAGAGAGTATCAATGATGGCATCTTTACTGAGAAAACTGATGTGGTATGTATATAGGAGTTTATTTTGATGAATATATATATACTGTAGCTTGTCCCTACACCCCCAATATTTTAATGAAGCTGTTTTACTTTTGTTTTAAGCCGTATATTCCCTTGCGAAATTCTTGTTTATATATGTGAGCCTCACCGTTTTGCTGCTCATGATCATGTGAATCTACATACAGGTGTATAATAACAAACAGAAATGATGTTCAACTACATGGAAGTGCTAGTATATCATAGCTTTACTCATCAAGGAATGGTTGTACAAAGGTTCTGATGGTCAAAGGCACTGCAGAGAGCCTGTTTGGTACGAAAATTAAGGTTTTTGCTAGGCTGTTTAATTAGAAGAAGAAGATGGAGAAATCAAAATTTTATGTATGTGATTGTGACAGCCTACTTAGAGTTTTATCATGTATATATAGAGAGAGGAACATTCATAAGCCAGGTTAAATGCTTACCACTTCAGCACTCAGGGTTCTGAGCTGTTTCATTATTAAGGCTAATGCATACACATGTCAGTACCATCCCTGTATTGACTCTGAGTCTCGGATACTGGACTGCAAATGGAGTTGGGAGCTACCGAAACATTTCTATACAGTGGTCCCTCACATCTAGAGCTCATTTCATGAACCAATTTCATTTCTTGCTGTGAAGGTTGTAGTTGTTCTCTTACCTCTCACCTGATTCCTAGCCCCCAAGTGAAATTAGAACAAGAAACTCCACTAGAGAACCTGATGATATGGAATTATTGATCTATACCTACAGTGGTCCTTTGGTGTGACTGTGTGGGAGGTGTTTTCACTGGGCAAGACACCTTATCCAGGAGTTGATCCTTTTGCCCTCATCAAATATTTGGACAAAGGAGGGAGGCTGGACAAACCATCCAATGCAGCATGCTCAGAGGAAATGTGAGATTATTGCCTTAACCTTTACAAACTGTGTCTATATGTAAGAATACACTTATCTATACAGTTACACTATTTAACTTACGTGTATATTCTTATGTACACAATTATTAATAACTTCCAGCTATGCTGCAGTGACTAAATGCTGGGAAGAGATTCCAGACAATCGTCCTAACTTCTCCAAATTGGTCGTCACATTTTCCAGCTGTCTTGAAGACATTGCAGGATACATTGATTTCTCACCAGATCCCTTCACGAAGGAATTCCTGATATCTGGCTATGATCATTTGACCCCAGCACAACCACAGAGTAGAGGTGTGCACACTGGATATGATCATCTTAATCCAACTATTGTAATTTCGGATACAACTCTGGATGACAATATCACTGATGATTCTAACATTAGCTAATGTTACAGTAATAATTGTGTCAGTTATTTGTGCAATAGCAAAGTAGTCACTGAAGTCAATTTGGTGTCCTCTCCTGATTATTTTTTGCAAACATTACACTCACACCACCCACAGCAGCACAGTCATGTAAAAAAGGCTAGTGATTTAAGGCCTTTATCTGCTCAGCCAAATTGAAAGTTCTGTTCCTCTGAGTGTCTGTACAAGTGACTCCCATGTCACAGACAACCCCTTCCCTTTCATCCACTCCTGCAAGATCATCAGTACCACATCCTCAAGACAGGTCTATTTCAAGCCCAGCACTAGACTGCCTGTCTGGTCATTGAGGAGGATAATCCCAAACTTGAAGTAGTTACTACCAACTTCCTGAGGGACTTTGAGATGAAGAAGTGCTGGCAGCGAGGGCAACTTATCTCAGCAGTACTACTACTACTATCAGTAGAGGACCTTCTGACAATAGTAATCAGAAGGTCCTGGGTTCGAATCCCAGCTGGATCCTGAGTTTTTTTTTAAGGATAATGACTTGGCATTGATGTTGGTTAATAGTGTTTCCATTACCAAGGCTATTCGATTACTTTACATGAATGCAAAGCATTGTGGGGAAGTGAAAGTGATCCCACCTAGTCATAGGTAGAATAAATTGTGCATATGTGCATGTGCAGGATGACAAAATATCACAACCATCACCGGGAAAGTAGCCATGAACGCAGGCCTGAACGGGTGCCATCAAGAGTGTATGATAAATGGGGGAGGAGGAAGAGTGTGTAACTTCCGTCGATTTTTGCACTGGCAAAATATTAAACCTGCGAATACTATTATTTTAAAGTGTAAAAAACATTTCATTAAAATGTTAAAGGATGTAGGGATGGTAGTGCCAAAAATTCAAGAAACGAGATTGTAATAACCCATAGTAAACAACTGATTATGATATACGAAGATGAATTACAATTCATGTATGCAGACAAGGGATAATTGCAATGCAACAATAACAACATGCGTAACCCCATGAAATAAAATGTAGGGAGGGGTTAAGGAATTTTGTTATTGTTGCATGCAATTATCCCTTGTCTGCATATATGTATAATTCATCTTTGTGGTAGTGTGAACTATGAACTCCAAACTATATACATAAGTTGTGTATGGTCATATCATAATCAGTTGGTTATTACAATCTTGTTTCTTCAATTTTTGGCACCACCATCCCTACATCCTTTAACATTTTAATGAAATGTTTTTACACTTGTTTCACTAGTTTTTCTTGGGTACCTACAGTGTCCATTTCTGTACGTAGAATAATCCCTACTTGCTTGTCTTCGCACAAGCCCCACCCGCTTCTACTCCCGCGGACCTGCGGGCGCTTGAGCCCCACCTTTCTATGAAACCTGATGCACGTGACCATATAGAAAATGGCTTCCAACAAATAAGGAAAATTTGCAATTATAGAGTTCTGAGTAAAGTTACGAAGATTCTCTTGGTCAAGAATCACGCACGCAAGGGAAAGGAGTCGTTTCATGTAAAAACCGAGGACAGTACTTGTGCCGTTTTGCGGTAGGCCAGTTCAACTGAAGAAGAAGAAGATGATGAACGGAAGAAGATGATGAACAAAAAAGGTGTGTGGCAACTTCCGTAAGTCATTGTAGCTGTGTATTTTACGTACTTTGAGGGTCTTAGCGGGTACAGAATCACTCGTAGAGTACGTGTATGTATCTAAAAGGGTTTGTAACTGCCGCGTTTGGGAGTTCTGAGCCATTCTAATGGGCATTGGAAAATGGGCGTGTTCTGTCGGCGCCATCCCTACGACCACCTAATAGAACGCGCGAAAATGAGCGTTTTGGTGGCTCTAGACACCCTCTGGTCCTAACCCACGTCGGATGAATGGCTAGAAAAACTGCTTCTAGTACGCACGCACGAGGTATTGGAAGTGCTATATATGTTTTAGTACAGAGTACACCAGAGATATTTGGCCCGTGTCAATGCGCGCGCGCGCGCGTCAATTGAAGTTACACGCTCTTCCTCCTATTCGAAATTCCGCGCATGAGCACATCCTGAGCGTCGCGTTTAAATAGAGGTAATGCTAACAGTGGAAGGATTAATTCCTAAGTTGTTAACGACGGCCTGGACACTTAATCCCAACCCTTCTCTTTGCCATACAATCCGCCATAGAAGGACCGCGACGCTCAGCATGAGCGTGATTTTGAATTTTCACGATTGCGCAACAGAGGATAAGAATACACGTTACATATGCGCATGCGCAAACGATCGTGGATACCTGAGCAATGGCGACTGTTTGTTTGTATCTCCTTGCTACCACCTTCTTTCTACAGTTAGGTAAGCAGTAATATAATGATGTGTTATAGGCGCGCCATAGGCTGCATGCCACGCGAATGGCACTATTACGTTACACAACTTTGTATATTGTTTGTTGCATGAGTTTTATCCCATACATACATTAGTTCATCATGTGATACTACAATATTGTACTCCCTAGACAATGACTATTCCTTAGAGTATGTAATCCCTGGGCCATACATATATATATAGCCTAGATCCAAGTGGTCCCTTTGATATTGTCCGCACTATATATACGCCATAGCACACTCAGCAGTGCATTATCAGATATGCACTGCTGGGTGGGTACGCGTAGTGCGGCATATATATATATATTTATAACCTAGCTCCAAGTGGTCCCTTTGATGTTGCCCGCACTATATATACACCATAGCACACTCAGCAGTGCATTATCAGATATGCACTGCTGGGTGGGTACGAGTAGTGCGGCAGGCTGAACCTCTGGCACTCACACTAGACGATGGAGCAGTTTAGACAACCGCTTTTTTACTGAGACGGGGGACTTCACGGGGGGGTGGGGGATAGATCTACACGTAGTGCAGCATCAAGAACCTCGCTCTCACAGGCACTGGAGTCTGTCCAACTGTCCCCCAACCAGAAACAACCGTTCTGCAGCTCGGTTGCGTGCCAGGAACCGCTTGGAGCTAGGCTATAGATCACTCATAACTAATACATACATAAAGTGTAAAAAAACATTTCATTACAATGTTGAAGGATGTAGGGATGGTAGTACCAAAAATTAAAGAAACAAGATTGTAATGACCTGAGTGGTGCATAGTGAACAACTGATTATGATGTGACCCCCATACACAACTTACATATGCGGGGAAATGATTAAAACCATAATAATAATGCATGTAGAAATTTACAACGTAACATATAGTTTGGAGTTCAGAGTTCACGTGCTACCACAAAGATGAATTACAATTCATGCATGTATGCAGAAAAGGGATAATTGCATGCAACAATAACTACATGCGTAACATGCTTATTTTGTATTCTACTTGTTACTATGTTGCAACAAAAATATTGCTATTGAAGTCATACACAGAGAAGATACAACATACTGCTATTGATTGTGAGGAATATTATTGTACACGAGAAAATATTTCTGGAAATAGATGTAATCAGTAGTAGGACTTGACAAAGGAAGTGTGGAAAGTACGAAGGCCATAATATAATAAAGACGTACAGAAATGTACCATTATTACAAAAACACAACATGAGGTAAGGCATTAATAGGAAATGAGGATATGACATGGAGGAATTATTGATGAGATGACAGCTGGAAATACATGTCGTTCACTGCAAAAAGAGGTGGTTGTTTTGACCAGTGTGTGTGGTTATCTCAGTTGCATTGCATGACTATAACCTGTCTTGGTATGTAGAGCATAATTATTATATAATTATTTATCTGAGTGCATCTGAGTGCATATGTAAACATGAGTGCAAGCTACTCCTCCATTACATTTTACTACGGAAGTATAGTACAGTGTGGTCATGTACATGACTTCCTCTGTGAGATAAGGTATTATCTCAAGGGGCATCATTATAACTTGAGATACAGGAAAGTATTCTTTACAGATATCCCATGCACATATCTCTTGGGAGGTTGTTTTGTTGCAACTGAGGTTTAAAGTTAAAGTAACAACCATTTTTTATGTATGCACTCAGATAAATTGCATGATGCATGTAGTTCTTACATATAGTGACAACATTTTGGGAAGTGCCACTGGAATCCCCCCCCCCCCCCCCCCCCCCCAACCCCCGAGATAAAAGCGAAAATCTCAGGAAAACCCCAGGAATGTTCTGGAAGTGTTGAGGTTTTCAGTTAGTTATTACTGGAAATGATTCAGACCACAGGGAGATCTGTATAGCAGAGTGGGGAATATTAGAGGAAAGGTGCACACAAACAGGTACTGTATATACACACATACCTGCCCATAAGTGACTCAGCACTGCTAGATGAATGCTTACAGCATTGTGGATGAGCAGAGTGAACCCACCTACCCATAAGCTTAATATTGTGTGCACGTGCATGATGATATTCAGTATTTGGTGACAATGCCGTATCATACAGAAATGTTTCTAGTGGTACAACTAGGTGTACCTGCTCCACTCACCCAATGACTCTATTATCTCACCAGATATGTTTTCAGATTTATGGCTCAGACTACTGAGTGCAGGTAAGAAAAAGGTAAATGCATGGCTTTGAATCCAAGATCTGGGAAGGTAGAGGATGAAGGAAGTCTAAAGGGGAAAGGATCAGTCAGAATACATATTTTACACACAGTCCTATTGGCTTAGTGCATAAGGTACACTACAACTATTTCATTAAGTACAATCCAACAACACTTGTATTGCAGCCAGATGCATCATGTAGAGGGTGGTTAAGTGTGATTGTTTTAGACCTGCAGCTGCACCCTTAGTGGATGTAATAGCTAAGTAACCACCTGCACATTGTAGTACAAAGTGATGTGCACTCTTGTTAACTGCATAATTGGCGAGCGGGAGTGAGCCAACCTAGTCGTGTCAACGGACCGATTTTCTCTCTCTCTCTCTATATATATATGTAACCCGCACTGTACATACCGTAATGTCATACGTGATTTTAATTTTGCGTGCACAAAATGTATACAGCCAAATCCTGTACATACCGTAATGTCCTATGTAGTCATACATGATTCTAATTTTGCGTGTGCAAAAATGTATACACGTGCGAATCCAAATCAGTTGGGTTGCTGCCGCTCGCCAACAATGTGTAGCATTCCACTAGTACAGAGTATGCAGTCTGTCAGTGAGTGACTCATCCAACTCCAAGTGTGCAACAGTGACAGATCTCTAGCTGCACTATCCAGGGGACATGCTATGGCTACTTCACATCTGCACATTCTGTATCTGTGCTTTGCTCATAGCTTGAGTTTACTTTCTGGTAGTTGCCTGAATACTCTGTATTTGGAACTACAGGGAAATACTCTGAGTTGACTTAGGCAGCCACCACTATACATTGGAACAAGCCAATGAGTGGCCACAGAGGAAATTCAATTACTTTACAATAATGGGACACTATCACATTTGTCAGAGGCATGCTGGACTTCATGTATTGGCTTATAAAAGGCCAGATGGTCAGAATGGCATCAATCTGTGGTCAGTAAGGGCTTCACACTGACTAGAGCACTCCCATTTCTTTCTCTGTACATGTGCACATGCATGGGAGTTCTTCAGCTACAACGCACTGGTTATCCTCATTAATAGGTATGGAAATGTCTCTCTTCACATGCTGGTAAGCTGAGTCATCGAAAAATGGCTCTGAGGCCATAGTGTGACACCCTTTACCAAAGTCCTACCTTTGAGTTCTGTGGATCTAATGCTCTTGAGCAAAAATCCAACAGGCTCTTTATGGACTTGCAGAGCTTTGTTTAGTAGTTTCCTACCTGTTATTTACACATGGTCCTCCCCAAAACCCTGGGCATTTGTTTGGCTTGTCAGTATCACGAACGTCACTACATTATTTTTTATGATAGCCTTTTTTTGTTGTGAAGAAGGCATCATGTGTACATACAAAAGCAAACACAAACAATGAACTTAGCTCTTAAACTCTATCCAGGGATTCGATCAGCGGCATCAGAGCGTCTTCAGACAACACAGACTGCTGTATAAATTGCAGTGAATGTCCAGGCGATATAATATAACATATGTAAATCCACACTAATGTATCTGAAAATGATTATACTAAAACGGAGCAGAGTATCATTAACTGCGATGAGACCACCTTCGATCGTAAAACGGACATTAGTTGCAGTGAAAACATGGTCGATGTATATTTAATTTACGACTGATGTATATACCTGAAAGTGATTGCGATTGTGAATCGGAGTAGTAGCGAAGGGCCTTCAGGCCACACAAACAGGCGGAACCCTGTATTTATGAGAAAAGATAGAAGTGGATACCAAACTACAGTAAAACTGACGTACCTGAGAGTGATTGTACTGCCGGGGTGAAATAGTCGGACAAATGAAAAAGCGCAGCAAACTTGAGCGCAGAGAAGTGTCGAAATGACGATAAACAGCAAGTAGATGAACGACAAAACAAAAGCAGCGCGGCGAAAAGCAGCACGTAGACTAGCAGCCCGCTTTATGTGTGATTACCCCTGGCTGCGCACAAAAGTTCAAAAGTTCATGTATCTTGCCCCCCAGTATCAGGGATACATATGTATATACAGAATATGGAATGACAATATAGTTAGGTTATCATACAGGAAACTTGTTAACACGCAGAGAACTTGAGCGTGTTCAGACTAAGAGGCCTTTGTTGAGGACGCGTCTATTACTTTTCTTACAGCTTTGTAGGAAGACAAAATATATAGCTTCAAAAACTGAAATATGAGAATAATCCCGGAGGGATAGAGCCCCCGCTCTGACTCTGGTCATAGGAACCATCGAGCATAATCCAGCCGGATAGAGCCCTCGCTCTGTCTCAATTTTCAGGTTGAGGCCTTGTCAAAGTCTCTTGCTTGAACGTACACTAACACACTTCACCAGAAGATTGCGAGCGTACGGAGGCTCCATAAACGTCATGAACTGGAGAGAGAGCACTTCGCCGCCATTTTTCAGCCCTGGTCGCACATTATGTTGACGCAGGCGCGATCGTCTAATAACGCATGGAATGATCACATCACAAATATGCAATCAACAAGGAAATGGCGTCCGACTATACGGAAGTGCTCATAAATCCTTGTCGTTCTCGTGCGAGAGGGATCTTACAACGATTCTGCTGGCCTAGGATCACACACAAAAATGAAAGGAGTCGTTTCATGCAAAAATCAAGGAGAGTACTTGTGCCACTTTTGCGGTAGGCCAGTTCAACTGAAGAAGAAGTGATGAACCAAAACAATTCAAAAAAGGGGGTGTGGCCAATCCGTTAATCATTGTATTTTATGTACTTTGAGGGTCTTAGCGGGTACAGAATCACTCGTAGAGTACGTGCATGTATCTAAAAGTGTTTGTAACTGCCGCGTTTGGGAGTCCTGAGCCATTCTATTTTGAAAAATGGGCGTGTCCTGTCGGCGCCATCCCTACATAGTCTACCGACTCTCTGTATGTATATATTCTTTTATTAACTGTGTATATACACAGTCAGTGCAGCGGAGAGATGTGACTCTGGAGATGAACAAATGTTAGCCACTGAGGAGCAATTGGAAATGTAAGTGTGATCACGTATTGTGAATGTACATGTGTTCACCATATATCATTGTTTTTGCCAGCACATGAGTGGAGTATATATTAGCGACCTTTAAGAAAGTAGAAATACAGGATTGGTTTACATTTCCATATTAGTACTGTTTACTCTTTTTCTGTAAACAGCTATGCTCTTGTCATTATGAAAATAATGTGGTTGATGGTATGATGTGGCAAAAGGGGGGCCTGAAATAAGGACATCAATAGAGAATGGTACCTCTCTACCTCACTCACTGTAGTGCCCAATATGTGGGTATATGCCAAATATAAATGGTGCAATAGGGCAATGATAAATAGCTATAGGCTTGAGCAGTAATAAGCAGAGGTTTGACAGTGTATTATTAACCCTCGACGCATGCGCAGGAGGGTTAGTTTCTGTGTGGTTGTGTGTGTGTCGGTTCGGACGATTTCTGCCATTGCACACAATAAAAAGCCCCAAAAGAGACGTCATAAGAATCAGCGCCCTATGGGAAAGATTTGTAAAAGGGCGTTTTTATGAAAATGCTTCGTTCCAAAGTTACGGCTATCTTCCCATTTATACACACTGATACAGTACCTAAAGTTGGCCATTTTGTTACGTCAGTGAGCATGCTCAAAGGCTACGTGCATTTTTATGAGAGCGATGGAAGTAATAATGCGTTTGAGAAAGGTATGTACCGTTGTTGTTCAAAAGCCTAACTGGGGTACTAAACGCTACCTGAAATATGCATGATACAGTGCGCCTCTCAAGCTTTCTCTGTGGCTAGGCAAGTTCTTCGGTATTTTCCATATACTTTCATTAGATGGGTGGCTGGGGTTCCAATATATAGCTCATTAACGCGCCAAGGGTTTGCACTTTAGTGCTAGCTATATATTTGCGTACATACTTTTTTGGAACTGGTAGTAACAATTTGGTAAGTTCTGCACTACAAGTTTTTAAGTTACAAATAGTTTTACCTGTATGTATTCATGGCAAGCAACTATCACTCCAGATGTTTCACTTACACATTTGGATCAACTAGGGAGAGACTAATACTAGGCATGTTCTCATTATGATTATTGAGGTGTCCACATTTGAGCCAGCATAAACCCTCCTGTTTGTCAGTCTGCATTTCAAGGGGTCCTTGTTATAAGCAATTTCATTGTACATGATATTTATATAACACGTATATACAGGTATGGAAACTGTGTTCCTTATGACACCAGTTCACTCGGACGGGAAATTCCATGTGATGATCTCTACATACAAAATGTTGACTATGTGTTCATACCACCTAATAGGGCAGGTGGAGACCTGGAGCACTTTGAAGAATATATTAGTAGCTCAGAACTTGTTTTTAGCTTTGCCCCTGAAATATGCAGAGATGAAGCAAAACTAGTATTTTGTCACTATTTTTTGCCCCCCTGTGGAAATTCTACTGTCTTTGAACCCCCAACATCCGTTTGTGAGGACACATGTAACTACACGCGTAGTCTGTGTCCAATGGAGTGGGAAAAAGTGAGCCAGTTTATGGAGGACCGGCCCAATTATGCAAGCGAAGGATTCACCATGATCAACTGTTCCAACACTGGAGAATATCTTCCACCATCATATTGCTGTGAGGATCTGGGCATTGAAATTCGTAAGTGCATTGCAGTGCATCATGACTCTATGATACAACACTTTTTCACCTCAAACACACTTGTATGACACTTCACTAATCAAGACACTTGCTCTTTTCCAAGTGTATGTCTGGATTAGTGAAGTTCCAATATACTTTTATGCATATTTAGCTACGTATACAGCCAGTTTTGGTGAAGGTTCATCAATGGATGATGTCAATAAGAACTCTCGTACTGATAATCACTCAATCACTGATCAATCTTCAACTGCAAATATCCAGTTAGCTGTGGGAATACCTGCAACTGTAGGTGTGGTAACCATGGGGATTGTGGTGTTTGTAGCCATTATCGTGGTGATTAAAAAGCGCAAAGTACAGAAGGAAGTTGTGACAAAGGACATTGAATTGCCAGAAAGGTAACTTATTGCATGAAGAAGAAAGGATGAATTTCATGACACTATGTTTTCATAGGTCTAAAATTGAGGAGTTCACACGCTATCGTGGTAAATTACTATATAATGTATTCCTTAAGTAAGAGTATTTGACTGTATAGTGATGAGAAGGCTGTGGGTTCTCTTTTGTCATATGTCAGTGTTATGGGAGTCATAAAGACTCACTTCTGAATATGACTACACTGCAAAATTTTGTTATCATTACAAAAGTTGTTTGTTCATCCCATACTTGCATCATACACTATAAAGGATGTGTCCTTGTTTAAAAGACCTAATTAGAGAGGTACCACTATAGGATGAAATACATATTCTCTTCTTATCTCAGGAAATACAGAACTACAAATGCCACCTCCAGTCTCCCAACCACAACTGGTCAGAATCTCATCTGCAGATATTCGACAGTTGGCAGAAGAAAAACTGCTCATTCCTGGAAGAAATATCAGCCTCATGGACACTGTGGGACAAGGTAGACTTATACCTAGCCTCGAAATTTGAGTGGGACTGCCCCCCCCCCCCTCCCCCCCAGAGAGAAAAGGGATCTTAACCTATTCCTGTACTACCCCATGCAGTCAAATCCCAGTTAAAGTAGCTATGAGGATCTGTGAGGAGCATGTCGGAAATTTTACACTCATCCCTGTATGTGTGCAGGAGAATTTGGAGTTGTGTATCGTGGATATCTTACTGGGTGGAGAGGTGGCAGAGGGCAGGACCTTGTTGCTGTTAAAACACTAAAAGGTCTTTGCACATATATACATTCTTGAATTAGAAAACAAGCTTGTGAGTGATAGTGGGATCCCTTTAGTCTAGATATACAATGTATCCTTGAAGCAGAAGATGCCCTGATTTCAGGTGATATGAAACCACTAAAGTGCAAACCTTGGCATGCTAATAAGCTGAGATTAATATACACATAATTATATGTATAGGAATATTTACATGTTTGCTCTTAGCTGATTATGTGTCAATAACTGCAGTGTTTGAGACTCTGAAGCCCTTTTTATGGTTTTGTGTTGGCGGTTCACCTGAATAGAGAGTAATTGACTCTCTAATACTTGCAGGCTTTCAAATGGAGTCACTTCATTTAAACATTGAAAATTCTTTGACTTCCAGGTGTATTTATTACCAATGAACTGGACAACATGATCAAAGAGAGTCTCAAAATGGTGAAATTCAACCACCTAAATGTCATGAAGCTGATTGGTGTGTGTATTGAGAAAGGTCCGTCTCCCTACATCGTAATGCCATACATGGCCTATGGTAGTTTGCTGTCTTATTTAAAGAAGCACAGGGCAGAGCTAACTATTGCTAACAATGATGATATTGAACTGGTGAGACTATATCTACACTTTTTGCACCTTTTTAATTAACGCTGATACAAATCTTTCTGATTCCCCCATAGGTTACTGCAACTCAAAAGAGGTTACTGTCTATCTGTCTACAGATAGCAAAAGGAATGGAATATTTAGCAAATCAGCAGTTTGTTCACAGAGACTTAGCTGCTCGGAATTGCATGTGAGTTGTAATGTTCCATACTAAAATAATCATGCTTTAACCTACAATATCTAGATCTAATCATACACTATACACCTGTACTTATTGGTATAGTGGTAATGTTAAAATTTATATATAGCACACATGACTTGAAATCTAGGAGGAAAGCATGGTAATTACATCTGTTATGCTACAATGTAGTTTATGTAATTACTGGGAGTTCTGCATGGGTTCAAGTGTTTGACATCATCCAATACAGGATTGATGAAAACTTTGTGATCAAGGTTGCTGATTTTGGTCTGTCTGAAGACATCTATGCCAGGCACTACTTCAGACAAGGGCCAGAGGAGGAAGGAGGGACTCCTGTAAAATCGCCAGTACGATGGATGGCAATAGAGAGTCTCAATGATGGCATCTTTACTGAGAAAACTGATGTGGTATGTATATAGGAGTTCATTTTCATTTTTCATTTATTTTGATGAATATATATATATACTCTAGCTTGTCCCTACACCCCCAATATTTTAATGAAGCTGTTTTACTTTTGTTTTAAGCCGTATATTCCCTTGCAAAATGCATTATTCTTGTTTATGTGAGCCTCACCCTTTTGCTGCCGTTTTGCTGCTCATGATCATGTGAATCTACAGGTGTATAATAACAAACAGAAATGACATGGAAGTGCTAGTATATCATAGCTTTACTCATCAAGGAATGGTTGTACAAAGGTTCTGATGGTCAAAGGCACTGCAGAGAATTTGTTTGATACAAATATTAAGATTTATGCTAGGCTGTTTAATTAGAAGAAGATGGAGAAATCAAAATTTCATGTATGTGATTGTAACTGCCTACTTAGAGAGTTTTATCATAGAGAGGGAAACATTCATAAGCTAGGTTAATGCTTACCATTCAGCACTCAGGGTTCTGAGCTGTTTCATTATTAAGGCTAATGCATATATGCATATACATGTCAGTACCATCCCTGCACTGACTCTGAGTCTCGGATACTGGACTGCAAGTGGAGTTGGGAGTTACCAAAACATTTCTATACAGTGGTCCCTCACATCTAGAGCTCATTTCATGAACCAATTTCTTCTTGCTGTGAAGTTCTCTTACCTCTCACCTGATTCCTAGCCCCCAAGTGAAATTAGAACAAGAAACTCCGCTGGAGAACCTGATGATATGGAATTATCTTATTAATCTATACCTACAGTGGTCCTTTGGTGTGACTGTGTGGGAGGTGTTTTCACTGGGCAAGACACCTTATCCAGGAGTTGATCCTTTTGCCCTCATGCAATACTTGGACAAAGGAGGGAGGCTGGACAAACCATCCAATGCAGCATGCTCAGAGGAAATGTGAGATTACTGCCTTAACCTTTACAAATGGTGTCTATATGTAAGAAAGACTCTTATCTATACAGTTACACTATTTAACTTACATGTATATTCTTATGTACACCATTATTAATCGCTTCCAGCTATGCTGCAGTGACTAAATGCTGGGAAGAGATTCCAGACAATCGTCCTAACTTCTCCAAATTGGTCATCACATTTTCCAGCTGTCTTGAAGACATTGCAGGATACATTGATTTCTCACCAGATCCAATCACCAAGGAATTCCCGATATCTGGCTATGATCATTTGACCCCAACACGACCACAGAGTAGAGGTGTGCACACTGGATGTGATAATCTTAATCCGACTATTGTAATTTCGGATACAACTCTTGATGACAATATCACTGATGATCCTAACATTAGCTAATGTTACAGTAATAATTGTGTCAGTTATTTGTGCAATAGTAAAGTAGTCACTGAAGTCAATTTGGTGTCCTCTCCTGATTATGTTTTGCAAACATTACGCTCACACCACCCACAGCAGCACAGTCATGTAAAAAAAGGTTAGTGATTTAAGGCCTTTATCTGCTCAGCCAAATTGAAAGTTCTGTTTCTCTGAGTGTCTGTACAAGTGACTCCCATGTCACAGGCAACCCCTTCCCTTTCATCCACTCATGTAAGAACACATGTCTGTTTCAAGCCCAGCACTAGACTGCCTATCAGGTCATTGCATGAGGAGGATAATCCCAAACTTGAAGTAGTTACTACCAACTTCCTGAGGGACTTTGAGATGAAGAGGTGCTGGCAGCAATGGCAACTTATCTCAGCAGTACTACTACTACTATCAGTACAGGACCTTCTGACAATAGTAATCAGAAGGTCCTGGGTTCGAATCCCCTGAGTTTTTTCAGTATCTTTAATAATGACTTGCATTGATCACTGGACGAAAAGTAAAATTTCCTGTGACCTGCTGTGGAATAGGTCACAGTTCATGACCTGTCCTGTATCTATCCAGTAGCGTATAGAGCTAAATGTCCTGTATATACGTAAATACAGGACATTTAGCTCTATCCACCACTGGATAGGTAAGGGACAGGTCATGAAATGTGACTTATTCCATAGCAGGTCACATAGGAAATTTTGCTTTTTGTCCAGTGTGATAAAACGGGGGAGGAAGAAGAGCGTGTAACTTCCGTCGATTTCTGCATTGGCAAAATATTAAACCTGCGAATACTTATAGGACGCGCGAAAATGAGCGTTTTGGTGGCTCTAGACACCCTCTGGTCCTAACCCACGTCGGATGAATGGCTAGAAAAACTGCTTCTAGTACGCACGAGGTATTGGTCTACCAGAAGTGCTATGTTTTAGTAAAGAGTACGCTCAGGATATGCGCATGAGCGTGATTTCGAATTTTCACGAGAGGATAAGTGTACACGCCCTCGTTACATATGCGCATGCGCTAACGATCGTGGATACCTGAGCAATGGCGACAGTTTGTTTGTATCTCCTTGCTACCACCTTCTTTCTACAGTTAGGTAAGCGGTAACATAATCAGTGTTATAGGCGCGCCATAGGCTGCATGCCACGCGAATGGCACTATTACGTTACGGTTGTACATCGTGTTGTATTGTTGTAAAATTATATGCTCTTTATTAACTGTGTATATATACAGTCAGTGCAGCGGAGAGATGTGACTCTGGAGATGAACAAATGTTAGTCACCGAGGAGCAATTGAAAATGTAAGTGCGATCACGTATTGTGAATGTACATGTGTTCACCATATATATAGAGCTATAACCAATCAATGTTTTTGCCAGCACATGAATGGAGTATATATTGGTAACCTTTAAGAAAGTAGAAATACAGGTTTGGTTTACATTTCCAGTTTACTTTTTTTTGTAAACAGCTATGCTCTTGTCATTATGAAAATAATGTGGTCGATGGTATGACGTGGCAAAAGGGGGGCCTGAAATAAGGACACCAACAGAGAATGGTACCTCTCTAACCTCACTCACTATAGTGCCCAATATGTGGGTATATGCCAAATATAAAGGAGGGTTAGTTTGTGTGTGGGTGTGTGTGGGTGTCAGTTCTGAAGATTTCTGCCATTGGGCTAATTCCCTTTAATATAGGTTACACTACACCCATGATGTATACACTAAACCACTGGGTGGGTGTAGTGTAACCGGTTTGTACCACAGAAGCCATAGAGATCAAAGAAACCGCTGCTCATGAATAATTCATATCGTAGTTTATGGCGTACTGACTCAGCACTAAGACAGTACATGTACTTCTTAGTGATGAGTCAGCACACCATACACTACGATATGAATATTAATGAGCTAAGACAATGCTGTTTTGATAGTGGGGATAGTCTTACAGGATTTGTATACAGCCGGTTTCTTTGATCTCTATGGCTTCTGTAGTACAAATAAAGATACACCCCCATAGAAGAGTGAAATTAAGATAATCCCCTTAATGTTGATATTTACACCTAGGACAATAATTATTGCTTACATAAACACCTCAGGAGCAGGGTTTACTAGTAAATTACTACAGTCAAGACAATACATAGAAAACAAAACAACACATAATCAAGAGTACCACTGGCACCCTGGACATAATTATCATCACCGGAGCATGTGTTATAGGTCATATACACATTAATGTCCAAGTTTGCTTTCATAATGAGATTCATTATAATCACATTACATCATCCTGGGGGCTCGGTTAGGGCTGAGGCTAGGGCACATTGTAAGGGAATTTCCCTGGAGGCAAAACCTCGCTTATATTTTTATGGAGCAATAGGCATGATTGCAGTGCAAAAAGAAATGATAGTGACAACTGTAGCCAATAATACATTGGTGACCATAGCAACTTAATCCATTTTTGTGAGATTGATGTGAGTATACTGTTACAATTGGTCCACTTGCACTACAGATACCAAGTTCAACACAATATACTCTTTTCTACTGCTACACACACATCTCCTCAGAACTATACATGGATGCACTAAAGAGTGACAGTTGTAGACACAACATGATGATACAAAAACATAGAAGCCACAACTGTAAACTTCCCATGAGAATCTACAAGATACATAAACATGCAAAATAAATATAACTACACAGTTTGCTACAGTACCTCTGCCTCATGCATATACAATTTGTGTATCACTACAGTAGTACTTCTGCACAGTACTATAGTGTATCACCCAGGTTTCCACCCAGAATCTCCAACTTTTTCCCGTGATCACTCAGGGCAAGGTGATGTCCTTGTCCACATAATGTATAGAATTTCTACAGTATGTACTCCTGCACAGTACCAATGTACCACCCAGGTTTCCACCCAGAAATTTCAATTTTTAATGATATTTATATAACACGTATATACAGGTATGGAAACTGTGTTCCTTATGACACCAGCTCACTGAGACGGGGAATTCCATGTGATGATCTGTACACACAAAATGTTGACTATGTGTTCATACCACGTAATAGGGCAGGTGGAGACCTGGAGCACTTTCTAGATTTTGTTAGTGACTCAGAACTTGTTTTTAGCTTTGCCCCTGAAATATGCAGAGATGAAGTCAAACTATTAATCTGTCACTATTTATTGCCCCCCTGTGGAAATCCTACTGTCTTTGAACCGCCAACATCCATTTGTGAGGACACATGTAACTACACACGTACTCTGTGTCCAATGGAGTGGGAACTGGTGGGACAGTTTTTGGAGGACAGGCCCATTTTTGCAATCAATGGATTCACCATCATCAACTGTTCCAACACTGGAGAATATCTTCCACCATCACATTGCTGTGAGGATCTGGGCATTGAAATTCGTAAGTGCATTACAGTGCATCATGACTCTAACTTTTTCACCTCAAACACACTTGTATGATACTTCACTAATCAAGACACTTGCTCTTTTCCGAGTGTATGTCTGGATTAGTGAAGTTCCAATATACTTTTATGCATATTTAGCTACATATACAGCCAGTTCTGGTGAAGGTTCATCAATGGATGATGTCAATGAGAACTCTCGTACTGATAATCACTCAATCACTGATCAATCTTCAACTGCAAATATCCAGTTAGCTGTGGGAATACCAGTGGCAACTGTAGGTGTGGTAACCATAGTGATTGTGGTGTTTGTAGCCATTATCGTGGTGATTAAAAAACGCAAAGTACAGAAGGAAGTTGTGACAAAGGACATTGCATTACCAGAGAGGTATGTTATTGCATGAAGAAGAAAGGATGAATTTCATGGCATTATGTTTTCATAGGTCTAAAATTGAGGAGTTCACACGCTATCGTGGTAAATTACTATATAATGTATTCATTAAGTAAGAGAATTTGACTGTATAGTGATGACAAGGTTGTGGGTTCAAATCCCAGATGGATCCTGATTTTCATTAAGGCTATGGTTTATTTGGTCATGTGTGAGTGTTATGGGAATCATAAAGACTCACTTCTGAATATGACTACGTGTACACTGCAAAAGTTTGTTATCATTACAAAAGTTGTTTGTTCATCCCATACTTGCATCATACACTATAAAAGAGGTGTCCTTGTTTAAAAGATCTAATTAGAAAGTTCAACTATAGGATGAAATACATATTCTCTTCTTATCTCAGCAAATACAGAACTACAAGTGCCACCTCTAGTCTACCAACCACAACTGGCCAGAGTTTCATCTGCAGATATTCGGCAGTTGACAGAAGAAAAACTGCTCATTCCTGGAAGAAATCTCAACCTCATGGACACTGTGGGGCAAGGTAGACTTACACCTAGCCTTGAAATTTGAGTGGAAATGCCCCCGGGGGGCCCCAAGAAAGAAAAGGGATCTTAACCTATTCCTGTACTACCCCATGCAGTCAAATCCCAGTTACAGTAGCTATTAGAATACTCTGTGAGGAGCATGTCGGAAAATTTTACACTCATTCCTGTGTGCAGGAGAATTTGGAGTTGTGTATCGTGGATATCTTACTGGCTGGAGAGGTGGCAGTGGGCAGGACCTTGTTGCTGTTAAAACACTAAAAGGTCTTTGCACATAAACACATTCTTGAATTAGAAAACAAGCTTGCGAGTGATAGTGGGATCCCTTTAGTCTAGATACAATGTATCCTTGAAGCAGAAGATGCCCTGATTTCAGGTGATATGAAACCACTAAAGTGCAAACGCTTGGCATGCTAATGAGCTGAGATTTACACGATAAACATAATTATACATGTAGGAATATTTACATGTTTGCTCTTAGCTGATTATGTGTCAATAACTGCAGTGTTTGAGACTCTGAAGCCCATTTTTATGGTTTTGTGTTGGCAGTACACCTGAATAGAGAGTTATTGACTCTCTAATACTTGCAGGCTTTCAAATGGAGTCACCTCATCTAAACATTGAAAATTCTTTGACTTCCAGGTGTATTTAGTGCCAATGAACTGGACAACATGATCAAAGAGAGTCTAAAAATGGTGAAATTTTACCACCAGAATGTCATGAAGCTGATTGGTGTGTGTATTGAGAAAGGGCCGTCTCCCTACATCGTAATGCCATACATGGCCTATGGTAGTTTGCTGTCTTATCTAAAGAAGCACAGGGCAGAGCTAACTATTGCTAACAATGATGATATTGAACTGGTGAGAATATATCTACACCTTTTGCACCTTTTAGTTAACACTCCTACAAATATTTCTGATTCCCCCCCCCCCATAGGTTACTGCAACTCAAAAGAGGTTACTGTCTATCTGTCTACAGATAGCAAAGGGAATGGAATATTTAGCAAATCAGCAGTTTGTTCACAGGGACTTGGCTGCTCGGAATTGCATGTGAGTTGTAATTTGTTCCATACTAAAATAATCATGCTTTAACCTACAATAACTAGATCTAATCATACACTATACACCTGTACTTATTGGTATAGTGGTAATGTTAAAATTTATATACAGTACACATGGCTTGAAATCTAGGAGGGAAGCCTGGTAATTGCATCTGTTATGCTACAATGTAGTTTACGTAATTACTGGGAGTTCTGCATGGATTCAAGTGTTTGACTCATCCAATACAGGATTGATGAAAACTTTGTGATCAAGGTTGCTGACTTTGGCCTGTCTGAAGACATCTATGCCAGGCACTACTTCAGACAAGGGCCAGAGGAGGAAGGAGGGGCTCATGTAAAATTGCCAGTACGATGGATGGCAATAGAGAGTCTCAATGATGGCATCTTTACTGAGAAAACTGATGTGGTTAGTATATATAGGAATTACTTTTGATGAATATATATATATATACTGTAGCTTATCCCTACATCCCCAATTGAAGCAGGTCTTAAGTCATATACTCCCTAGCTTGCAAAATGCATCATTCTTGTGTGTATGTGAGCCTCACCCCTTTCACTGCTCATGGTCATGTGAATCTATCGGTGCAATATTTATGGTGTTCAACTACATGGAAGTGCTAGTATATCATAGCTTTACTCATCAAGGAATGGTTGTACAAAGGTTCTGATGGTCAAAGGCACTGCAGAGAACTTGTTTGATGCAAAAATGAAGGTTTATGCTAGGCTGCTTAATTGAGAAGAAGATGGAGAAATCAAAATTTTATGTATGTGATTGTAACAGCCTACTTAGAGTTTTATCATGTATATATAGAGAGAGGAACATTCATAAGCCAGGTTAACTTCAGCACCCAGGTTCTGAGCTGTTTCATCATTAAGGCTAATGCATGGGAATGCACATGTCTGCATCCCTATACTGACTCTCAGATACTATATAAAGTGGGACTGCAAGTGGAGTTGGGGGTTACCAAAATTTCTATACAGTGGTCCCTCACATGCATCTAGAGCTCATTTCATGAACCGATTTCATTTCTTGATGTGAAGGTTGCATTTGTTCTCTTACCTCTCACCTGATTCCTAGCCCCCAAGTGAAATTAGGACAAGAAACTCCACTGGAGAACCTAATGATATGGAATTATTTATTGATTTAAGCTGATGATATGGAGTTTTCTTATTGATCAATACCTACAGTGGTCCTTTGGTGTGACTGTGTGGGAGGTGTTTTCACTGGGCAAGACACCTTATCCAGGAGTTGATCCTTTTGCCCTCATCAAATACTTGGACAAAGGAGGGAGGCTGGACAAACCATCCAATGCAGCATGCTCAGAGGAAATGTGAGATTATTGCCTTAACCTTTACAAACTGTGTCTATATGTAAGAAGACCCTTATCTATACAGTTACACTATTTAACTTACGTGTATATTCTTATGTACACCATTATTAATCACTTCCAGCTATGCTGCAGTGACTAAATGCTGGGAAGAGATTCCAGACAATCGTCCTAATTTCTCCAAATTGGTCGTCACATTTTCCAGCTGTCTTGAAGACATTGCAGGATACATTGATTTCTCACCAGATCCCTTCACCAAGGAATTCCTGATATCTGGCTATGATCATTTGACCCCAACACAACCACAGAGTAGAGGTGTGCACACTGAATATGATCATCTTAATCCGACTATTGTAATTTCGGATACAACTCTTGATGACAATATCACTGATGATTCTAACATTAGCTAATTTTACAGTAATAATTGTGTCAGTTATTTGTGCAATAGTAAAGTAGTCACTGAAGTCAATTTGGTGTCCTCCCCTGATTATTTTTTTTGCAAACATTACACTCACACCACCCACAGCAGCACAGTCATGTAAAAAAGGCTAGTGATTTAAGGCCTGTATCTCCTCTGTCACAATTGAAAGTTCTGTTACTCTGAGTGCCTGGACAAGTGACTCCCATGTCACAGGCAACCCCTTCCCTTTCATCCACTCATGTAAGAACACATGTCTGTTTCAAGCCCAGAACTAGACTGCCTGTCTGGTCATTGAGGAGGATAATCCCAAACTTGAAGTAGTTACTACCAACTTCCTGAGGGACTTTGAGATGAAGAAGTGCTGGCACCGAGGGCAATTTATCTCAGCAGTACTACTACTATCAGTACATGAATGCAAAGCATTGTGGGGAAGTGAAAGTGATCCCACCTAGTCATAGGTAGAATAAATCATGCATATGTGCATGTGCAGGATGACAAAATATCACAACCATCACAGAGAAAGTAGCCATGAACGCGGGCCTGAACGGGTGCCATCTAACGTCGAGATTGTCCGTATTTGCACCGTTAGTATATACACCGCTCAAGTCCACTGTGGGATAGGCCTGCGGAAATTATTCCCGGAATATTTTGGGAATAATAGGAAGCAAAAAGAATTGAGAATATTCCGGGAATAATGGGAAAGATAAACGGGAATATCTGTAGTTATGGCACGCGGCGGTCGTAAGGTCGATGGCAACACAAAGTGAGCAACCAGAAGTTGCCTCTCCAGCGTCTCTATCACTTCTTTGCAGCCTGCGGCCTCCTCAGGCGTCTGACCTCGCGAGACCACGTAAAGGAAGCGGAATCCACCTATGGGAAGGAAGAAGCACCAGCCCTCAAAGACGTCTCATGATTGTCTCCGCATCAGCGTTTGCGTGAGTTCCCTAACGAATCCCTGCGTGTGAACCAAGACTCAGCTCTGGAAGACTATAATTATTAAAACATCTCTAATGTTGCAATATAATGGCCGCTAAGGCGCTAACACAATTGTTCAATGTGTCATTTGTATCTGCACATTGTGGATTGTAAACACAAAATGTAGTTTTTTCTTACTGGGAATAATTGAAAATAATGGGTGATATATGAAAGAATAATAGGTGAATGAGAGAATAGAATAATAGGTTGCATTTTGGGAATTATATCCTCAGGCCTACTGTGGGACTACTGCATTAAAGTGTAAATTAGCTAAACCCTCGGCGGCAAGACCCAGGGGTGGTGTGCATGTGTATAACTTTTTGCCTCTCGGGGGAAATGCACGAAATTAAATTAAGGGAATCTTGTAATCAAAACTCGAAATCCCGCGCATAAGCACATCCTGAGCGTCGCGTTTGAATGGAGGCACTGCTAACTGCATGTGGAAGGATTAATTCCTAAGTTGTTACCGACGGCCTGCACTTAATCCCAACCCCTCTCTCTGCCATACAATCCTCCATCGAACGCTCAGGATGTGCGCATGAGCGTGATTTCGACGATTGCAGATCTTGCAGTCCCATGCGTAAACCGACATACGGAGGAGCTTTGATCTTTCGAAGTGCGCATGTCAGAAGGATTGCGCGTATGCGTACAGGGACATCTTGCAATTAAACCGAATTGCGCATGCGCATACCGTAACTGGTTTGAATATCCGAGTGTACATGTAACAGTGGAAGGATCAATTCCTAAGTTGCTAACAACGGCCTGCACACTTATCCCAACCCCTCTCTCTGCCATACAATCCTCCATTGAAGGTCCACGATAAATTCAAAATCACGCGCATGCGCACATTCTGAGCGTCGTGGACCTTCGATGGAGGATTGTACGACAGAGAGAGGGGTTTGGGATAAGTGTGCACGCCGTTGTTAGCAACTTAGGAATTGATCCTTCCACAGTTACATGTACACTCCGATATTCAAACCAGTTACCGTATGCTCATGCGCAATTCGGTTTACGCTTTGAAATTGCAAGATGTCATGAAATCCCTGTTAACCTGTGACGGGAAAGTGAGAGAGTAATTGGGGGAGGAGGGGGTAAGGGGGGTACAGAAAAGGAACAACGGGGAGGGGGTCAGGGAAGTGGGGGGGGGGGGGGGGGGGAACGGGACGAGTTGCTGCCCTATCTATACCACCTTCACAGAGTCTAGCCCGGCCCTGTGGCAGCTATAGTGTGCCATGCACTGTGTCCTTCCCTGCCATCTATCCTGACTCCGATGCCTGCCTGCTCCCTCAATCTGCTCAGGAGCCTTGCCTGGCTGCTGTGCCTCAGCCCCAGCTGGCCCACGCGGCCTATCCCAGCGCAGCATCTGTGTATGTTCTGCACTGCTCCATGCACTGGCTCTATCGTTGCTTTTGGGCCTGCTCCTTCATTCTGCTCAGGAGCCTTGCCTAGCCCTCGCAGCCGCTATTTCTCAGCTTGTGCCCGGCACCGCGCCATGCCGCTCTGGCTCCCAGAGCCTTTGCGCCGTGTGCTGGCCGACGAGCCGAGTAATTGTCCTTTTCCCTCTTGAAGGTTTCACACCCTTGCGGGTGGAGGAGGGAGGGAGTTTCCCAGCTAAGCTACACGAGCTTCTCGGGTGTTACTTACCTCGGGCTGAGGGTTCTTCTTCAGTGGGTGCGCCCGTATAGGACTGCCCGTAGTTAGGCCGTAGTTGAGCTGTAACCCCAGCGATAATTGTGTCCAGTGTCCTCTGGTCCATCTGCACAGCCGACACGGTTGGAGCTACTGCCCTCGCCGGCGGGCTCGTAGGGTCGGTACGACCAGGATCACTGTCAGCCATTGGTAAAGATTCCGAGGGTGATTACGCGCGACAAACTCAAGTTTCCAAGACGGCGGCGAAGAATAACTAAACTGTGATATATATCTCTCTCCGTACTGCTTGCTGGCACGTGGACGCTGGCTATACTGGGCATGATCACGCGTACGGCTCACGTGCTGAGGTTCTGATGCGCATGAGCCAGCTCTGTTCCCTGCCCCGCCTATGTGTGTACGCCCCATGCTAACTACGTTTAATGTGCGATTAACCTACATTATGTCGCGCACACGCGCTCGTTTTTACATATGCTCATGCGCAAACAATCGTGGATACCTGAGCAATGGCGACAGTTTGTTTGTATCTCCTTGCTACCACCTTCTTTTTACAGTTAGGTAAGCAGTAATAAAACCAGCAGTTTATGTGTTATAGGCACGCCATAGGCTGCATGACACCCGAATAGCACTATATTACGTTACATGTAGTGTTGTAAATATGTTCTTTTATTAACTGTGTATATATACAGTCAGTGCAGCGGAGAGATGTGACTCTGGAGATGAACAAATGTTAGCCACTGAGGAGCAATTGGAAATGTAAGTGTGATCACGTATTGTGAATTGTGTTCACCATATAATAGAGCTATAACAAATCAGTGTTTTTGCCAGAGTGGAGTACATATTGTGACCATTAAGAAATTAAAAACACAGGTTGGGTTTACATTTTCAGTTTATTATTTTTTCTGTAAACAGCTATGCTTTTGTCATTATGAACACTAAAGTGCAGAAGCCTCGGCGTCCGCGCGCGCGCAAATCCTTGAAAGCGCGTGCGCGAATGCTGGAAAGGCACGTGCGATTGAAACTCAAGGTTGGTTCTGTACACTGCTGGAAGCACTATAGCTTTGACCGGAGCAGTACGCATGCTTGTAGCTACTCTCTTATGAAGTAACTGCTGGTGCTTCGCTGTACATCGAACAGGAATACCTGATCGCTGTAAGCCAAGAGTAGCTATAGGCTAGAGATCTAATTAGCATCTAATTAGCATCTGGCATATTGGCTCTTTCGCTTGCGTTTCACTTTTGAACGGACACCAACCAGAGAATGGTACCTCTCTAACCTCACTCACTGTAGTGCCCAATATGTGGGTATATGCCAAATATAAATGGTGCAATAGGGCAATGATAAATAGCTATAGGCTTGAGCAGTAATAAGCAGAGGTTGATTAACCCTCGGAGCATGCGCAGGAGGGTTAGTTTGTGTGTGGGTGCGTGTGCGTGTCTGTTCGGACGATTTCTGCCATTGCGCACAATGAAAAGGAACATCATAAGAATCAGCGCCCTATGGAAAAGATTTTTAAAAAGGCGTTTTTATAAAAATGCTTCGTTCCAAAGTTACGGCTATCTTCCCATTTATACGCACTGATACAGTACCGAAAGTCGGCCATTTTTTACGTCAGTGAGCATACTCAAAGGTTTATGAGAGCGATGGAAGTAATATGCAGGTATGCACCGTTGTTGTTCAAAAGCCTAACGGGGTACTAAACGCTACCTGAAATATGGGCTAATGTAATACAGTGCGCATGCGCTTCTCAAGTCTTCTCTGTGGCTAGGCAAGTTCTTCAGTATTTTCCATGTATACTTTCATTAGACGTTCCAAATTAACGCGCCGAGGGTTTTGCACTTTGCTATTCGTGTATATAATTTTTGGAACTGTTAGTACAATTTGGCAAGTTCTGCACTACAAGTTTTAAAGTTACAAATAGTTATAGCTACCTGTATGTATTTATGGCAAGCAACTACCGCTTCAGATGTTACATTTGGGTCAACTTATTTTTACTTACATTTGGGTCAGCTGGGGAGTGACTAATACTAGACATGTTCTGATTATGATTATTGAGGTGTCCACATTTGAGCCGGCAAAAACCCACCTGTTAGTCTGCATTTCAAGGTGTCCTTATTGTAAACATTGTACATATTTTTATATAACACGTATATACAGGTATGAAAACTGCGTTCCTTATAACACCAGCTCACTCAGACGGGGAATTCCATGTGATGATCTCTACATACAAAATGTTGACTATGTGTTCATACCACGTAATAGGGCAGGTGGAGACCTGGAGCACTTTCTAGATTTTGTTAGTGACTCAGTATTTGTTTTTAGCTTTGCCCCTGAAATATGCAGAGATGAAGTCAAACTAGTAATCTGTCACTATTTTTTGCCCCCCTGTGGAAATTCTACTGTCTTTGAACCCCCAACATCCATTTGTGAGGACACATGTAACTACACGCGTAGTCTGTGTCCAATGGAGTGGGAACTGGTGGGACAGTTTTTGGAGGACCGACCAAATTTAGCAAGCGAAGGATTCACCATCATCAACTGTTCCAACACTGGAGAATATCTTCCACCATCACATTGCTGTGAGGATCTGGGCATTGAAATTCGTAAGTGCATTGCAGTGCTATGATACAACACTTTTTCACCTCAAACACACTTGCATGACACTTCACTAATCAAGACACTTGCTCTTTTCCGAATGTATGTCTGGATTAGTGAAGTTCCAATATACTTTTATGCATATTTAGCTACGTATACAGCCAGTTCTGGTGAAGGTTCAGTAATAGATGATGTCAATGAGAACTCTCGTACTGATAATCACTCAATCACTGATCAATCTTCAACTGCAAATATCCAGTTAGCTGTGGGAATACCTGTGGCAACTGTAGGTGTGGTAACCATAGTTATTGTGGTGTTTGTAGCCATTATCGTGGTGATTAAAAAACGCAAAGTACAGAAGGAAGTTGTGACAAAGGACATTGCATTGCCAGAGAGGTAAGTTATTGCATGAAGAAGAAAGAGATGAATTTCATGGCATTATGTTTTCATAGGTCTGAAATTGAGGAGTTCACACGCTATCGTGGTAAATTACTATATAATGTATTCATTAAGTAAGAGTATTTGACTGTATAGTGATGATAAGGTTGTGGGTTCAAATCCCAGATGGATCCTGATTTTTCATTAAGGCTATGGTTTATTTGGTCATGTGTGAGTGTTATGGGAATCATAAAGACTCACTTCTGAATATGACTACACTGCAAAAGTTTGTTATCATTACAAAAGTTGTTTGTTCATCCCTTACTTGCATCATACACTATAAAAGAGGTGTCCTTGTTTAAAAGATCTAATTAGAAAGTTCAACTATAAGATGAAATACATATTCTCTTCTTATCTCAGGAAATACAGAACTACAAGTGCCACCTCTAGTCTCCCAACCACAACTGGTCAGAGTCTCATCTGCAGATATTCGGCAGTTGACAGAAGAAAAACTGCTCATTCCTGGAAGAAATCTCAACCTCATGGACACTGTGGGGCAAGGTAGACTTACACCTAGCCTTGAAATTTAAGTGGAAATGCCCCCGGGGGCCCCCAAGAAAGAAAAGGGATCTTAACCTATTCCTGTACTACCCCAGTCAAATCCCAGTTAAAGTAGCTATTAGAATACTCTGTGAGGAGCATGTCGGAAAATTTTACACTCATCCCTGTATGTGTGCAGGAGAATTTGGAGTTGTGTATCGTGGACATCTTACTGGGTGGAGAGGTGACAGGGGGCAGGACCTTGTTGCTGTTAAAACACTAAAAGGTCTTTGCACATAAACACATTCTTGAATTAGAAAACAAGCTTGTGAGTGATAGTGGTATCCCTTTAGTCTAGATACAATGTATCCTTGAAGCAGAAGATGCCCTGATTTCAGGTGATATGAAACCACTAAAGTGCAAACCCTTGGCATACTAATGAGCTGAGATTAATATACACATAATTATATGTATAGGAATATTTACATGTTTGCTCTTAGCTGATTATGTGTCAATAACTGCAGTGTTTGAGACTCTGAAGCCCATTTTTATGGTTTGTGTTGGCACTATATCTGAATAGAGAGTTATTGACTCTCTAATACTTGCAGGCTTTCAAATGAAGTCACCTCATCTAAGCATTGAAAATTCTTTGACTTCCAGGTGTATTTATTGCCAATGAACTGGACAACATGATCAAAGAGAGTCTCAAAATGGTGAAATTCAACCACCAGAATGTCATGAAGCTGATTGGTGTGTGTATTGAGAAAGGGCCGTCTCCCTACATCGTAATGCCATACATGACCTATGGTAGTTTGCTGTCTTATCTAAAGAAGCACAGGGCAGAGCTAACTATTGCTAACAATGATGATATTGAACTGGTGAGAATATATCTACACCTTTTGTACCTTTTAATTAACACTCCTACAAATCTTTCTGATTACCCCCCCCCCCCCCCCCCTCCACCCAGGTTACTGCAACTCAAAAGACGTTACTGTCTATCTGTCTACAGATAGCAAAGGGAATGGAGTATTTAGCAAATCAGCAGTTTGTTCACAGGGACTTGGCTGCTCGGAATTGCATGTGAGTTGTAATTTGTTCCATACTAAAATAATCATGCTTTAACCTACAATAACTAGATCTAATCATACACTATACACCTGTACTTATTGGTATAGTGGTAATGTTAAAATTTATATATAGCACACATGGCTTGAAATCTAGGAGGAAAGCATGGTAATTGCATCTGTTATGCTACAATGTAGTTTACGTAATTACTGGGAGTTCTATATATAGTATACATGGGTTCAAGTGTTTGACATCATCCAATACAGGATTGATGAAAACTTTGTGATCAAGGTTGCTGATTTTGGTCTGTCTGAAGACATCTATGCCAGGCACTACTTCAGACAAGGGCCAGAGGAGGAAAGGGGGACTCCTGTAAAATTACCAGTACGATGGATGGCAATAGAGAGTCTCAATGATGGCATCTTTACTGAGAAAACTGACGTGGTTAGTATATATAGGAATTTATTTTGATGAATATATACTGTAGCTTATCTCTACATCCCCAATTGAAGCTAGTCTTAAGTCATATACTCCCTAGCTTGCAAAATGCATTATTCTTGTGTGTATGTGAGCTTCACCCCTATCACTGCTCATGGTCATGTGCAATATTTATGGTGTTCAACTACATGGAAGTGCTAGTATATCATAGCTTTACTCATCAAGGAATGGTTGTACAAAGGTTCTGATGGTCAAAGGCACTGCAGAGAACTTGTTTGATGCAAAAATGAAGGTTTATGCTAGGCTGTTTAATTAGAAGAAGAAGATGGAGAAATCAAAATTTCATGTATGTGATTGTAACAGCCTACTTAGAGAGAGAGAGTTTTATCATAGAGAGGGAAACATTCATAAGCTAGGTTAAATGCTTACCACTTCAGCACTCAGGGTTCTGAGCTGTTTCATTATTAAGGCTAATGCATACACATATCAGTACCATCCCTGTATTGACTCTGAGTCTTGGATACTGGACTGCAAGTGGAGTTGGGGGTTACCGAAACATTTCTATACAGTGGTCCCTCACATCTAGAGCTCATTTCATGAACCAATTTCATTTCTTGCTGTGAAGGTAGTAGTTGTTCTCTTATCTCTCACCTGATTCCTAGCCCCCAAGGGAAATTAGAACAAGAAACTCCACTGGAGAGCCTGATGATATGGAGTTTTCTTGTTGATCTATACCTACAGTGGTCCTTTGGTGTGACTGTGTGGGAGGTGTTTTCACTGGGCAAAACACCTTTTCCAGGAGTCGATCCTTTTGCCCTCATCAAATACTTGGACCAAGGAGGGAGGCTGGACAAACCATCCAATGCAGCATGCTCAGAGGAAATGTGAGATTATTGCCTTAACCTTTACAAACAGTGTCTATGTAAGAAAGACTCTTATCTATACAGTTACACTATTTAACTTATGTATATTCTTATGTACACCATTATTAATCACTTCCAGCTATGCTGCAGTGACTAAATGCTGGGAAGAGATTCCAGACAATCGTCCTAACTTCTCCAAATTGGTCATCACATTTTCCAGCTGTCTTGAAGACATTGCAGGATACATTGATTTCTCACCAGATCCCTTCACCAAGGAATTCCTGATATCTGGCTATGATCATTTGACCCCAACACGACCACAGAGTAGAGGTGTGCACACTGGATATGATCATCTCAATCCGACTATTGTAATTTCGGATACAACTCTTGATGACAATATCACTGATCCTAACATCAGCTAATGTTACAGTAATAATGTTATTTGTGCAATAGCAAAGTAGTCACTGCAGTCAATTTGGTGTCCTCCCCTGATATTTTTATTATCATGTATATTATTGTAAACATTCATTAACACACACAGCAGCACAGCCGCACAGTCATGAAAAGAAGGCTAGTGATTTAAGGCCTGTATCTGTTTGGCCAGAATTGAAAGTTCTGTTTCTCTGAGTGCCTGAACAAGTGACTCCCATGTCACAGGCAACCTCTTCCCTTTCATCCACTCATGCAAGATCATCAGTACCACATCCTCAAGTCAAGGTTTCCAAGACATGTTTCAAGCCCAGTACTAGACTGCCTGTCAGGTCATTATGTTTTCCTAGGTCTGAAAATGAGGAGTCCACATGCTACCATGGTAAATTACTAATGTATAACTAGGTATACATTCAGTGCAGTTTAGTGCCTCACGCAGTAATGTCCAGCTGCAGGTATGTCCCCCAGCCTTAGTATTAGCATATGCAAATGTCACAGTAATGGGCATACAGAGGCAGAGACAGCATGTCAAAAGTGGGGGGGCTCAGTGTTCATGAACTAGGTAGTTTATCTTAAACACACATTCGTTCTGAATACATCCTCCATAGTCTAAAGCTATCACATACATTTGACCCATTGACATCCTCCAATTTTGGGGGGCTCACCCCCTCCTGTTCAAAAAGTGGGGGGGGGATCAAGCCCCCCTCCCCCCAGGTTCTCTGCCTCTGACATACCCCCACCCCCCAGATATAATAAGGTATGAGAGTTAATAATGAACCGTGAAATACAAAGTCTGTTATTTCAAGCAAAGAAGCTTCTATTTACAGAGGTAGAGGTGGCATTACATATTTTGGAAGAAAAAAATATGCAATGGCAGCTTATAACTCAGGATATGAGTAACCCCTCCCGCATGGTATTATTGTTGTATGCCATAATCTTTGTCTTGTAGCATTTGTACCACAGAAGCCATAGAGATCAAAGAAACCGGCTGTAGTACAAATCCTGTAAGACTATCCCCACTATCAAAACAGCATTGTCTTAGCTCATTAATATTCATATCGTAGTGTATGGTGTGCTGACTCATCACTAAGAAGTACATGTACTGTCTTAGTGCTGAGTCAGTGTGCCATACACTACGATATGAATTATTCATGAGCAGCGGTTTCTTTGATCTCTATGGCTTCTGTGGTACAAACCGGTTACACTACACCCACTCAGTGGTTTAGTGTATACACTACTCGTGCTATGCACTCGTAGTGTATATCCACTAAACCACCTCGTGGGTGTAGTGTAACCTATATATATACCGTCCTACATCCTTCAGCAGTTTAATGAAAATGTTTTTACACTTTTATACACAGTTGGAGTGGTAGCTACATGGTACTGGAAGAAAATAGTTTACTGCAATTACTGGTGGTGTAGAGTGTAGTAGAGTTTCAGAGGTGTCAGATGAACTCTCCATTTTTTAAATTTGTAACCTCAGCCTGCTTAGCCAACAGAGATGTCAAAGTGGTAACTGTTTCCAGATAACTATCCATGATCCTCTGTTGATTTCTTCCCCTAAGGATCCTGGCTATACCCACTTTCAGTAACCCAGCTTCTGAAAACAAGCTCTGACTTTCACTCGGGATGGTATATACATCTACAGAAAATAGTTTACTGTGATTCATTATGCCATTGCATATACACAACTTCAGAAAACTGCGATTCATTACGTCATCGCTTTTAGTGGGATCCATATATGCGCTTGAGCAAGCGGTGGTGAATCTCTGAGCAATTACTACACCGGATTTCAGGTCCGTTGTCCCAAGGCTGCCGCGCATGCGCATCAACTGCCTGTGTTATTCCTCGGCTTGCAGTTGGAACGTTTCTGTATTCAGTGGTGAATCTCCCTTAGCAGGTTGAGCAGCCCTTTTACAGTATACGCTTACTGACAACCTGTGCTATCTGCCGGTAGATGAGATTAAATACGGTTAGCCTAATGCGCATGTGCAGCCATCAATGGAAAAACGAACGACAACGGACCTGAAATCCGGTGTAGAAATGGCGACAGTTTGTTTGTATCTCCTTGCTACAACCTTCTTTCTACAACTAGGTAAGCCGCAGTGTATGTGTTGTACAGGCGCGCCATAGGCGGCATGCCACGCGCACTATGTTCATAAACTGGAAGGCAGTGGGCATTACGTAGCTACTGTCGTAGATATTTTCTTGTTACCTGTATACAGTCAGTGCAGCGGAAAAATGTGATTCTGGAGATCAACAAATGCTAGCCACTGAAGAGGAATTGAAAATGTAAGTGTGATCACGTATTGTGAATGTGTTCACCATAGGAGCAGTGCAGTTAGAGCTTTATAACAAAATATTTTATAAGCACTCCTCTTTGGCCCTGTAAGTATTATTATTGTGACCCTTAAGAAATTAGAAACAGCAGGTTTGGTTTATTTTTCCATTAGTACTGTTTATTCACTGCAAAAATTGTTGTTGTTTGAATAGCTGTGTGGTTCTACATGACTATATATAGCATAACATCTGTTGGAATGATTTCCAGGGGATAATAAATGGTGTGTGGAGTAATTTAGTGTCTACTTAATTGTTGCTCCTCAATTCTAATACAGCACTACAGTACAGTGGTAGCTATGTCATTTGCGTATTTAGCAAAACAGTGTGGGTTGTTCAGGCCACAGTGTCCCCAAAGTGGGGTTGTGTATGTGATTTCCTCTGGGAGATAAGGTACAAACAAGGAGCCTTATTGTGTCTTGAAATGATCATAAGGGATATCATACACATCTCATGAGAGGTTGTATAGGAGTATGTTGCGACTCAGGTAACCAAACCTGTTGATCATTTGTTTTTGTAGAGCTAGCTTGTTCTGTAAACAGGCTCTTCTTGTTGTGAGAATAATTTGGTCGATGGTATCTTTCATTTCAGAATCAGACAAAACGAATCCTGAAATAGGGACATCTATGAACAGTGAAATGAACCTCTCTAACCTCACTCACTGTAGTGCCTAATATGTGGGTATATATGCCCAAATATTTGTGTGGTGCAATATTATGGGGGCAATCATGAATAGACTTAATTGGGCAGTGATAAGCAGTGATTTGACAGTGTATATGTACATCCTTTTTTGGAACTGGTAGTAGTAGTAATTTGGGAAGTTCTGCACTATCAAAAACCAAATTTTGTTAGAAATAGTTGTACCCTGCATACATTCACGGCAACCAACCAGATTTAAAATTTATCTCAGTTGCATTTGGATCAACTGGGCAGTGCAGTGTGCTGATAATTGAGATGTTCTGATTCTCAATGAATATGGCATATGAGCCAGCACAAATGCTCCAGTTTATCAGTGTGTCTGGATTTCAAGGAGTTTCATTATAAGCAACTTCATTGAACATGATTGAACATGATTATACATGTTATGCAGGTATGGAAACTGTGTTCCTTATGACACCAGTTCACTCAGACGGGGAACTCCATGTGATGATCTGTACATACAACACGTTGACTATGTGTTCATATCAGATAATAGGGCAGGTGGAGACCTGGTGTCTTATCTAAGTTTTGTTCGTGACACAGAACTTGTTTTTAGTTTTATTCCTGAAATATGCAGAGATGAAGCCAAACTAGTAATCTGTCACTATTTTTCACCCACCTGTGGAAATTCTACTGTTTTTGAACCCCCAACATCAGTTTGTGAGGACACATGTAAGTACTTGCGTAGTCTGTGTCCAATGGAATGGGAACTAGCAAGTGAGTACTTTGAGGTCCGACCAGATTTAGCAAGCGCAGGATTCACCATGATCAACTGTTCCAACACTGGAGAATATCTTCCACCATCACATTGCTGTGAGGATCTGGGCATTGAAATTCGTAAGTGCATTGCAGTGCATCCCTTTTAATCATCACTCAATGAAATATAGGAAAACAACCTTTTGGCCTCAAATAAAATACTTGTATGACACTTCACTAACACTTACTTTTGTCTGAGTGTGCCTGGATTAGTAGTTTTACTACATCCTAAAGGTCCAACAATGATTGAAGACAACAAGACCTCTCCTACTACTGATGATCAATCTACTACTAATGATCAGTCTACTAATGATCATGTCCAGTTAGCTGTAGGAATACCTGTGGTAATTGTAGGTGTGGTAACCATAGCGATTGTGGTGTTTGTAGCTGTTATCATGGTGCTTAAGAAACGTAAACAACAGAAGGAAGTTGTGACAAAAGACATTGCTGCAGTGCTTGAGAGGTAACTTATTGTATGAAGAAGAAAGAGATGAATTTCATGGCATTGTGTTTTCATAGGTCTGAAATTGAGGAGTCCACACGCTATCATGGTAAATTAATGTATTTGTATGTAAGAGTGTCTGACTGTATAGTAATGAGAAAGTTGTGGGTGTTCAAATCTCAGCTGCATTCTGATGGGGGTGGGGGTGGGGTCTCAGCTATAGTTGGAGCTGTGACACTGTAACATTGAGATTAAATGTAGGGTCAATCTTTAAGTTAGTGAGGGCTACTATGGTTTAGCTCACTGTTTATTTGGTCATGTGTAAATGTTATGGCAGTTGTAGAGACTCACTTCTACACGGCAAGATTTGCTATCAAAACAACTTGTTCATCTCATACTTGCATCATACACTAAAGCAGTGTTCCTTTAAGGAATAGTTATGTTCGTATATAGAAGACAAAATCCACCAACCCAAAAATGAGGAGGGCAATAGTGAACCTCTCTGCATGCCCTGTTACATGGTATGATAACTATCCTGGAGGCCTGTGATCCTTCTAGGTCTCTGTTGAACTCCCCTCCCCCCAAGAATCCTTGCTATATATACCCATGTGGCATGACTTTTAGTAACCCAGCTTCTGAAAACAACCTAACTTTCTTTGCACTTACACAGGGAAAATGGTCCATGAATACGGACTTCCACGGGGTCAAAGGAGTCCGTCTTTTCACCGTGCGGACACCGTACGCACGTTGCAAAAGTCCGCGTAAGTCCGTATAGATACCATGTATCACCACGGACTTACATGGTCTTACGCGGACTTTTGCAACGTGCGTACGGTGTCCGCACAGTGAAAAGACGGACTCCTTTGACCCCGTGGAAGTCCGTATTCATGGACCATTTTCCCTGTGTTACATATACATAACTCAGGATGTTACAACTTATGATAGTGTGGCAATTTCTCTCTCATTAGCAACATATTTAGTGGCAGTATTACACCCAGCTATATCTGAACATACACTAGCCGAGGCAGCCAGTTTTTCTTTGAAAAATGACTGCTTCAGGCGAGTTGTGTTGTGTTGCTTTGCCTTTCTGTTGTGTTGTTGTTGCCTTGCCTTGCCTTGCCTTTCTAAGCATCTCTTGGATTTATTGTTCATACACTAGAGAAACCTTGCTTTTGCAGTGATACATGTACATGCACTGTGTTTCACTGCCATAAGTTCTTTGCTAGCTAATGAGAGAGAAATTGAAGCTGTATACATATATACAATACTGAGTCATATGTTTGTCAGTATACAGGTTCAAATCACTTGTAAGTGTTTGTTTTCAGATGCTGGAGCTCAGTCCCCCCACACTTCATTAACAAGGAATTTAGTAGTTGTAGTACAGAGTCTATACTCAACTGTTGACTCTACATGTGTGTACTGCACTCTGTAAAGTGTACATCACAAGGGTCAACAGTAATGTCTCTACTATTGTCTCTTTCGTTATAGTGGACTAGCAAAAAGCCACACATGTAAGGACATAGTCTCTATAGTATCACGTATAGAAGGACATACCGGTAGTTGTTGTGAGGGTATATAATGTCACTGCAAAAACAAGATGGTTATTTTAACGAAGTGTTTACCTCAGTTGCATGTATAGTCACTTATTCACGTAATTGACAATTTAATGGCTGTTGAACAAACGTTTAGAGGAGAGCCAACAAGGCGCATACCATAGGCCCATAGACCGAGTATATAATTGTTATTTCAATCCAAAGATGTCATGTTAGGGTCTATGGAAAACATGTGAGGCCAATCATATAATCACTCAGCCAGTAAATTATGGTGATGAAAATTTACAGGTTGAATGATTACATGTGCTGTTGCTACATTCGTTGAATGTCAGCTACTGTACACAGCATTCTGTCTGAAGATACAAGACTGACAAAACATACAACTGAGATAACTATACCTCTTTGTTCAACAGCCATTTACGTGAACGAGTGACTACACATGCAACTGAGTTAACAACATTTTGTGTTAAAATAACCATCATGTTTTTGCAGTGAGCTAGCTATAGGATATGTACAGCAGAGTATCACATGGCCTAACTATTGGGGCAGAGATTGCTTTTTGATGCTAATGGACATTCACAATCACATAGAAGCTGCCCACAAACTAAGCATACTTATTATTCCAGTGCTATCAGATGAACTGTATGCAAGCTATTTTTTAGTACACTGAGGCAACTTAAAATGTGATGCTGTATATAATTGCATGGCAGAAGACTGCCCATAACATAGGTTCCTTTTCTCTGGACACATAGGATTGCTTTGTCCAATTTATTGAGGTGTCCTTGTTTCAAATTAGAGAGGTTCCACTATATGATGAATACACAGTCTTTGTATGTCAATTCTCTCAGGAAATACAGAACTACAAGTGCCACCTCTAGTCTTCCAACCACAACGTGCCAGAGTCTCTTCTGCACATATTCGGCAGTTGACAAAAGAAAAACTGCTCGTTCCTGGAAGAAACCTCAGTCTCATGGACACAGTGGGGCAAGGTAGAGTTACAGTTAGCCTTGAAATTTGAGTGGGAATGCCCCCCAAGACAGAAGAGAGGGAGTGAAAGAATATTCCCTAGTCAACCCAAGGGGGCTAAAGTATGAGAGTACTCTTAGGAATGTATTGGAAAATTGTACTCATTCCTGTGTGCAGGAGAATTTGGAGTTGTGTATCGTGGACATCTTACTGGATGGAGAGCTGGCAGTGGGCAGGGTCTTGTTGCTGTTAAAACACTAAAAGGTACTTGCCAGTACATACACATCATGAATTAAAAAATAAGCTTGTGAGTGACAGTGGAATCCCTTTAATCTAATTACAATGTATTCTTGAGGCAGAAGATTAGTAAAGTGCCCTGCTTTCAGGTGATATAAATATGGTATTTGGGGCAGCAAAGGCCCCTGTTTATCAAGGTGGCTTCATTTTAGGGATTCATGACTATCTCTGTATAGTAAACACTCACCCACCTCTGTCTACTTTCACATTCCACACAATCATATATATAATATAAATGTAGTAAATGTATAAATATTACATGTTTGCCTCTTAGCTGTTTATATGTGTCAGTGTTTCGAGACTGTGAAGGCCTTTTTCTATGTTAAGAGTTTTGGGTTGGCACTACACCTATACATATATTGACTTGCAGGCTAGTCATCTCATTAACCCTCCGCACATGCGCAGGTTGTTGTGTGTGTGTGTGTGTGTGTGTGTGTGTGTGTGTGTGTGTGTGTGTGTGTGTGTGTGTGTGTGTGTGTGTGTGTGTGTGTGTGTGTGTGTGTGTGTGTGTGTGTGTGTGTGTGTGTGTGTGTGTGTATGTGTGTCAGTGTGTGTGTGTGTGTGTGTGTGTGTGTGTGTGGTGTGTGTCTGTGTGAGTCACATCTCACCTCTGGAGCATCTGTTCGTCCTGAAAATCCTGTGACATACTCAGCTGGCAATGGAGGTCCAAATATTTGTGGGGTTTTCTCTGAAACCACTCAGTTCCAGAGATCCAGCACTCCTCCGTTGAAAGTCATACTTACAGTCGGCTATTTTCCTACGGAAAGTACGCATGCGTATTTAACCATGCGTACACAGTAAGCGGCCTGTGTGGAAGTTGAGTTTCATTGGTCATGCCTCCAAGCAAGATCTATCTACAAGGGCATGAACTCATGGCGCGGAGGGTTCTGAACTTTAGTGCATTCATTTTGATTTGCAGGTGTATTTAGTGCAAATGAACTGGACAACATGATCAAAGAGAGTCTCAAAATGGTGAAATTCAACCACCAGAATGTCATGAAGCTGATTGGTGTGTGTATTGATAAAGGGCCGTCTCCCTACATCGTAATGCCATACATGGCCTATGGTAGTTTGCTGTCTTATCTAAAGAAGCACAGGGCAGAGCTAACTATTGCTAACAATGAAAATATTGAACTGGTGAGAACAATATATTATAACTACACCTATATGATTACCTCTCCTACAAATCTTTCTGATTAACCCTTTCTAAACCCCCGCAGGTTACTGCAACTCAAAAGACGTTATTGTCTATCTGTCTACAAATAGCAAAGGGAATGGAATATTTAGCAAATCAGCAGTTTGTTCACAGAGACTTAGCTGCTCGGAATTGCATGTGAGTTGTTCTATAAAGCATACATGGCTGAAAAACTAGTAATGAAGCCAGGTCATTGCATCTGTTATGCTGCAATGTAGTTTACTGGGAGTTCTGATTAGAAGGGTTCAAGTGTTTGACATCATCCAATACAGGATTGATGAAAACTTTGTGATCAAGGTTGCTGACTTTGGTCTGTCTGAAGACATCTATGCCAGGCACTACTTCAGACAAGGGCCAGAGGAAGAAGGAGGGGCTCATGTAAAATTGCCAGTACGATGGATGGCAATAGAGAGTCTCAATGATGGCATCTTTACTGAGAAAACTGATGTGGTTAGTATATACATGTATATTATAAGAATTTAAATGCCATCATCCCTGTCCTGAGGACACTTCACCTTGTTCCTGCACTTTCATTCCTACTTCACCCGACATTTTAATGAAGCTAGCACTGTTTTACTCTGGTTATAAGATGTGTACTCCCTTGAATTATTCTTGTGTGTATGCAGCCTCACCCCTTTTGCTGCTCATGGTCATGTGACTCTTCAGGTGCATAATGATAAAAATAGCTTTACACATCCAGGAAAGGTTATACGAAGATTCTGATGGTAACCAATTGTATGCTAGGCTTTTTAATTAGAAGAAGATGGAAAAATTGGAGTTTTTACAGTTTTACATATGCAATTGTAACAGTCAACTTTGAGAGTCTTATAGAGAAAAACATTCATAAGCCATGTTAAAGGCTTATAACTTCCAGTAATCAGAGTTTCTGGCTGTTTCATTGTTAAGACTGATACATGGCCATACACATATTCACACCATCCCTACATAAAGAGAGTCTACTGACACAGTGGAACTGCAAGTGGATTTGGAGATTACTGAAACAATTCTATGGCTGTTTAGTTTGTAGTTGTTCTTTTCCTCTCACCTGATTCCCCCCACACCCCCCCCCCCCACACACCCCCACCCCAAGTGAAACCAGGAAGAAAACCTCCACAGGAGAACCTGATGATATAAAATTATCTTCCTTTTATTATAGTGGTCCTTTGGTGTGACTGTGTGGGAGGTATTTTCACTGGGCAAGACACCTTATCCAGGAGTTGATCCTTTTGCCCTCGTCAAATACTTGGACAAAGGAGGGAGGCTGGACAAACCATCCAATGCAGCGTGCTCAGAGGAAATGTGAGATTATTTTAACCTTTACAAACAGTGTCTATGTGTAAGAAGACAGTATGTACACTGTAAAAATTAGTGCTGGTCATGTGACCTAGAGCCAATCAGATTCTTCCATTTGGTCACATGACTGCTGTTTTAAACAACTTAATGCACACTTTTCGCTTTGTGGCTACGGGCACGCGCACGTCCAGCTGCTTTGCCCCTGAATACTCGGAGTGGGCTACCGCGTGGGTATCCAAGCGAATACGAGTATGTCTTAGCTGCTTCTCCTGATGTGTCGCTTGTGTGGGGAACAAACCGAGACTGCACCATTCAGCTGGCCGCTCGCTCGCTCTCTCTGTCCCGACGCGTTTTTGAAAACTTCCTCGAATCCGATTGGTTCTAGGTCACATGACAGCACTAAAATGTTTAGAAAACACTGCCCAAGTACATTATGCGGTTTCATTAGTGCACTCGGAGGATGCAATAACGCTCGAGGTTACGTAATGCACGAGCCGTCTCCTCGCGCACTAAGTCTAAACGCATAATGCACTGGGAAGTGTTCTCTAAATATTACTTAAAGGTTGTTTTAACACTTCTGTGGTTGTTTGAGTTGCACTTGAGTATGCACTGTATATACTATGGCCATCTAAATTGAGTGACAAACCTAGAGCTCTATAGTGGTTTGAGGAACTCAAACACATGACAACTCAGGAATGTATATAGTTCATTAGGTTTCCCTCTCATTAACAAAGAATTTAGAACACAGTGCATGCATCACTATGAAGTGTAAAAGTTGCTGTGGCCTCAGTTGCATGTTCAGCATTATGTACTAGCTACTGCCACTACATTGTTAATGAGAGGGAACTCAATAATGGCTATACTATTACTATTTTGAAGTTAAATACATTCCCAAGTTGTCATGCATGCATTTGTTGCATGGCATGCAGGTGTAAAGAAAGTCGAGCAAATAATGCAGGAAGAAGTTAGGTTGCTCAAAGTCATGCCACTTAGTTGAGTTTCTCACTCATTAAAAAAGAATTCAGTGGCTCTAGCACACATAGAGTCTATACTCAACTTGTAACCAGGATAACCACTGAAGGATTAAAACAACCCTTTAATTTCTACTATTTAACTTACATGTATATTCTTATGTACATCATTATTAATCACTTCCAGCTATGCGGCAGTGACTAAATGCTGGGAAGAGATTCCAGACAATCGTCCTAACTTCTCCAAATTGGTCGTCACATTTTCCATCTGTCTTGAAGACATTGCAGGATACATTGATTTCTCACCAGATCCCTTCACCAAGGAATTCCCGATATCTGGCTATGATCATTTGACCCCAACACAACCACAGAATAGAGGTGTGCACGCTGGATATGACCATCTTAATCCAACTATTGTAATTTCAGATACAACTCTCGACGACAATATCACTGATCCTAACATCATCTAATGTTACAGTAATAATAGTTATTTGTGCAATAGCAAAGTAGTCACTGAAGTCAATTTGGTGTCCTCCTCAGATATTTTATTAACCCTCGGTGCATGCGCAAGAGGGTTATAGTACTTGGTTTGTGTGTGTGTGTGTGTGTGTGTGTGTGTGTGTGTGTGTGTGTGTGTCAGTTTGGCGAATTCTGCCATTGCGCCCAATAACCCCCCAAAAAGGGACACCATATGAATCAGCGCCCTATGGGAAAGATTTTTAAAAAGCCGTTTTTAAAATAAATGGTTCATTCCAATGTTACAGTAGGTGGACTCCCCTTCCACCTTGGTGGACCTAGGGAGTCCATTTATTCTAGGACTCCCCCCTGAACAGGTGGACCCCTGATCTGCTAGGTTATGGATCGCTTGCTAGGGGCCAGATGGATGGTCAGCAGGTCCTGTGACTTCTCTAGGTAGGGCGGGCTAGGGCTAGGGGCTAGGGTTTGGTGCTGGGTTCAAATGCGCGGCGCTAGTATGCGCGGCGCTACTGACGAAAATGTATATGGAGACATGCAAGCAATGGGGGTCCACCTGTTCAGGGGGGAGTTCACTGGTCCTAGGATTGGTGGACCGGGGGTCCACCAGTCCGGGGATCCACTGCTATTTCCCGTTTATACAGTACATAAAGTCGGCCATTTGTTACATCAGTGAGCATGCTACATGCATTTTGGAGAGACAGGATAGACGATGAAGTAATATGCGAAGCATGTACCGATTGTTGTTCAAAAGCCTAACGGGGTACTAAATGCTACCTGAAATATGGGCTAATGTAATACAGCGCGCTTTTCAAGCCTTCTCTGTGGCTGGGCAAGTTCTTCGCTATTTTCCATAGCTATACTCCTAGACAGGAGGTGGGGTTCCAATGTATAGCTCATTAACGCACCAAGGGTTTTGCACTTTAGTGCTATTCATTAGCACATGTACTTGACAATGTTCAGGCTTGTATGGACAAATATATTATTGCAAGCATTCAAAAAATTAACAACCACAGCAGTACAGTCATGCATAAAGCAGCTAGTGATTTAAGGCCTGTATCTTCAAAGCCAAAATTGAAAGTTCTGTTTCTCTGAGTGCCTGGACAAGTGACTCCCATGTCACAGGCAACCCCTTCCCTTTCATCCACTCCTGCAAGATCCTCAGTACCACATCCTCAAGATTTCCAAGACATGTCTGTTTCAAGCCCAGCACTAGACTGCCTGTCTGGTCATTGAGGAGGATAATCCCAAACTTGAAGTAGTTACTACCAACTTCCTGAGGGACTTTGAGACGAATAAGTGCTGGCAGCGAGGGCAACTTATCTGAAGAGAACAATCAACAATATACTAGCACTATAAAATAAAAGGTTTTGTTGCCGGATCTGAGGTATATACCTGCATCAGTTCATCATGCAGTATTGTACTCCCTATAGATAATGACTATTCCTCACCCGGGCTGTTGATAGAGTATAGTCCACTACTCTATTATAGCCACAAATAGGAATAGTCATTATCTAAGGAGTACAATACTGTAGTATCACATGATGAACTGATGCTTACCTGCATCAGTTCATATTGTACTCCCTAGTCCATTACATGTGTGGCTCTTGATAGAGTAATCCACTACTCATCAACAGCCACCAATGTAAGGAATAGTGATTGGGGGAATATAATACAGTAGCATCACATGACGAACTGATAAGGGTATGTATATGCTTTGAAAGTAGCAACAAAATATTACAGTGTGGCTATGACAGACAAAAATTAGAAGTGGCATGACTTTTGACTTTGAGTAACCCAGCTGGCTTCTAATAACCTCCTGCATGATTTGCTGAACTTTCTTTACACCTGTATGCCAACAAATAAATGACAACTTGGGAATGTAGAAGTAATAGTATAGCCATTATTGAGTTTCTCCTCATTAACGGAGAGCCTGAGTATATAGTGGCAGTATAATGCTTTATTCTATAACAAAACCTGCAACTGAGGCCACTACATGCAACTGAGGTTTTACTGCTATTTCTTTGTTAATGAGAGGAAAACTTGATGAATTGCTATATTACTACATACATTCCTGAGTTGTCATGTGGTTGAGTTCCTCAAATCACTAGTGGATGGTGGTTTTCACAAGCCAGGTTGCTCATAGCTCTATGTTTGTCTCGAAAGCATTTGCCAGCTGTAGCTATAGTATAAAGGGGCGGCGCACCCGGTCAGACAGGTCAGGCTATGGCCTGACTACTCTTTTCCTCTCTCCATATCTCTGTTCTGAGGTTGTACGCGTGCAATGCGCATTGCGCACGTGTAGCACAGCTAGCTGGCTGCATACCGACAGCCTCGGTAACTCGGTTCCAGGCCTTCCCCGCGAGTGATTTATACGCATTTCGATAGTTTAATACGTGGATTGTCTGTAATTAGTACATGCACTAAAGGCTCAATTGGAACTTCTACGCACCAGTTTTTCAGTGTTTTTTCACTCAAAGATGGCTCAGAATGCCCTAGAATTCACCTCAGAACGTCTCAAATCAAAAAATTTCTGGGGGAGCATGTGCCCAGACCGCATTAACCTATGGCCTGACCACTGAAAAGCTGCTTCTTCCGCCCCTGGTATACTCAAGTTGCAACTCAAACAACCACAGATGGGTTAAAACCATCTTTACAGTGCACGATTACAGTACATTGCATTGTCTGCTGAGTCCTGTGTTTGTGCATATGAGTAGTAAAACAGTATTTGGTGACACACACCTACCTACTGTATACCAAAAATTCCAGCTCTATGACCATGTGGGCTCACTCCCACTTGTATTCTACTCCCCACCTCCCTAGTCACCCCACACTCACCAGTAGTGGGATGAGATGGTGCTCTGGTAGTCACAGATAATGACTCCTCATTCTCACCTCTGACATTAGCTGCAGCACGACCTAGGATGTAAAAAGGTGAAACATTCATTCTCTAAAGGGTTACTGTCAGTAATTGTGTAGAGCTGACATAACATGACATAATGGGAGACATACATGCAGGTAATCAAATTGGTAATTGTCTTCTTACAGGTAAGTAACTAAAGGATTAGTGGTGGATGCAAAAGTCACAGCTGCCCATGGACACTTTTAGCCCATTCATGCAATGAAAGTATAGTGCCAAATTTCAACATACACCAAACACAGTTTCCAAAACCATGACAATTAAGCTGGTGGTATCGGTTTAGTAATGAAGTAATAGGATTCTGCAAAAAAGTGACAAACTGCAAAAACCTTTTGTAGAATAGCAAATTTGCCTGTACCTGTAGGAAATAACTGCTGTAGACGATGAAGTGCTCTGAGACTACTGTCATCCCTCATTTGATAAAGTGCATGTGCCACTAGTTTCCAAGAAGGTGCTGGATGTGAAGAGATGAAGTAAATAATGGCCGCCTGTTTGCATTCCTTGTCACTGGAATACTGTGACCTGATCTTCAACTGCTTTGAGAAAGGGATATTTATGTAGTGACTAAACACTCCCCACAGGGAATCATCCATGCTTTCCAATACTGTTGAGAGGTTTGTGGGAGTGAGACTGAGTTCTGCAAACAGAAAGGATAGCAGAGATAGAGAGACCATTAGCTACATCTCCCTATATAAGTTTTACATTCACATTACATGTAGAGTAATGTTGAGTCTACATCTCCCTAAGTTTTACTTTCACATTACGTGTATAGAGTAAGTCAGTGCACAACTATACTCATTTCACAAGAAACTGACCAGATGGTATAGATTTCAGGAAGGCCTTGGCAGCCTCCAGCGCAGATGTTTCTTCCCTGTAGTGTAGTGCACCTGCAACACTCTGCCAGGATGCCATTGGAATTGTACGTAGGTAGTAGCTCAATAATGCCTCCTTCTTCTCTTCTTCGGTCTGATAGGCAGTATCGGACTTTATCCCATCGCAAACAGCACCTGGGACACCCAGACCACCATCAAAATGTGCCAGCTCGTACCATTCCTTAACTGATGCCATAACTAGACGCAGATTGTTGAAAGTGAGTGTGGCGTCTAGACAGAGCATGGATGACAGAATATTACAAATGAACTGGGAGAGACTACAGCATATAAAAGCTACGAGTAAAATCAATTACATATCATATTTGCAGGGTTCAGAGCCAGTGGTCTATCACAGAAATAAGAATGGCAAATTGTCCAAATATCACAAATTAGTTGGGTATCTGATTTTTCCACTTGTTCTTATGGGCAGCCTTCAATTATTCTTACGTAGTACAGAGCCACCCCACTGCCTAGGCCGGCCCTGTTGCAGTGCGGACATGACATGAGCTAGACTTACCCGTGACGGGTTCGGAGAGATGTCGTACGTCATCCGCAGCTACTCTCTTTCCCATCCAATCTAGAGCACATATTACACTTCTCCATGAGGCCAATGAGTAATTGTCGATGAAGAAATGGATGATTGCCTCTCTTTGTTGGGCCACACTCGAGAACTGGCTCTGAATTTCAGCTCTTTTGGACACGGTGACACCGAGACAGTATCCAAGACGATCAGTATCCTCTACCTCCTGTACTGCTCGGAGGACATTTGTTGTAGTGAAGGTCATATCTACAATCTAAACTTCGGTTTGCGGGCTTCTGTTTTATATGCGCACGCCCGGCGTATATATAAAAGTAGCAAAAATCATTTCTGCAAAATGAACATAAATGTAGGGATGGCATGAATCGTCAAAAATGAACCCAACAAGAACATACCTACAATGTAGCTCACTTCATCATACATCCATCCCTACATCTTTCTTTATGTTGAAGAACAAAATGTTGTCAACTATTCATATTTGTCAGTATCCTACAGCCTTGTACGTATTTGCAGGCTCTTAGAAGTAAATCGAGAAAGATGTAGGGATGGATGTATGATGAAGTGAGCTACATTGTAGGTATGTTCTTGTTGGGTTCATTTTTGACGATTCATGCCATCCCTACATTTATGTTCATTTTGCAGAAATGATTTTTGCTACTTGTTTTCTAAATTTTTGTATCTGCACTAGTGTTGTCCCCAGACTTATTGAGTTATTTGTGTTTTCTGTGAAACTGGGCTTCGGTGCACTTATGAAGTAAGGTTGAGAGCTGCACTTGCTGATGGAATGGTTGAGGTTTGTCTAGTTTAAAATCAATAAAATATGATGATTCAGAGGTTGTTGAAGGTTGTTAAATTGTGGTGGGAGGGATGAGAAATTTGAAAGCATTGTGAATATGATAGTAGAATGGAATGTGGATGTGGTTGAATGTAGTTGATATGTTAGCATAGTAAAAATGACGATATGAGAAGTCTGGTAGTAGAGAAAGCTCTGGTTGATTGGAGGAAAGAATTCATCAGCATTAGTTCAAGTGCCACCTGTAGAACTGCACGCATGATTTAGTCACCTGGAGGGTATAGGGAACTGTGTGGTGTACATTGTATTGGTTGTTATAGGTTGGATAGAAACATTTATGCATAAGCAATAGGTGTGTTAGGACATAGACTCAATAGAGCGGGGCAGGTGGTGAAGTATATGTTTATTCTAACAGAGATGGGTACTATTTATTAAGGATGTGAATATGGTGGGATATTTCAAAACCTGGACTGTGGACCGTAGACTGGACCATGGACTGGACGATGGACCAAAATCTGTTGGGCTGTATGATGCCAGAATGTATGCTCTCCTTGCAGCATATGGTCTTGTATATATGTAACTGTTAAACACTTTACCTCGTACCTAAGGCCCTTCAAATTTCTTCTGGCCTCACTTCTTGCTCATTACATATACATGGTACGTCATCTGATATTATTATGTAAATTAATACAATGTACATGCTTGTTCACCACTTAGGCTGCAGTGAAAGTGCTTTGTAAAAGTGTTGGTACATGTAAATTAAGGTAAACAGTCAGGGCTTTGCCACTCAGTCAGCAATGCTTATAAGCTTCAGACCGGTCATCGCTGTAGCTCATATGTAGTGTTAGACCACACTGATAGTCCGCTCTCCTCTGCGGACAGCATATGACACTGATGCGAGACTCCAGTGAGGTGACTCGTGCGACTTCATAGTCATAGAGCAAAGCCATGCCCAGAAATACATTTGCATATTGGGCAAGAAGAAATTCAAAGGGCCTGTGTACATGTTGACAAGGTAAGGCTAACTTACCAGTTATACAAAACCATACATGCACATGGCGAAAACCAAGATAGCGAAATGCATGGATGGGGGCCCAACAGTTTGGCCCATAGTCCAGTCCACAGTCCAGTCCATGGTCCATGGTCCAGGGTATTGAAGTATCCCGAATATTGTAGGAATGATTGTTTTGGTTTACCCATATCTGGTTTATAGTATGTGGTGTGGAAAGAGATTGGTGTTTGACATGTTGACATTATGCTAAGTTGGTAGACTTGTACCCAGGCATTCAGTGGGAGGGGAAAAGGAACGCCTGGTAACTACTGTTTGCTCATGCGTGTAATTTCCCAGAATTCTAATTGGATACTCTTGTAATCTTCCGGTGTAATGACGTAAAATTCTTTTTTTGGAATACCCATTCTGTGAGTAGCCTACAGGTAGCACAGTTAAAGTAGCTCTTCCTAAGTCGTTTCGTAAGCTCTTCGAAGGCTGAGAAGCCATTAGCAGGAGAGACCATAGTTGCTAGTAGCATGGATGCAAAGCAGTAAAGCTATTCTTGAGGACCAATGATGCCATATGCCTGCTACGCTCTGTTAGCAGCTACTACATCTGGAAATAAGCCACAAATAATGGAAGTGCTGGCCATCAATGGCACCATACAAGCTGTCAATGAGCTCTACGTTTGCGTCACTACCGAAACCCAACCCATTAAATTGGTCACTGCTATAGTGTTGCATAAATTACACGCATGCGCAAACAGCTTTTCCCCTCCCACTGAATGCCTGGGTACGAGGCTAGCTAAGTTGTTAGTGAAAATTGTTGATGACCACTTACATTTAGTACAGTTCTCCGAATCCCCTGTTGGAGAAACATTCATGGATAGTGGTCTTGAGGCGGGAGGTGAGTTGAAGAGGGAGGTTGGCCTGTGGAGAGTAGATGGTTAGAATGCTGGAGGCAATTAATTCAGTGATAGTTTGTATATACATGTGTGTGTGTGTGTGTGTGTGTGTGTGTGTGTGTGTGTGTGTGTGTGTGTGTGTGTGTGTGTGTGTGTGTGTGTGTGTGTGTGTGTGTGTGTGTGTGTGTGTGTGCGTGCGTGCGCATGCGTGTGTCTGTGTGTGACCTTTTAGGTCAACTACACAGTCCTGCCTCACTGTTAATTGCCTACGTCATAGCTAAGTCTGAGCACACGCTCTCCAAATCTCGAAAGCAATAGCATAGGAGGCATCATGAATGTACATGTAGTTAACTGTACTCAACATATGCAAGCGCTTGAGCCATGCCATGAATATCATTACCTGACACCCCTGTGTGTAGAATGATACTTACGAAATGTTTCCTTTATTACTTCAGGCTTGGATCTATAAACAGTTCTAGAGGCAGCATGTTTAGGCTCAGGGTTTGCAGTGTAAGAAGTCTTTGCAGCTTTCGTTTTTCTCCATTGGCTCTATAAGCAACTCTATCAGCAGCATTCCTCTCTACCTTGTTGCCAATATAATAGACTTTCTTCTGGGCCTTATGGGAACAATAATAGGCCTTACTAGACTCCATCTTCTTCTCAGGCTGCAATTTGTAAAGGGCTGAAGGTGCTGCCTTCTTCTTCTAGGGTAAGCCTTATACACAGATCTACTCCTAGCCTTCAGCTTCTCAGAATTACGCACATAATAATCTCTATTGGATTCACTTTTATGCACTTTATCTAAGTTCTTGTAATATGCCCTCTTTTTACGCTCTGAGCGGTACGGCATTGTTTACATCAAAAACATCAGTTAACTTATCTTGGGACAGAATCCAGCACGCTGCCAGCGGCTACTTGTACAATATGCAAAAAAGGCGAGACACGGCCAGAGCTTTGAGGATCCAACAATAGACTTCGCACTGAAGGGCTCCACTACACCACGTATCAATAGGTGTGGAGAGAACAGCTCCACAAGTAACCTGGGGAAGTGAATATAACTGCGAGTGAAGCTACAAATACCGTCGCAGATGAGTAGCAGACTTACCAATACGGAAAGAAGGCCGGGTGGTAAAAGACGATTAGTAAGAAACTCCACGCAAACAGAATATCTGACAGAGACAAAACTCCCGTCTCTTCCACTGCTACACAAAAGAGCACGTGTGGGTTATGCGCATTGGGCGGGGCCACCGCTTGAGCATAAATGGCGTAGACTACTTCAGTGAGGTCCCACAGAGCCGCCCACGCTCTACCGTATCGACGTCCTGGGAGAAAAAAACATATCGGTGCACACCTCCACCGACCCTAGACACGTTTGGTGAAAAAAGCAGAGCTTGATCTGCTTCCGTTAGTGAGATAGCGGGTTTACTGAAGAAGAAAAAATGAAGAATATGATGACGTGAATTGTGAAAAAAGCGTGTGACCAGATTCTCGCGCGCCCAACTGGAAGCAGATAGGTGCGGGGTGGGATAATGTACGGCTAGATATGACTCCAAAACTTATTCGTTGTGAGTTTGAGAGCTTAACTAGGCTTTCGCCCCGAGTTAGGAGGCTTTTTTGTAGACTGATGACGTCATTTTCACACTTCCCATCCCTACATTAGAGCGTCTACCGACGCTCTGATTACGTAAGCGCGGATGTATCTAATTTCGAACGCTTATTTCAACGTCACTGAGGGACTAGAGAGTATATAGATACCGTCAATAGATATATCTACACCATCAACAGTTCTAGAAAAAAAAACGCGCTTTTATACGAGTTCTACAACCGGAATGAGAAAGCTAAAATCACCGTTCGAAGACCGCAAACTTCGGACGAAACTACCAATCCTCAGACATGTCGACTTGAGCATAGTAGGGTCTATAATAATAATAATAATACATGTGACATGTGTACAAGCAAAATGCACGAGCCAACACCACAGGCTCATAATGTGTCACTACATATAAAGAAAAGGCTTTTTGTAAAATTGCAAGCTTTCTACAGCTAATTACTTACAACTATTACTATGTATGAGTATAGAGCTAGGATTATTGGTCATGATGAGATTAACTTATTGCGCAACAGAAACAGTTTGTGAATATATCTGGCAACATGCCTCCCTCCTGATGACATGATTTTAGTGAACTGTTGTTGGGTACTCACGGTTTCAAAGGTTGGACAAATTCTCTTCATATATTTCATTAATGGAATACGGGCAGCAGATGTGGTTTTGCACTTCAGGCAGAAATGTAACTCATCCTCTACTTCATCCAAACATAGTTTGCATATCCTTTGTTCCGCAGGTACCCCTTGGTACCTGCTTCTTTCAATTTCTAAGGATGCCGATCCTCCCCTGAGGCGTGCAAACACAGACCTGTGTGCTCTGCAGGTAACATGGTTGGTGTAAGCCTCTTGTTCAAAAGATGGCTTAAATATGACGTAAGTTCTGAGTTTTGTCTTTTTAACAAGATCCGATTTCCATTTTGTCTTTCCATCCTATACATAGAGCATAATACCATTTCTTTCATTTCAGATTTCAGAAGTCCAGCACATTTCTTATCCCAAACAGATTGTAGCTGTAGTTTGTGGAGAATATTCTTAACTCTATTAGCCCATAGGACAAGTTTGTTTTTTTGCAGCTATAGTTAAACTGATTTGAAAGACAATTTTGCATATTCTATTGTTATTGGATTGTAGAATCTTGTGCCACATCATTATTGATTGTAGTTCATGTCTTCTTCTTGTTGGTATCCAGCACATATCACCTTTTATTGCTGGTAATGGGTGATGTATACCTACCCCTAAAAAGAATCTTAATGCTTTGTTTTGAACTTTCTCCAGAGTCAGGTATTTGATGGAACCAAATTGTTGCCCCATAATCCAGAACAGTTGTTATAAGTGAATCATACAACTTTTTAAACACTGTTGCTGACATATCTGTTGTATGGGCACAAAGGGACCAAAAGACTTTCATGGCATGATCTATACGCATTTGAGCTGCCTGAGTGTAGGAGAGGTGCTCATGTAGTACTATACCCAGGTATTTATAATCACTAGTTATCTGATAGGTCATATTTCCCAGTTTGATCATACTCTTGACTTTGGGTTGATCTGAAGGACGAATATATAGTTGGCGAAAGAGAATTGGGGTATCCATGAAAAGAAGTACTATCCATTGCCTATTTACCAAGGATCTTTTCGACCTAGTCTTCTTACGCTGCGAACTAATTAGAAGGGTATCTTGAGAGAACATCATGAATAAACACCAGACAGTAAAGTAATATAACCAAACGTTTCGATAGTTCGTACAACTATCTTCATCAGTGGCATACAATAACAGTGACAGAATGCAGTGCAGTTTATAGTGTTAGGAGAATGTAATGTTCATATTATGCGGGTGACTGGGTTGTCAATGACGATGCCTGCTACATTGGTCAGACTGGTCGTACACTGACACAACGACTTAAAGAGCACCAGAGATCCGTGAAGAACAATGACACCCAGTCCAGTGCTTTAGCTGAACATTCACTGAAGTCAGACGGGACACCGCATCGATTGGGATGGAGTTTCTGTCCTCGGTCGTCAGCCGAACTTACGCCAACGTTGTCTCCTCGAATCATGGTTTATCCATCTGTACAGTGGTCGTTCGATCAACCGTGAGCGAGGTTCTTTACCACTTTCGTACATTTTACTGCAACGCTCTTCTGGAGGCGGGGCTCCACGCTTGACGCCTGCGCAATCGTCATTGACTGCATTCTGTCACTGTTATTGTATGCCACTGATGAAGATAGTTGTACGAACTATCGAAACGTTTGGTTATATTACTTTACTGTCTGGTGTTTATTCATGATGTTCTCTCAAGATATTACGTTGCCCAGACATCCAGGTCTCTTTCGTATAATTAGAAGGGTCACGCCCACAACTTTCGGACGCAGTAAAAAGGTAAATTAAAGCCTACATCTGATTTCTAGAGACTTTACTAGGTCTGTATACGATATGGCCATATGGGTTAAATGCATATCTCGGACAATAGTGAGCAAGCTATACGATTATAATTGGATTGGGTGGTAGTATAGCCTCGTTCGGTGGGAGGGAAAAGGAACGCCTGGTAACTACTGTTTGCGCATGCGTGTAATTAAGCGGCTATTATTACGCAACACTACGGCAGTGACCAATTTTATGGGTTGGGTTTCGGTAGTGACGTACACATATAACTAATTGACAGCTTGTACGGTGCCACCGATGGCGGGCGCTTCCAGTATTTGTGGCTTATTTCCAGATGTGGTAGCTGCTAACAGAGCGTAGCAGGCATCTGGCATCATTGGGCCTCAAGAATAACTTTACTGCTTTGCCTCCATGCTACTAGCAACTACGGTCTCTCCTGCTAATGGCTTCTCAGCCTTCGAAGAGCTTATGAAACGACTTACGAAGAGCTACGTTAACTGTGCTACCTGTAGGCTACTCACAGAATGGCTATTCCAAAAAAGGAAATATACGTCATCATTACACGTAAGATTACAAGAGTATCCAATTTTCCCAGAATTCTGGAAAATTACACGCATGCGCAAACAGTAGTTACCAGGCGTTCCTTTTTCCCCTCCCACGGAACGCCTGGGTACGAGGCTAGGTGGTAGAAAATTGGATTTCGCTTATGCTGTACATGTAACGGATTTTAATATGCAAGTAAATATTGAAGGCGTGGCTAGGTCTGGGCACGTGACCGTGATTCATTTTTTCATCGTTGAATTCCTCAGTGGTCTACGGCAAGCGCGCGCAATATCCGTCTCTCTACCCTTTATTGATCGGGCTACTCTCCTTCAGTGGAGGTAATAAAGAAGAAGACCGGCTAACAATTTGACCTTTTGAACTTTATCTTTGCAGTTGCGAGACGAGCATGTGATGTAAAGTAAGTTATGGAGTTCTAACTGTTTATGATTGTCATGCTTGTCAGTAGCCTCGTCCCCAGGCGACGAGGCTAGCTTGTCAGATGATATAAACAAATTGATAGAGTCTAGGTAGTCACTAGGCCCAATTTTGGAATACAAGGAGGGGGTAGTCTCGTACCCCAGGCAGGGTCTGGTAACATTCCTATAGTAGACTTGTGCAGCGTTTGCTGCATTTTCCGACAACTAAGTCAGTGGCTTGACTGCACTTGATGAGGCTTAATTAAGTGTTTGTTATTTTACACCCACTTGAGAAGCCATAGACGCTGCACAAGTCTACTATATACGTAGGAGGGTGTGGGTACTTCCCCACATAACTAAGGCGGTAGTCTGTCATTGCCTCAAAAACCAGTAAGTTAATAGGAGAGCTGCTATCTCTAACTAGAGCTATAATCACAGAGGTGCATATTTCTTTCCAGAGAGAGAGTGTGTGTGTGTTAAAATGGCTGTCCAGCACTACCAGTTTGGTTTCCGTAATGTGGAACTTTTCAAAGAAGACACTCTAGGTACTGGCTCCTATGGAGGGGTGTGTAAGGCCAGGTGTGATGGGCTCCCTTGTGCTGCTAAGATCATGCACCCCACATTCTTTGACCTACGTGACCTTGGAACAGTCTCCTACCTGCAAAGGTTTGAAGAAGAAAGTCGTCTTCTCAGCTCAGCCCGCCACCCCAATGTGGTCCAGTACCTTGGTACCTATCAAGACCCAGAGACTCGTCTCCCCGTTCTTCTCATGGAACTGTGTGATGAGAGCCTCTGTCACTTCCTGGAGCGTTCCCCTCGACCAATACCCTACCACATTCAGGTCAATATTGCCCATGACATAGCACTGGCTCTGGTCTACCTACACCTCAACAATATCACTCACAGAGACCTCACAGCTAATAATGTGCTTATGATTGCAGGAGCTCGTGCTAAAGTCACTGATTTTGGAATGTCCAAACTTGCCAGCGTGAACCCTCACACGACCCCCATGACCCTGTGTCCAGGGAATGTACAGTACATGTCGCCAGAGGCTCTGGAGGAGCCACCGTCCTACACACACAAACTGGACGTGTTCGCATTTGGCGTTCTTCTAGTTCAGATCATGACCAGGCAGTTTCCTGACCCTGGTCCAAGGTTTCAGGTAGTTAGTGCACTCAACTTTCCAGAGGGTACAATCAGAAGGGCTGTTCCCGAGACAGAGCGACGCAGTTCCCACCTCCGAATGATTGCAGATACTCACCCCCTGAAAACCATCGCGATCACTTGCCTTAAAAATAAGGAGCAAGAGCGTCCATCAGCACAGCGGCTGAACAGAACATTGTCTGGGCTGAAGCAAGAACCTGCCTACACCCAGAGCTTGCAGCAGGCACAGACTTGCATGGAGAGCCTGAGGAGTCAAACACAATACCTTCACCAGCAAACCCACGCTCGCCGGGAGCAGAAAGAGGAAGTAATTGCTCAAAAGCAAATAGAAAATGAACAGCTTCAAGCGCAGGTACAGAAACTACAGCAACAGCTTCAGAGCCAGCAAATATTGACTGAGGCAAAGACAAGAGAAGTACTTGAGTTACAGAACACAGTCCAAGACAAGGAAAGAGAGTTACAGGAGAAAGATCGTGCCATTCGAACCAGTGAACTGCTTTTAGTCCAATTCAAGCAGACACTGGTGGAAAAGGACAGAGTAATTAGTGACCTCCAGCAGACCATACCAGTTGAGAACCAACCTGCCTCAGGGAGGATAGGCAAGACTGCTACAGCCACAGTACTAGCTCAAAGGGATGTTAGTAAACTCAGATGGAAAGATGGGAAGAAGGCACCAGAAGATATGACCAGAGGATCAACAGTAGTGGATGGGAACAGTGTGTATATTAAACCTGGTGGTGGCTCATTCAAGATCTACTCCTGCCAGATCACCTCGCAGAACATGAAGTGGTCCACTCTACCTAATACTGAATACTCTAGGTCCAGTCTTGCAATCATTAATGGTATTCTCACTACTATTGGTGGTTATAAACATTCTGAGTGGACTAACTCTCTCCTCAGTCTAACTGGAAGAGGAGGAAGGAGGCAGTGGTCTAATATCTTCCCTGCCATGCCCACACCACGTAGTCAAACTGTCTCAGTCACTACACAACAGACCCTCATAGTTGCTGGAGGGGTAGCAGAAGGAGAGAATCTGGACATTGTAGAGGTGATGGATATTCCCACTAAACGGTGGACTACAGCCAGCCACTTGCCACACCCATTCGGAGGGATATCTGGAACTATCTGTGGAGATCAGCTCTACTTGGCTGGAGGGTGTGTTGGATTAGCTAAACAATCCAAGTCAGTCCTGACCTGCTCCGTCACTGAACTCCTCTCACCTACATCACTAGCAGCTGGATTACGTACCCTCTCCCTAGCTGATAAGACAGGAGTGTGGCGTCATGTTCAAGATCTACCAGTCACTCTTTCTACTCTCATCACACTCGGTGGCCACCTGCTGGCTATTGGTGGGGAAAACTCAGGAGGAGACCCTGCTGACATTCATTGCTATGATACCCACACTGACTCATGGCAGGTTGTGTCAAGCATGAAGAAACAGCATCGTCTTTGCCTGGCGGCTGTTCTCCCTGAAGACTGTCTTCTTGTAGTAGGAGGATCTTGTGACTATGAGGTCACCGATTCAGTTGAGATTGGCAGTCTCCAATAAGACACTCAAACTTGAATATCCTATATACAATGTATGTACAATGTCAATGCCATGTATAGAGTGACTGTAGATCTCTCACCAAGACAAAGTTCGACAAAAGTTATCACTCAATTCCTTTCAGTTACCCTCCCAGGCCCATATCCAGGATTACCTTTCAAAGCTAGCGGTCTCACCTCATTACATATAATTAGTAAGAATGGTCTCTGCAAAGCTCTTTTCTGGTTTAACTATATAACCCAAAAGTTTAATAATTATTTACATCATAGCTATGATGTAATTAAGACTTTTGCATAATTAGGGTTAGAGTTAGGGTTAGGGTGTTGCTAGGGGTGATTGACCAATCAGAAAGGAGCTTTGAAGAGGTTCCCTGGAATGGCTCCCCCACTGCCTCTCTAGCAGTGCAAATGAGAAGGAGGAGAAACAGGGTTACTATATATAGCTTCTTTCAAGGAGTAAGACGCCAGATGTGTACTACATGTGCATACCAAATGTACACACATTCACTATTATATACAGCTGCTAACACAACAAATGAATCTTGATATAGGGTATATAACACCCACAGACAATCACACCACATTTTATGTATTGTCCTTGCCCAGTTCTAGAGTAGTAGAGTGTGGCTGAATCTGAGTCTGTCATAACTATCAACAACCAGTTAGTTAGTAAGACACCTGCTATCTCTCACTACAACTCTAATCACATGTACAGAGTTGCATATTCTTTTCCAGAGTGTGTGGGAGTTGAAATGGTTGTCCAGCACTACCAGTTTGGTTTCCGTAATGTGGAGGGAGGTACTGGCTCCTATGGAGGGGTGTGTAAGGCCAGGTGTGATGGGCTCCCTTGTGCTGCTAAGATTATGCACCCGACACTCTTGGACCCTGGAAACCTGAAGAATGTCATCTGCTCAGCTCCCCCCCACCCCCCCCCCCCCCCCCCCCACCCCAGTACTCTGGTACCTATAGAGGGTTCGTACTAAAGTCACCTCTTTTGGTACGTCCAAACTTGCCAGTGTCAACCCTCACATGACCCTGTGTCCAGGGAATGTACAGTACATGAGCAAGTCAAGATAATAGAATATCCAAAACGAGATCAGCAAGCATCCTCGCAGCGAGAAAACATGCCTGTTCAGAACCCCTCCCTCCCCCTAACGCAGAATCCCTGCCCTTGCCTTACTTGTATGTCCACATGACCACATCCTTTTCTACCAGAGACGAGTGAAATAATACACTGATCATGGCAAACTGTAGATCTGTGAACTAGGAATGGGTTTGTAGTGACGGTCTTTAGTGCTATCTACTCTGCCATCTGTTGTGTGGTGGATGTGTCCATGGCTACAGGTTCTGGTCTCTCACACACAGGCTGAGGGACATCTATAGTCACACTGTTCAGCACATAGGGAGTGGTGAAATCTAAGGAGGGAGAGGGAGAGGGGGAGAGGGAGAGGGGGAGGGGGAGAGGGGGAGGGAGAGGGAGGGGAGAGGGAGAGGAGAGAGAGAGGGAGAGGGGGAGAGCGGAAGGGAGAGAGACATAAGAATCTCAATGGGATGTGTCATATACACACATAGCCAAATTACACATCCAGAAGCTTGGGGAGTTTTAAGAGCTATATTACATGGTCAACCAAGATGTCCTACCAAGAGGTTTAGCACCATCAACCCCAAGGATCTCCTGGTAGGCCCCAAAATGAAGCATTTGGACTATCATTTGAGCATTTCGTGAGAGTTCATCCATTTCCCAGAGAGAGAGGCTCTCGTGGATACCTGCATCTGTCTCCTGAAGGAAGGAGGAAGGGAGAAGGGAGGGAGGAGGGAGGGAGGAGGGAGGTAGGCAAATAGGAAGGGAGAGAGATGGAGGAGGTAGGGAGTAGGGAGGTAGGGAGGGAGGGACAGAGGGAAGGGGAGAAACACACTACTGAAACTACTATCAACTATGGTGTGGCTGTGGCTGACAATAGATCTCAAGGCAACACAACACAATGCAACTTACCCAAGACAGTATTTTCAACACAAACAAAGCTGATTCTGGTGGGATTCATATCGTACTTACAAACTGAGCTACTGAGGCAAATTAGCTGGCATGCATATTTGCACCTTCTCATATACAGTAATACATCCTTGGTCACCCTACCCATGCTCCATTTGAATAGCAAAGTTCACTACTAACAAAGAGTTGCTCATGTTGCCATAGCATAAGGTATCTCCACCCACCTCACAGGGGTCTGGGATACCGATGGAGCCCGGCAGGAAGAGCCCAGCAGCCAGCAGCTGCCACACTCTCTTGAAACTCTCCACCAGACTCAGTGGTTCATCTCCCACTAGAGGGATGACTGCACAGTTGGACTGCAGAGCAAGAGGGAGAGTACAGCAAAATGTAGAACTCTTCGCAATTAGCAGCCCAAGCCACACTTTACTTAGGACACTTCATGTGGCTAGCTCCCTTCATGTTCTGTGCACAGCGTATGCACAGTAGCAAAGTGTTACTACAGTGATTTTGGCCTTACTGTGTAGTATTAATTACCCTCGGTGTGCATGCGCAGCGAGGGTACAGTAGTTGGGTTTGTCTGTCTGTTTGTTCGTCCGTGCTTAAACTTGCTTGTAGTAAGTTTATTCCTTCTACAACAAATGACACAACGTACAACGGTGGTGAAATTTTGTGGGATTTCCTCTGAAACTGCTCCGTTGCAGAGCCAGAGTCCTTCCGGCATATTGTATGGCTACTACACGAGTCGTCCATTTTTTTCTCCACTGATAAGTGCATGCGCATTCTGTGATGCATGCGCTGGAGGTTCTGCACTTCAATGCATACATTACTCAAGGTAGTATAGTGACTTTCAATATGGCTGTATTGTGCTTTTTCCTGGAGGAAAACTAGTCTTGTAATCAGACCCTACCCAGACCCCACCCACCACAGGGAGATGAACTGGCACACACACTGTTTAACTTCTTGGTTGTGCAATTACATAACACAAGCTATAGATTTCACAATCAAGCATAATTTCCAGCACCACTGAGTATACAGTGAGCATACACAGGCTCAAATGAACCTGAAGAATTAGTACAGCATACAAGGCAGGGTTTATTTCAGAAAGCTTGACAAGGGGGGGCGAACCGCACGTACGAGAAATCTTGGGGGGTAACATGAAAACACATCTGGCAGTATATGAGGAAGGTCTCTTTGACTTAAGGGGGGGCAAAACCTTTTTAAGGGGGGGGGCAAATGCCCCCCCCCCTCCCCTAAAGGAAACCCTGCAAGGCCATGTGTAAACCCCACACAGCTCAATAGGACCCCATGCAATACAGCCAGTTCAAACTGTACCTGTATTTAGCATGTATTTAGCATGTTGTGTGCATGTACAATATACATGCATGTTACCAATCACTCCATGAGATGCTTAGAAAGACAAGACAAAGCAACACAACAAAGAAAAATTGGCCTCCTCAGGTGGGATTCAAACCCACGACACTCGCATTCTAGGCGATGCTCTTACCAACTGAGCTACCAAGGCAGCTCAGCTGGCTGGGCCAAATCACACATATATACAAACCAAGACAGAGTATTGCAGCTCACCAGTAGCTCTATATACCAAGAGTCAAGAAGCCTCAGTCCAGGGATATGGCGCCGCAGGTCCTTCAATAATCGTGCCAAGTTACGAGCACTAAAACAAACACAACACATGTACATATACATATATATATATATATATTTATTACCTAGCCATATTGCCCAGCAATGTATAATTTCCTATTCCGCGTTGGGCAATATTTTCCCATATTGCCCAGTTATATTGCCCAGTCAATTTTAACCAATTAAATTTCAGAGCGCATTGCGCATTGCGCATTACGCGTATTGTTAGCAACGAGTGAACGGTAAAATGGCGGAGTTTTAACAGCAGGTTGAAGACGAGCTAGGTAATAAACAGCTTATTACATGGTTTATCGGGCAATATTGCGAGTTATTGCACTCGTGTGTGAGTATTACCCTCGCCTTCGGCTCGGGCAATACCTCACACACTCGTGCAATAACTTGCCATATTGCCCGATATCCCACGCAATAAGATATATTTATAGCCTGTTGCTAGGTGGTTGCTATGTTTATAGTGGCACTATAAATCTGCCACAACACTACAAGGTGTGAAGAGTGACTATATCTAGTGTCAAGAGTGCCTATATCAGGGTGATTATATCTGATTGGTAATTACCAATTGTTGAACCACCTAGCAGCTGGCTATAAATCAATTATCACACCCCTAATCGTATGTTGTGGTTTATAGGCCCTCTCCCCTCGGGCCTATAAACCAGCAACATACCTCTTAGGGGTGTAATAACTAATACATATATACATGTACATGTAAAGCTATTAAATAGCCTAAATGATGGAAACACTATCAACCCACATCACAGCAACTAGGCATACACGGTGCTGATGAGGGCCAACCAGCCTGAAACAGCTGTCCACTGTTTGCCTGGTTTGCTCTGCGCACACCTTTATCATGTACAGTGGAACCTCTCTAATCTGTCCAAGCAGAGGTAGGTACATTCCTGTACAATGTATGGAAGTAGTCTAGAGACTTGTCCAAGGTGTAGTCAGCCTTATAATAAAATATGTTAAATATTCAACCTAACAGCTTTCTTCAGGTGATAAATAAAGACTTTATTACATCATTTTTGCATATTTTTAGACAAGTACGTGTATCAAGACTACCTCTGCATTATAGAACATTACCAAGGATTACATAACACACTAGAGGCTATCTCACTTCTTCAAGTGTGCAGTGTGCTCCTCCCACCACCGACAATGCCGTATCATACGCAGAGCATCTTGGTAAGGCTTCATATCTACAACACAATACAGGAAAATTTGATTAAAGTCTATGTCGCCGTATATAAGGGCTAAATTTAGAAATGTTACTAAAAAAAGAAATTTACCACGTGAGCATAGTGAGAGACTATTTAGAGATCGCAACTTCAATGCAACCGTACTGTACTAGTCCCGTGTGCACATGTGTATAGCAAACGGAGAGGAGACAGAGACAGAGGCAGACAGAATTAGGCATGAGCAAGAATCGTTCCATATACATGTACACTGTACCTGGTGTACGAGTGCATGTGTGCGTACGTATGCAATGTATCTGGTCACCTGACATACTGCACATTCTATGTTTAGTTCTTATATACAGCGACATAGACCTTAAGCAAACAGTTAACCAGAGCATACCTGAATGAATATTCAGACCGAGAGACTCATAAGGAAACAAGCAAATAAAAAATTTGAAGTGTAATATAGGGATTGCATAAAAATTAACAGAGACAAGATTGGGACACAGACATGCTATGTACATCAACATACCTTTTAGTACATTGATGTATATAGCATGTCTGTGTCCCAATCTTGTCTCTGTTAATTTTTATGCAATCCCTATATTACACTTCAAATTACTACCGTACTGTGTGATACAACACAACTCACCAAAGACAGTAAGGTAAATGAGCTGTCTCTGGTGGTATTTGAACTGGGAACATTCTACTTTGTAGTCAGATGCTCTACTAACTGAGCTACCGAGGCAGCTCAGCTGGCTGGGCCAAATTGCACATACAGAGCAACACAAGAGGTATGTCCAGGATTGCCACGGACTGTCCTGGGATGTCCCAGGATTCATATGTATCTATATACCACATACATATGTATATACATGTACATATCGTCTTCCACGTAGTCTTCGTCGCGAGCCCAGCCTCCTCCCCATCAAAAGGGGGTGGAGCCTCACCACGGATTCGGCTCCACCCCCTTTACTGATGTGGAGGGGCTGTGGCTGCTCCTCAGACAGGGTTAACTAGTTGTCAGATAGGGGACATGGGACATCCCAGGACAGTCCATGGCAATCCTAGACATACACCCAGAGGCGAGGTCAACACAATGCAAGGCAAACTGTCTCTACCTGAAGATCAGGTGAACTCCTACTACTCGAAGCAGGCCGGGGAATTAAACTAAACTCCCAAAAATGTACGAAATAATTAGACCAATACATGTACTATATAACCTGCACACCCTATTCATTAGAAATGGACACTCACAATAGTTGACTGATATTTACAGCTGACCTTTGCCCTCTGGAAAGTCTCCGTAAACTTTGTCCCCAGTGGAGGTAAAGTGAACTCTCACGGAACAATCTTGACTACTGCTTAACTGAAAGACTGTGAACAGAAGAACACACTGTCATTAACAAGTATAACATTGTGATGTGGCGGTAATACTTATGTAATGCTGTGTTCAGCTGAGCTGCCTTGATAGAGTGCAGCTTAGTAGGTAGGAGTGCTGCCTTTGAGTGCACGTATTGTTGGTTCAAATCTCACAGAAGGTAGCCACTTTATAGGGAATTTGCAGGGGAAATTTGCATGAACATGCCCTGCATACATGACCTGCCTCGGTAGCCCATTTGGTATGAGTGTCGCCAATAAAGTCTCTATAAAGTGGACGATTGTGCGTTTGAGTCCCACCCACACTCACCGTTAGTTCCTACTCTACTCAATGATACATGTACTGTGTCTCCCACATCCTTTTCTGTCTCCCCTTTCTCATCAGAATTTAGCACCTCAATGAGCTGTTTATCAACAAGAAGAATACATGTACACACATTGTACGTACATCTATAATCATCACAGAATACATGATAAAAACGTCGTACTTGTGTGTGGTTTGCACTTCCATGTTCATTTAATTTTCATTTTGCTACTGTTGTATACATTGTACATTAGGTATGTGCTTTATAAGGAGATGTACAACTGCAGCTTTACTGTCCACTCATTAACCCCTTGGTATATATACGCAGAAGGGTTATGGTACTGTCTAGTATGTACATGTATATGTTGGGGCTTTAATCTAGGGACAATAATTTGACCCACCCCCCAAACTTGGTGCTACATAAACTTAACTCCTGTTCCCTTTATTAACCCTCCGCGTGCATGCGCAGCAAGGGTTACTGTAGTTGTCTGTCTGTCTGTCTGTCTGTCTGTCTGTGTGTTAGTCCCCAAACTCGCTCCTTGAATGTCTGTTCATGCCAAACACGATACAACATACCTAACAAGCAATGCAGATCAGATAATTTCGTGGGAATTTCGCTATAAATGCTTCATTCAAAAGTTAATTATGGCATCATTTGCTTACCTACAGCATCCTACAGCGATATTGCAGCGGTATTCTGCGCAACTTTTCAACGGCAGAGCTTTCTAAAGCTCTTAAAAGGCTAACAGTAGTCTAAACACTACCAAGAATACAACTCAATGTAAGGCAGCGAGCTTCTCTCTCTTTAGTCTCTGTCTTTTGCCCACAAATCTTCTATATACTTCCTATTACACGCATTTCAGTAGCACATGTGCTTTTTCAAAGATTAGAATTCGTGCATGTGTGGCACTGAGGGTTCTGCACTTTAGTGTATTCATATTCATACATGAAAGTCACAACTGCCTCCCCCCCCCCCCCCCCCACACACACACACACACTCACATCCACCTGGTCTACTTTTCTCTCAATGATCTACACACTATCTACCTTCTGCACGGTATTAGAGACATTAGCTTCTGTTGGGACATTCTTCATTAGTATGACGAGGTCGGAGGTCGTATCACCAGCCAGAGTGGTGCCTTTTTTCTGCGGTCCTACCCCTCGTACTTCATCCAGCATCTGGGGAAGGAGAAATACAGTCGCCCAAGCATTCTTATGCCGAAGAATAAACAACTTTCTTTCAGGTGAGAGGCAAAATCTACAAACCAAAAATGAGGGGGGCCAACAGTGAACTTTCTGGATTCCCAAGGGGGGGGGGGGGCGAAGAGTTTCTAGGAGAAGCAAATGCTCCCCCAAGTTGCCTCTACCCCAGTAGAAGTACTAGTTAAGTTCTACAATATACAGAAGATCCTCATTAAAGTGAAGTGTATGTATGAAGGGGACTAGCCTATCCTTGCATACTGAACAGCAATAGTTGAGAATTTGCCAACATAATACATGTATAGAGTGTGGCTAGCTCTACAGTACATGCCTACCAGCTCTTCTCCTTCTCCAGTCAGAATGAGATTCTCAATAATGGTGGAGACCTTACTGCAGAACCCCTGAACTCGAGACTGGTAAGTGGATGCATGGGGGGATGTGGAAGAGAGGAGGGAAGAGAGGGAAGGGGAGAGAGGAGGGAGGGAAGAGAGAGAGAGATAAAGAGGGAAGGGGAAGGAGGAGGGAAGAGGGACCAGACAGGACAGAGTGGGGGGGTGAGGACAAGGGAGAGAGGAGGAGAGAGAGCAAAAAGAGATAAATAGCAGGCAAGATGAAGAGAAAGAAAAGAAACTTGCGATACAAATACCAGACCGTGAACTGTACCTGATCATCGCTGGATGGAGTAATCTCCTGGACACGTTTGCTCAAGAGCTAAAATAGGAACATCATGTGATACCAAGTCATGTGACAGTCATGTGCTCACCTGGGTGAGTAGTGTGGTATCCATGAGAGGAGCGGCCTGAGGGAACACTGCACCTACCTCGGACCAGTCAAATATCGGACGGATCAGTGGAAGAGGAACATAATCTCTGCACCAAAGAATTCCTGATCATAACACGAGAGGTCTATACCATGTATCTGAGAGCCTACTATAATGCACCTCACATAGGTATCTGCCACGCCTGTAAACTGGTCCTGCACATAACTTATGGCTACCACAACTGGTCCCCCCGACCACTTATGGCTACCACAACTGGTCCCCCGACCACTTATGGCTACCACAACTGGTCCCCTGACCACTTATGGCTGCCACAACTGGTCCTGCCCATAACTTATGGCTACCACAACTGGTCCCCTGACCACTTATGGCTACCACAACTGGTCCCCTGACCACTTATGGCTACCACAACTGGTCCTCCGGACCACTTATGGCTGCCACAACTGGTCCCCAAACCACTTATGGCTGCCACAACTGGTCCCCAAACCACTTATGGCTACCACAACTGGTCCCCAAACCACTTATGGCTACCACAACTGGTCCCCCAGACCACTTATGGCTACCACAACTGGTCCCCCAGACCACTTATGGCTACCACAACTGGTCTTGCCCATAACTTATGGCTACCACAACTGGTCCCCTGACCACTTATGGCTACCACAACTGGTCCTCCGGACCACTTATGGCTGCCACAACTGGTCCCCAAACCACTTATGGCTGCCACAACTGGTCCCCAAACCACTTATGGCTACCACAACTGGTCCCCAAACCACTTATGGCTGCCACAACTGGTCCCCAAACCACTTATGGCTACCACAACTGGTCCTCCGGACCACTTATGGCTGCCACAACTGGTCCCCCAGACCACTTATGGCTGCCACAACTGGTCCCCTGACCACTTATGGCTACCACAACTGGTCCCCAAACCACTTATGGCTACCACAACTGGTCCCCAAACCACTTATGGCTACCACAACTGGTCCTGCCCATAACTTATGGCTACCACAACTGGTCCCCTGACCACTTATGGCTACCACAACTGGTCCTCCGGACCACTTATGGCTACCACAACTGGTCCCTAAACCACTTATGGCTACCACAACTGGTCCCCAAACCACTTATGGCTACCACAACTGGTCCCCCAGACCACTTATGGCTACCACAACTGGTCCCCCAGACCACTTATGGCTACCACAACTGGTCCCCTGACCACTTATGGCTGCCACAACTGGTCCCCAAACCACTTATGGCTACCACAACTGGTCCCCTGACCACTTATGGCTACCACAACTGGTCCTCCGGACCACTTATGGCTGCCACAACTGGTCCCCAAACCACTTATGGCTACCACAACTGGTCCCCTGACCACTTATGGCTACCACAACTGGTCCCCTGACCACTTATGGCTACCACAACTGGTCCTCCGGACCACTTATGGCTGCCACAACTGGTCCCCAAACCACTTATGGCTGCCACAACTGGTCCCCAAACCACTTATGGCTACCACAACTGGTCCCCAAACCACTTATGGCTGCCACAACTGGTCCCCAAACCACTTATGGCTACCACAACTGGTCCTGCCCATAACTTATGGCTACCACAACTGGTCCCCTGACCACTTATGGCTACCACAACTGGTCCTCCGGACCACTTATGGCTGCCACAACTGGTCCCCAAACCACTTATGGCTGCCACAACTGGTCCCCAAACCACTTATGGCTACCACAACTGGTCCTCCGGACCACTTATGGCTGCCACAACTGGTCCCCCAGACCACTTATGGCTGCCACAACTGGTCCCCTGACCACTTATGGCTACCACAACTGGTCCCCAAACCACTTATGGCTACCACAACTGGTCCCCAAACCACTTATGGCTACCACAACTGGTCCTGCCCATAACTTATGGCTACCACAACTGGTCCTCCGGACCACTTATGGCTACCACAACTGGTCCTCCGGACCACTTATGGCTGCCACAACTGGTCCCCAAACCACTTATGGCTGCCACAACTGGTCCCCAAACCACTTATGGCTACCACAACTGGTCCCCAAACCACTTATGGCTGCCACAACTGGTCCCCAAACCACTTATGGCTACCACAACTGGTCCTCCGGACCACTTATGGCTGCCACAACTGGTCCCCCAGACCACTTATGGCTGCCACAACTGGTCCCCAAACCACTTATGGCTACCACAACTGGTCCTCCGGACCACTTATGGCTGCCACAACTGGTCCCCAAACCACTTATGGCTACCACAACTGGTCCCCCAGACCACTTATGGCTGCCACAACTGGTCCCCCAGACCACTTATGGCTGCCACAACTGGTCCCCAAACCACTTATGGCTACCACAACTGGTGCACGACAGGACACCTCAGTTACACAGCCACCTTCATGATGTAGAAAATATGTAACGCACTGTGGATCTCTCTCTCTTGCTCTCCATCCACCCCCTCTCCCTCTTCCTCTTCTCGGTCTCCACCCGCCACCCCTTCCCCTTCCTCTCCCACGACCACGCCCTCTGCACGGCAAGAAAACACAGGGTGTGCTTTAATTGAAAACACAATGTTAGAAAAATACACGTTAAGGCTTAGGGCTTTACCCAACACGCTTCAATACTTTGTTTTGCTATTTACGGAACTTACGACATAGCTTTTAGCTCTCGCGAGAACTCGGAATGGAAGGAGCGAGGAGCCACACACGGAACAGGCTCTACCTCTTACTCCACGTGGGTGTGGTGTAAAAGTTCAAAGTTCAACTTGGATACTACATGCGCATGCTCAGAAGCTTGATTTGGCGCCAAATACGACCGCGATCTCTTCACACAATTTTTATAGGGATGGAGGCTGCACAGCAGGATATCGAGGGTAGCCAAGACAAGGAAAATGAGTGTACTGGAGTAGTCCATGATGATGTAGGAAGGGAGGGTGAGGCTGCTGTCACAGGAGAAGAGAGAGCCAGGAGTATGGAGAAGGAAAGTGAGGTAAGGTGTGATAACACGGAGAAACATGCATGATCAGAAATGATAGTTATAAGCTGTATGACTTGCATATTGCGTGTACTATTTGGACTGTAATATTTACACCCATGAATCGTTTGTCTTGAGTACCCTTAGTGCTGATCACATGACATACGGCCAAAGGGTCATGTGATCACACACTACCACCACATTGTCAATGGTCTACTCATTCCTAGTCTGGTCCCCAGATCCTTCTGTTATGTAAGTGGAATATGCATGCACTAAAAAAGAAGGGTCTGGGTTGTGTACAGATGGGGGTGCACTGGGATTTCCCCCTCCAGCTTGAGGTCAACTATGTGTGTAATAACTATTTTATCCCTTTAGATTGCGTCAGAATCCATCTCATACAACATGGAATGCAAAAATATTTGTATGTCCCCAGACCCCCCTAGAAGCCGCACTAAGGGTTTATTTCAGAAAAAGTGACAAGGGGGGGTGAACCGCATATGCGAGAAATCTTGGGGGGTAACATGAAAATACATGTGGCTGTATATGAGGAAAGTCTGTTTGACTTAAGGGGAGGCAAAACCTTTTTAAGGAGGGGGGCAAATACCCCCTCTCCCCCCCCCCCCCTAAAAGAAACCCTGATTACATCTCTCTCCCCCATAAAAACAACCCAGCATAGCCTAGCACAGGCCATTCCTGGAATGTGTGAAAAGGTGTTGGAATGCAATTATAAACCACAGCAGCTTACATTGTATGGTAATAGTAGTGGTGTGCTCTAAAAGCTGTTGACAATGATGGAAGTAGAGGCAGTGATGAACAATGTTGCCTTAGTGATTGGTGTACACTCTAAACTGTTACAGCATGAAGGTAGACTAATGACGTGTCCACTTCTCTACCCACCGAGTACGTTAGTCTGCTTTGTCCTCTTCCCACTTGTTTTTGACTGTATACATGTACATGGCCGTACAGCCATTTGGGGGATGGGGGAACTCAAGCTGGAGGGGTGCGGGGGGGCGGGGGGGGGGGGAAATCCCAGTGTGTACCTTCCCCTTGTATGAAACACTGACTTCTTGTCTCAACTGAGGGATAACCCCTCTAATTAACCCTCGTTTAGCAGTGTACAGTGTGTGTTAGCCCACCCTATGTACATGTATTATCTACAGCCCTCAGCTACCAGTGACTCCATCTACCTGGACAATGGCCCAGTCAGTAAGAAGGCCGATCTCTCTCCACCTAGCAAACCTCGAAGGCTCACTAGGGTAAGTACATTGCCATATAGTCCAAATATGAAAGGTGCACAATTATTACCCCGCGGCTGAGCATGTGCAGACCGGGGTTAAGCAGTTGGTTTTGTCTGTCTGTCTGTCTGTCAGTCAGTCGTCAAAAAATATTGAAATCCGTCCTCTGCGCACAGTATATGGCTTTAAAGAACATTGGAATAAGAGAAAAACGTATTTACTTCCCTTCCTGGGCGCCGGTTTCGTCCACATGGCTCTTTCTCGGGAGTGCTAGCCGTTCCAAAAATTAGCGAAGTTTGCTCCGCCTAACATAATTGCAAATTACGTGCAAATACGGATGGAATGCACAGATGAGCTTTAAAATTATGCCTACATGTATGTGCACAGGAAGCTACCATATTCGACAGAACTCGCCGTGGGGTACGTATTCTTCAAATACTCTAGTTTGGGGCTTTGGTAAAATTAAGGCCGTATTTGGTCTAGAGGTGTCTTTAAGTGTGAGAACAGGATTCCGTTAAAATTGTTTCTGCGTAATTTTGTTTGATCTACAAATTGTGCCTCTTACAAATTTGGCACTATAATTATGAGCTGCAGACTGAATGGAATCTAGCAAATGGCGCATTTCTGCATTTCAGCAAATTGTAATGATCATATTCTTCCATAAGTCCCTTTTTAAGCTGACGGACACTTCATTGATCATACACTTCTGTCTCGGTGGTATTTGGAGTTGAAAAATCACACTTTAGCAGTTTGAGTTACATAGAAGCTTGCTGGACAAAATTTACTATGGAGATATTTGCATGCATATTTAGCCCATATGGTGGAGGATATGTAAGTACATCACCAAAACACATGTGGTAACTCAACAAATTGGATGACACACTTTGGTAAAGTGGACACTTGAGGTCTACATTGACAACGAGACACTCCTCAGACAGGTACTGCAATAGCAGAGCTTGCCTAAGGCTAAATTGGGCCCCTGACACCTGTAGATGAATTGTATGGTGACAAGGAGCTCACAAATGGTGCAATTAGTGAGTGACAATGACACCAGTGTCTGGAGCTCTTTGTGGCCTTGGAGAGTACATGTACATGTAGTTGGGTGTGTGCATGTTATGCCAAGCAGATTAGGACGTGGCACATCGTCCTCACATCAGGCTCTTCTCTATGTGCTTCTGTTAAGGTGAACAAATCAGTAACATATTTGGACATGTACATGAAATATCATACTAATAGCACACCACAACACTTAAGACTTATTTATATGGACTCACAAACAAATATATAGAACTTCTCACCCATGAACAATCACGTGTATGGAGCACTACTTAGAAAGAAAGAAAGAAAGAAGCAGTGAAGAAACAGAGTACAGAAAGGAATTCTATGTACATATATATATACTATGTTGCTATGGTAACGGCAGGTTTATATATTGCATATACACCTCATCAATATTCAACATAGTATATATCGTATAAACCATGTCCAATCGGTGTATATTTTCAGATATACACCTGCTATGTTCGGAAGTTTATTTGTGATATATCCCTCGGGCCGTTGGCCCTCGGGAAATATCACAAATAAATTCCTCACAGCAGGTGTATATCTGACATATACACCTCTTGGCCATGGTTTATACATTACATATACACACACATACACCGACACATACATACATACATGCACACACGCCAGCTTCAACAGCTTAGAATAATGTACATGCTGGGGTTTAATCTAGCATATGTCCTTGAGGGCAAAATTAATAATTGTAGAAACTTGGGGGGGGGGGGGGGGGAGGGGGCACATTGGGCAGGGATTAGTGATGGTGTCAGATGCTTGGGCGGGTGACTGACATCATTGGGGTGGGGGGGGGGGGGGGCATTTGCTCCCCTGCCCCCCTGGATTAAACCCTGCTAGCCATAGAAGATCTTTAACCCACCGCCCCAGTTCTCAAGGCTGGGTATCTGGTGTCCTGCTCCAATCTACATACGTATATTTTGTGTTGTATGTCTTGTGTGTATTGTTTGGTTTGTAGAGGTTAGGTTTTTGGTTTCTTTTTTTTTCTATTGCTTCTTGGCTAGTGTGCTTTACCATGTTTTTCCATGTATGTAAAGGTAGGTGAATGCAAAGCCTTGTGGGTGAGCAGGTGTTAGACATACTGCTGGAAAATGGATGTAATCTAGTACATGTCAGGGTTTCATGTAGGTGGAGGGTGGGCATTTGCCCCCCCCCCCTTGGATACTACCCCCTTGGGATAATACATTGCCGTACACACGCTGCCCCCTCTCACATTCCCAAAACTCTACTTTGCCCCCCTCCTTGCCAGAATGTCTGGATGGAACACTGAATATGCAAGATGTGTTAGAATGTTTGGTACTGTTTTTCACTAATGATGACATTGGAGTTGAACACACACACACACACACACACACACACACACACACACACACACACACACACACACACACACACACACACACACACACACACGCACACCTTCACAATAGGCTGAACGGGCGAGACAAGAAGCACTGGCTTCATTTGGAGGGTCAGATCTAGCCTCAGTGACAGTGAAGAAGAGAGATCTCCATGAGGAGCTGAGGAGGGACACCGAACTCATGAAGAAAGGAGAGGATAGTGAGAACAGAGTTAAACGCAAAACTAGGTAATGTATATTGGTATATAAATGCTTGTGTTTGTTTAAAACTGACAATGTACATACATAACAATGATCGTTGCTGCCAAAGAAATACTTTATGATAAAATGTGAAGAATTACCGTGTGTGTGTGTGTGTGTGTGTGTGTGTGTGTGTGTGTGTGTGTGTGTGTGTGTGTGTGTGTGTGTGTGTGTGTGTGTGTCTTTGTGTGTGACCCTAGACTCCAGGCTGCAAGAGAAGAGTCAAATGCCTTGTTCAAGGATGTGCCATTTGGACAGAAAACTGTTCGGAAGAGAAAAATGTGAGTAACATTTGATATTATATACATGTACATGTACATTGATGGACTAATATTTACCAAAAATTGGCCGGTTGCAAGTTATTTTATTTTGTCATACTTGGGGAAGTTTGCTGTGATTGTTAAAAGTGCAGAGAGGGAGGCCGGTTCTTCCCTCCCCCAGCCCTCTCCTCTCACCCCCCCTTTTCCACTCTTGTCTCCTTCCTCTCTCAACCCCTGTCTCTACCTCTCTCTCTCTCTCTCTCTCTCTCTCTCTCTAGGGTTTCTGAGGACACTGATTGTGGGTCCAAACCAAAGGTCCGGAGAACAAGAGCCGAGCGTGCAAAACAAGATGCACTTAACAGCTTTGGTGGATTTGGGTTTGATGATGTCATGGCAACATCCCGCAAGAGGATAGCTCGGACCTTTGAAATGCCAAAGGAGAAACGAGGAGAGGGGGAGGGAGAAGCAGAGGAGGCGGAGGGAGAAGCAAGAGAGGGAGAGGGAGACGGAGACAGCAACCAAGAGAGAGAGGAAGAGAAGGAAAACCTGGAGGTTGTTGCTGAGACATAAATGAAACCGTTGCCATCATCTTATATACATGTATTGTCGCTTTTCTGACTATAACTACACATCTTTTGTGCCCCGCGCAATGTGATTCGCGCATGCGCTGTTCAGATTGACGACGCGGGATCTTCAATAGAAAAGCACTACACTGTGGTGCCGGGTTCAGTCAGTAGAGAGGTTTTGACTAGTGTTTGTATCAAGGATATGCGAGGAGTGTGGGATTAAAAGAAATGCCACTGCAACGCGTCCACGTCATTTGTGCCACAGTTATCACGACCATTCTAGCGTGTAGCCGGATCACTGCATCACAAGGTATATAGAGCTGCTGCGTGTGGGCTGGTAATCCCTCGGTGTGCATGTACCACTGTATATCTGCAGTGTAGTACATCGGATAAGTCCTGGTAGATATTGGTAATGAAGCATGAGATGACTATATACGTAGTTCTACATGTGCCACTTTAATACGCGGAGCAGCAATGAATTATGCATTAATCAACTAGATAAGATTCACAGTACACAAATTTAACTTCATAATCACTTGAGCCGTCAATACATTTCAAGAGTGTCATAATTTCTTTTCAAGCTGAAGGGTCAGTACAACTGCATGGAAGAAATCCACACTTGAGGAGTCGAGTGGAAATTTTCACAGAGGGTCAGTGGGGGGTTGTGGGGATTGAAGGCTGGGGAGAGAAGGAGGCAGGAATTGCCTGCAAACAGCTAGGATTTGGTGACATGCAGGTGAGATATAAGTTTTGTTGGATACAGTTATCTTTAACAATGGACTAAATTGGCCTTGTTATAATATATATTATATTATGTGATTGATTGCCATATACTGTGACCTCGATCTGCAGTCTGCATATATACTGTGCATGTTGAAGTCAGGATGTACTGTAAGCGTTAGTTGTGCTTTACTACTACAGTAACACTTGGTATTTGTTGAGCTAAAATAATCGGCTATATTCAGAACCCTCTCTCCCATGGTATGAAACCATTTGCTATCCCTTGAAAGATTGTGTGTGTGTGTGTGTGTGTGTGTGTGTGTGTGTGTGTGTGTGTGTGTGTGTGTGTGTGTGTGCATGTGCACATTGCACAAAATGGGTGGTTATTCCATTATGTGTGGTTATATACTTATATTAGTTGCAACATATAGAGCTGTTCGTTATAATTACAACCTCCCAAGAGATGCACATAGGATATCCATAAGGAATGAATCTCAAGTGACTGATATTACCTAATCTCAAAGAGGAAATCACATACACAACCCAGCATGTACTGTACTTCTATAAATGGAGGAGTAACTCGTTGTACTCATGTATGCAATCAGCATAATAATTGTCTTTTGAATACCAAGACAGTTTATAGTCATGTAATGCAAGTGAGGTAACCACACACATTGGTCAAAACAGCCACCTCTTTTTGTAGTGGCATGATTTATTGTTCTAAGTGAGTATGGTTTAACCTGCCCATGTCCAAACTTGCAGGAAATTGTCTCCATCAGTTACTTCTCTCCCTCGCCTCTCCTCCTCATCACAAGTGTGGAGTGTGGAGGGTGGGAGGTGGGGATAGGGGAGTGTCAATGGGGAGCGGTAGTGACACAGAGAGGAGGACAGACTGTGGACATTGGTGGTGTTATTTGTGCAGGTATGTATGTCTGTTTATGTATGTATGTAAATAAGAGGTTCCATCAAACTCCTCTTGGGGAACTGCGATCTCACAGTGTCAGTCCAATGTGCTGCATGCATGGTTCTGTAATTATAATCGAGCTAGATTGCCCATTTATACAAGCAGTAAGCAATGGTCACTGTACCTTTTACATGCATTGCGAAGTGTTGAGTAGGTCACATACATATCAGGGACCAATTTTGGAAGAGCCAACATGTAATGCACAAATGCCAAATCCCCTTATTTCATGGGGTGGCTAGAGGAGCTCTTTCCCTAGTGCTGCTTCTACTGTGTAATATATTGGCAGATGGGACCTTTCTCATAACACCTGGTATAACTAGTCTCACACTTCTGAATGTTTAACACTCAAGTATTTACTGATAAAGATTGTGCTATTGTCACATTTGTAGAGCACTTGTGCCATATAACTTGAGGCACTTCAGCTCATTTAATCAAAATTCTACACTGATTGCTTTGAATTTGTATAAGCATATTTGCAACTGAACTGACCAAGTACATGTCAGTGTGCTCATTTGTACTGCCAACAAATTGCCTTTTGCTGTTTCTATTCATCGTTAAAACTTCAAAGACAATTTCTATAATACAAAAAATGTATAAAACATTTTAAGTACCCAATTTTAAATCTGGTAAAAGCATTTTTAACCTTGTCTGTACAAGTTTCTGACTAGTGATGTTCATAAGTTGTAATGTGCTTAGCAATACGTATGCTGTCGTACATGACAACTACAACTTAGATATAACAGTGGCCCATGTCAATAAGACTGTTATGGGGTCATTGGTAATGAGTATGATTAGAAGCTGTGAATGCCACAAAGGACAATACTTGTAGAGCTCCACAGTATGGGTCATGTACAGTATGGGTCATGTAATTGTGATGTATGTCAAGTTATGAGTAAGGGAATGGCTGGGTGTTTACCTCATTGAATACAGTATGTAAGTATATTGATCAGTACAAATCACTATATCATTACAATTGTACCTTCTAGACGAACACAGTGATTAAGTAACAACTCTGTGTTATGTTCAAACTTTGATGTATATGTACAAAACTTTTCCCTCTTTCATGTAACAATTGTGCATGCACATTATATTTTGGCATGTGTGTTAAAGGCCATAAATGCAATGCTATGTTTGATTATGGAGAGTGCACTCAGTGGCTAAGTGGTTATGTTCAGTGGCTGTGGACTGGGAGGTTAGTGAATGGATGCTCATACTGGGCACTCTTTCTCTGACCAGACCTCACACAGTGTCTTAAAATAATGGAGAAGTAAGCCTGCATGCCTTTGTGTTCTGTGGTTTGGTATCTTTAAAAATAGGCATTTGCCCTATACCCAAGTAGGCAATCACAACTGCTGCATGTGAACTTGCTCTGTTAAATGATTACATCATTGCTAACATCTCAGCATTACATGGTCACCATTGCACTACGTGCACCTGGGTGTGGTCAGCCCAGTAGGCACAGTGGGCATGCCTCCATGAGAGTCATGGAATGAATATGGAATTGTCTTATATGTGTAGAGCTATTTGAGATTATACAGAGATGATTGTGCACGTTTTGCAGATGAGTTTTCTGTGCGCCTGTCTGGTGAGAGTAGAGGTGGTTTGAGTATGGTCGAGGTGTGGAGTGATGGGATGTGGAGAGGGGTGTGTGAAGAGGGAGAGGAGGAGGGGAAAGGATGGGGAAAAGAGGAAGCAATTGTCACGTGCCGGCAGCTCGGCTATCTCGGAGATGACATCATTACAGGTAGTGTAACACGATGCAGAGTGAAAATCACATTTTAGATGTTAAACATCAACTGATTGTGATTTTCCAAACACATCATTGTACTATTAATGGTTTTATACACCTTAGTGGCACTGGTACCGTCTTCATTTCATAGCTTTTCCATTTCCTATGAAGGATAACTTCACCTCTGTGCCTTATACCTGCGTAGGTACGATTGTTTTCGGTGATGAGGATCGAGGACTATGGCAGTGGAGGCATAACTGTTCTGGTAGTGAGCATCATCTGAGGTCATGTAATCTTCAAGTAATGTCACATGACCATAGTAATGGGTCATGTGATCACGTACAACTGACAAACTGCAATTCTGGAAGAGCTGTAGGACTAAGCTGCAGAGGTACTTGCATACAATACATAAATACTAGTTGTCAATGAAAACAATCTGTGTAAGGTTTAGTATTACACAAAGCAACACTGATCCATTGAAAATGGACAATTGTTATGTGAGGGCGTGTGTTCAATGGTAGGGCCTGGAATTGTACAACACATTTTGTATATCCCTCTTAGGCATTCAATCCTTGCCTCCTCAAAGTTTGCAGTTGGTCAACGCTACTTGTTCTACTCTTACCATTGAGTGGGTGGAGCCACATACTGGAAACGTGCATTTCATTGGCTATGCCATCAGGATTCGTTCTGTAAATGACCGTATAGGAAAATGGAAATATATTGAGAGTAATACGACTAACAACACCTTTATTGTCCATGGTTTGAATGCAAGTGTACTGTATGAAATTCAAGTGGGTGCGGTTTACAATGAAGTGGATGGAGTCAGTGGAGTTGGAATGTCAGGGAGTGGAGTGGAGGATATGAATATCGTCTACTCAGACAGCCTGCTAGCTACTACACCACCAACAGGTATGTTGACTGCACCACATGCTGACACACAGACCAATCTACCAACATATATATACGTACACACAGAGAGAGATCAACTACAATATTCATCCTATATTGTAAAAGTGTAAATTAGCCTAGAGAGACAATGTTCTAGACAGACCAACAAGCACTGACTTCCTTTAGACTTACCTACCTCTCGTACACATTTGAACTACTTCAATCGCTCAGTTATTAGAGCCTCTGTGTAAAATGCAGCAGCTGTAGTTGTGCTTAGGTGCACCCACAAGATAGTTTCTATGAACATCTTTGATTGTCACTTCCTCTTTACCTTCCATTCTCTCTTCCATCGATATCCTCAGTTCCCCCTCCCTCCGTCTCTGTACTCCTCACACTACTGGACTTTTCAGCCATGTTCCAGTGGAAGATAATTCCTATTCCAAGCTGGAGTGGACTCATAACTGGATATACACTCCACTGCACTCTTGACAACAGCACTACAGGTATATATACATACAGTCTTACTAGCACGATTTACATATTTTGCTCATTGGTGTGTGTTTTAAATTGAAGTTGCTGTTCTTGCTGTGTTTGAACAGTGACATTGATCATGATTAGACCAGAGAGCTTGCTTGTGTAGCATTAATACTGTGTTATATAAGCATTTGGTTTGGGAGTAATCAAAACATGTTGACAAGTTCATCGAGAGGAGATGCCTCTCAGTAGCCTGGTTCTATACAGAGTTGAGAGATTGGAGTCAATTAATGCAACTATTATCCACCGCAAGTGTCAGCACAGTAATAGCCGATGTGATAAAATATTGAGTTTTTAGGAATATAAGAGCTAGGGATTGTCATTTGAGTGTTCTCTATACAGATAATGCCACAGTAGTGAGGCACCTGTCAGCAAGAGCTACGCTATACAAGCTACAAGACCTGCAGCCATGGACAGATTACAGCTGTAGTATATTGGCCAACACACCAGAGGGTGAAGGTCCACGCAGCGAACTTGTTAACTTCACTACATCATTGAGTGAGTTGACTTTAGACCTGTCTGTACCATAGCTTTCAAATTGATCGCTCAATTGGAGGTTGATGTATTTTACATACCCTCATGTGTGTAAATCACACATCACTGAACACCTCAGTACGTAGTTGAATGTATCACAATTGAATCTTTTGTAATTCAAAACTTACAGCCACTAATTATGCTTGCTATTGTTCAAAGTAGGGCAATTGCTTGTGTTTCTGTTCATGTTCACTACTGACACAACCACAAGATGGATAAAAGTTGTGTTATATTACGTAGGAGTGGATCGAGCCTTGTAACCCACTAAGAGAGAATTTACAGTACACATGTACCTATACTATCCCATTTGTGGTGGGTTTAACACAATGTATATAACACCCATGAAGCATGTGGGGTTAAAGCGTTGGTTAAGGACAGCATGACTGCCTGATTTTCAAGATATACTTATTTCGGTGTGTCTTAAGGGATTCCACTTACTTATCTCTGCAGACGTACCAAGTTCTCCAACTGATGTCGAGTTCACAGTCTTCACTGTCAGTGATGGTACTGCAGCCCCATTGATATCAATCATAGCGTCATGGAGTGTCAATGAATGTCTCAATTGCACTGAACCACTTGGTTATATTGTGACCTGCTGCGTACCAGGATCTGAACTCACTACCACAGTATGGAAGTCAGATATTGCAGGATTGGATCCAATACAAGTTGAGATTACAGGGGTCAGACCTGCCACTCGATATGTGTGCAAGGTGGCAGCATTTAACATGTATGGCATTGGCCACAGCGGTTCAAATATATTTGTTGATACTCCAGAAACAGGTAATTGAACTATATACATGTCTGAGATTGTTGCATGTATGCCAAGAGTCAACTATAGTTTCTCCTGTCAGTCCCACACACAGCTCCTACTGAAGTCTACTCCTCAGACATAGAGACAGACAGCATTCGTCTCAACTGGCATTACCAAGAGTCCCCCTCTCCCGGAGACGTAAACACATTTAAGATTGAGGTCTATTATAAAGACAAGCGTTACCCCAATCGTAATGGAGAGTATGTGGCTGACATACGGTACAATGTTGCTGCAGTTGATAAGACAGGAGCTACATTTTCATACCTCCTAATGTACCTTGACCCCGGGACAGAATATAACGTCTTGATTCGAGCAGTGACTATTGCAGGAGAGGGTCCAGCAGCCAGGATCAGTCAGCAGACTCTCAGTACTGGTGAGGGGACTTTTGATTCACTATTGATATGATGATTCTTAAATGTTCCATTGAGATATACCAAATAAGACACTTTAGAATTCACCTTTAAATTGTTTACAAGGAAATTGTCTCTACATATGCTCTTACTACATGTACATAAAATAAAGGTCATTTAACCATTTTGTGGTTGTCTTACTTGCAAGTGGAGTATACCCTGTGTAAGCTGACTGTGGAATGCTAAGGTTATCTAAGTTGCATCTCTGTACTTCCCTGTACGTGTAGTTTGTACAACCAATTACTACCTTCTTGTTGGAGAGTTTGTAGAAATTAGTTATACAAACCAGTTTATTATAACCATACCAGGGTACTTAGATAATCTAGATGTCAGAATACCAGAGTTATTTAAACCATCTGTGTCACCATTTAGAGAGATTTACATATGCAACTTGTGTACAGGTGTACAGACAGTTTCTATATATTTTCCTTCTCGCTTCAGTGCCAGCAATGATTCCTTATGAGTTGACGGGCTCAGTTCTGTCCTTTGTCTACGGCGAACCACCAAGTTTCTACTTCCAATGGGCTGTACACAGCCGGGACACACATCTCCTACATGACATTGCAGGATTCATCATCACCTGTTCCGCAAACAAAACCACAACTACACACAACACTGCTAACAATGCCATATCAATATCAGAGCCCAAATTCATTGATAGGATCATAACAGACACAGAAAATGTTTTCTCCGTGTCACTGTATTTTCCCAATACATGTGATAGCAATGTGGATGAGGTCATGACGTGCAGTGTATCAGCATTCAATGAACAAGGTCATGGTCAGCAGAGTGAGAGTATCCTCATTGACATTCCATGCTTCTCTGGTAAATGTGGTATTATACAGTAGTGCTGTGTATGGATTTATATGATTAGCCTTGATTTCTATCATGTTTTGCTGTTTACATCTCACTGTGGTTGGAAACATCTACTTACTTATTTACTTCCTCACACAGACCCTGAAGATTTGCTGGGGAATTCATTCCTGACAAATCCTTATTTTTCCCTGGGACTACTGGCAGCTCTGATACTGCTGGTGTTGGGAGTACTTGTGGCCATTGCAGTGCTTTGTGTGTGCAACTCGTCTGGAATGCAGAAGAGGCTGAGCACCTCTTCTTCCATAGGTCAGCATCCTGTTACTTTATACATGAACACATAGGAGAACAGAGAGGTAGTGGTATACGTACATGTACCTCTGTCATTGACCAGGGGTTGGTAGTCAAGTGGCACATAATGCTATACCAATTGGCTCAATATCATTTTGCAAGCCTCCTTCTTGTGTTAAGTTTAAATGTATTACTAAGCTTAAATGCATTACTAGAACATGCACAATTACGCCATTTGAATTTTATATACTTTGGTAGCATATTCTAGGATCTGCCTTCAGTGTGTGACATTACTGATTTTTATATTGGATGTGTCTACAGATAACTATGTGCCCATGGCCTCCTCTGAGACAGGTATCAAGTCAAGATGGTCAGGTAGGAATGTAACGTCCCCCATTGCAGTAGAGAAGCTGGATAGCTAGCACGTGTGCACTGAATGTCTCAGTTGAATGTTGTATCATCCGTCTATACACTTGAAACCGAATGCAGCATAATGATATGTGCATGCCACTATGTATAGTGGATACATTGGAATGAAACAACAGCAATATTTAATCACTCCACCTCTAAATTGTCATCAGCATAATTTACTGGTGGAGTGACTATGAAGGGGCCTCACAACCTTGAACAACCTTAACATATTTTCCATCTCTAAACTCATGACAAATTGTAGCAACATTTCACGTACATTTACTCAGCCAATAATTTATTGGCTGGGTGATTACTGATGAAAGAAGTGTAACTGATATAATGAATATCCATCACTTTGAGTAGTTGGCATACTTTAGAGTTGTAAAGGACTCCAGAAGAGAATCTGCTGCAAATTTACTTAGGTATACCATGCCAACAAATACAGCAGTATTTTTAAGAAAAGGATCCTATCTATATTAGAGCAGGGACAGAAGAAAGAGTCCATTAGTGGGGTTTGAGTATATTGAAGGGTGTTAACACAATTCGCAGTTGTATTAAACATAACTGTTGCAACAAAATACGTCCTCCTTATATGATGTCCACATTTAGTACTGGACTGCCCACATATTATTTTTAACCAGATGGACACACATCTCAGGTGACTGTAAATGATCATGTAAATGATCATGCCTATGATGAGATCCCAGCTGACAACCTCTATGATGAAATCCACCCTCGTGCCTCTCATGTAACCCTCACACAAGGTGTAGAGGAAGGAGCTATATATGGAGGTTAGGGATAATAAATCAAGGTTGCAAGCATTTGTGTAAGAACCATGTAAGGGACATGGAGATTACAGAAATAAAATGTTAGATGTTTTTCAGATGTCTTACACATGTAATTACTTCTAGGAGTGATGTTGCTGGTTATACACATAACAACTGAGGGCACACACGTATACAGTTGATTTAGCCAGTTTGCCACCAATTTTATATGCATAGATATACACAACATAGCTGCATAGTTTGCTCTGCTTACGTATAATCCGAGAATTATGGAACAATACGAGCCTATCCCGACTATGTATAATAAAAATAATATTGAACACAACTTAAATCTGGATATCTTGGGCAGAAGAGACTGACTGGTTTGAAGGGTAGCGGCACATTGTGTCCTGATTAGTTCCACTGAGCCATATTTCTATGTGCAGGGTTTGGTATCTCAGGCAGGCCAGCTCGTTCAACAAGGCAACAGACAACTCACCTCACAGATCGTACAACCACTGCTGGTCTCCAGACCATTCCACCTGGTCTGTCCAGATCAGAAGCACGAGACTCGACCATAACTCAGTACATGGAACTTTCCTCGCCCCTTCTCAGAGGAGACGTAACTGGTGCTAAAAACAGAAGGTACAGCATCGCTGACAGTGGTGTCCACATGACATCATCTGACGTGGAACCCAGTCTGAATCTAGATCAAAGTCTCCATACTGAGCACTCTCAGGGTGAAGGCGTTCAGCTGAGACGATACCTGTATTACACAGCTCTCTCTGATGGTCACCAGGACGCTCAGGAAGACGCCAACGACAACCCACACTACACCATCATGCTCCCCTATTCCATTCTGGCCAAGAACCGAGACCTCCTGGAACAGAGTATGGACACGGAGATCCTGAATGATACATCTGAGAGTGGAGTGGGTATGAGTATGTCTGAGGTATCCAATACCAGCACACGTCCCAAATCTGCACAGAGCACGGAATGGAATCAGCCTGTGGTCATGTCAACACCAGCCTCGACATACAGGTTCAAGAAGAGGTCGGCCAGTGGTAAGGCGAGAAGAAACGTTAGCACTGGTGGGAAAAGAGAGAGGAGGGGGAGAGAGGGGGAGAGAGCTCAAGGAGAAAGAAGCAGCAAGGCTGCCACTGAAGATGAGGAAGAAAGTGAAGATGGGAGCAAGGACATAGACAAAGACAAACAGTAATCTTGAATAATTCTAAAGTATAGACCATATACCTCCTGCTAGTATATCAAGATTTCCTTTAGTGTATATATAACTGATATGCTGTGTGCAGTGCGGGCGCATGCGCAGCTTCCACTCTCACCTCTTAGTGGTCGCATTATGTAAACAGCAGATGTCAGTCGAACCCTCTGCAGCCCTATTACACATGCCGGGTGCACATACTATTAGGTAATAGATTCGTTGCCAGACACCTGTAGTTGACGCTGTACAATGGCTCGAAAACAACTGGTTTTGTTACTATGTGTGCAGGCAATTGCAGGTGAGTTTTGCAATATTTACTGCTAAATGTCAGCTTGAACAGAGCATGCTCATGCTCATATGCATCTTATAATAGGTCACTGCATACGCGGCGCAGTTAGTCTGTAGTGATGTAATGTACAGCTAGTATATGCAAGTTCAACTTGTGGCAAACGTGCATGAAATTCAATTCTGGCAATATATTTACATACACTACCATATGACTAGACCTAGAAGGCGTTCTCCTGTATAACAAACTTGTTAGTACAACATATAGCAGAATTGCATTGAAATGTATAAATTATGCTTGTAGTGAACAATAACTGATCCCTCCCCTCCCCCAATTTCTCATGCCTCTGTAATTTTCTGTACTGCATAAGCTAGGTGGCTAGCATGAACCGTGATTAGTTGACGAAAAGTATAGTTGACACCTCCTTACTGCTGTGTTGTTACACACTAGGAGTACTGGGCCAAGGCTCTGTGTACTGGGAAATGGGCATGATAGGTGTGTCTGAAGGTAATGCTTCAGTCGAAGTGTGTGCAGTGTATTTTGATGCTGTGGACGGTTTTACTATTGAGATCTCCACCACAAATGACAGTGCAAGTAAGTGATGTAGTATTTTACATGCCTCAACAAATTAAATTAATTGACAGTGTTTATGAAATGAGATTTTATATCGGTAGCCCAATCCATACTCTCTTTGTGTTGTAGCAGGTGGTAGAAGTTGTAGTGTGGTGTGGAGGCAGTGCCAAAGATTTTTACATGTGCAGGAAGAATACCACCCCTACCTTTACACTAGTCTTAGCCACGGTCATGAAATAAGAATTCACATGCAGATGGAAGAGTTACTAAGTGTTGGTGTGTGGCAGAATTGAAAAGATGGGGACCATTGGCCCCCCTGCCCCCTCCCCGGCCCCAATTTCCGTTGGCCCCCTGCTCCCTACCCCCAGTCCCCTCTCCCAATTTCCGTTGGCCCCCTGCCCCCCAAATTCCATTGCCTCTGATGTGTACACAGTAGTGACAACTTACAACAGAGATTAGCACAGTTTGCATCATGGCTAGACACACTGGATGAGCTCTTCTATATGTGGTCATTGGAGAGTCTCAGAATATACATACCTAGGCTTCAGTAATCCTTCACTGGTGAAGCCTAATTTTGTTTGTGGTATTTTCTTTTTGTTGAACCGACATCAACACCCATTCAGTGGAGTAACTAATACATTTATGTATAGTGAACACACACAGAGAGAGGTTTCCATGTGCACTGTGGGTGAGCTCAGCACTCGAGTAAGATCTCACAGACCCACGTATAGTATCTGTGTACTAAGTATTCCAGATATGGAGGAATGCAAAGCATTGTGGGTGAGTGGGAGCAAACCCACCAAGTCACATGCGTTTGTATGCACAATAAGTGGTAATTATACACTTTGTGAAAGTATGGTGGTTTTTCTCCCTCCAGTTGAAGGTGAAGACTACCTAGCATTAGAGGGGACAGCAGCCCAGTTGGTGTGGACAGCAGATAATCCCCGAGTGTGCACCAAAATTCCTCTGGTTGACGACCAGAAGGTCGAGAATGACGAATACTTCTTCGTAACCATGGACAGAATTGTGACACCTTCTGCTAGCCCTATTCTCGACCGTAGACCACTGATAGTCCTGATCATGGATAATGACAGTACGTCCCTGTACATTTAAACATAATGAGACAAGTGAGAACCCATCCAGTCATGCAACTGGAAAGTTTTATATCCATTTTGTATATAGTTAGGAGGTATAGTAAGTATCACCAAATGCCTTATAGGTAATTTATACATATATGGATTAATTTCTCCATCCTGCACATGTGTATTACTGGTGTGATCATGCACTGCCATTTACTCAAAATGCTGAGCATATATGCATCTCTATATAGCACTGTGATATTGTGTATGAGGGATATGTATATTGCATTGTGGGATTGAGAAGATTAATTCTGCATTGCAGATATTCAGTAGCTCATGCAGTAGTGCATAGCTAGTAAGGAGAAGATCTGTCGTTCCACTCTCCTTTTACACGTACAATGTATGTGTGTGGCCGGGTATGTTTGATAGATCTTTGTAAACACTCCATATTGCATACTGCCTTGGGAATAGGTGTATAGTAGTTCTCCCAAAAGATGGTTATCAAGCTTCCTCTGTAGGCGGGAATCAACAATGACATATGTGCACACACTGCTTCTCTACTCAGTTTTGTGCATGCAACATCATATGTGTGAGCTGGCTGGTAAGGTAGTGATTAGGGCGTAATATTATACTGTATACTCAATTATTGTTGGTATAGAATTACATACATCACTCTCTGTGTGTATGTGGTAGGAAGTGCTTGCTTCCTGTAAGTAGTATTATTTGACTGGTGCATGTCCAGATCCTTGCACATGGGCATAGCCAGCAGGGGGCTTCCCCACCTTTTTTGTAAAACTTCAGAAGTGCATTAGTATTGTATGAGCCTACCGACTCCCTACTTTACACAGGAACCTTCCTGCAAGAATACGGGAAACAGCTGTCATCAAGATGTCCGTGTTTACACCGTCAAAACTCCATGCACACATCGTGCTCACACCCATAAGTCCGTTGTGGGACCAAAGTAAAAACGGACTTTCCCGTTTTAGAATTGGTCCCACCACGGGCTTATACGGTGTGAGTGCGGTGTGCGCGTGGAGTTTTGACAGACATCTCGATGCTGACTGTTTCCTGTATTCATACAGGAAGGTTCCTGTGTTATACAAAGACATTATGAACGAGCCATGTAGCCACAAATAGTAATTGCATCACTCTTTACGTTTAGATTTGACCAAGACTCTTTCAAATATGAACGTAAAGAGTGACACACTTACTACATGGCTTGCTCGTTCGTAGGCAAGTCAGTGTGTGCACGCGTCATATGTTGAATTGGACAACCAACCTGAAAACCTCTGTAGTATACATGCATGCTCTCCACAAAAACAAGCGAGCCACTACACTCAATGTCCTCTCTAACTGTCTTTGGTATAAGTCTGGGCAATTGGACTAAAGAGGCCAGTTGGTGTGTGTGCATGATATGTTGAACTCGGAATCAGACAACCAACCTTAAAAGCTCTGTTTACACTGTTATTTGTGTGTGTGTGTAATATTGGTGGGAATGTGTAATGAGGTTGAATTATATGTGTATGTAAAAGGCTTCAGTGGAGCATGCGTTAGTTGTGGTGTAAGGCTGTCACCATATTGCTTTTCATGTGAGGGTGTTGCAGATGTTTGGACAGATAAGATAGTGCTAATTTGAATTCTCTGTCTACCCCCTACATGTATCCACATACTTTATACCGACACGTATGTTTGTGTACCGTTAGCAGTCACATGACACAGCTAGAGATTACATAATCAATCGTAATTTCCACTATATACCACAAGGTATGTCCAGGACTGCTATGGGGATGTCCTGGGATGTCCCAGGATTAATATGTATGTATATACTAGTAGAAATGCTTAGCATTTTTGGCGAGCGGGAGCGACCCAACTGAGCTACAGAACTGTGTAATGCGCACGTAAAATTAGAACTCACATATGGCATTACGGTATGTACAGTGTGAGTCACATATATATATATATAGAAAAATCGGCCTGTTCACACGACGAGGTTGGCTCACTCCCACTCGCCAATCACATCCATATGTATATATGTATATCATCATCTGTGTAGTCTTTGTCGTGAGCCCAGCCTCCTCCCCATCAAAAGGGGGTGGAGCTTCACCATGCATTCAGCTCCACCCCCTTTACTGATGGGGAGGGGCTGTGGCTGCTCATCAAACAGGGTTAACTAGTTGTCAGATAGGGGACATAGGATATCCGTGGCAATCCTAGACAATGAGGATACCACTAAGTGTATACGGAGCACATACAAGCCCAATGGACCCGAAGAATTAGTACAGCATATGAAGGCCTTGGGTAAACACAGCTTAAAACAATATACCTACTTCAAACTGCCACTCAAGGAAGCCTATATTGGTAGTCTAGACTTACCTCTCTGTAATCACAAATCTGAATATAAACTCAACTTGCAAATTGTATTCCACACAATTACATAATAATCTCTGAGAGTCGTGTGAATTTTTGAGATATTTTGAAATTTGATTGATGGAGAGTTTTCGTTCCCACTGAGTCAGCACGACCGAGAGATGCTCTAAGTGTACCAGATCCTATCCCTGTGGTGGGTGTGGTCTGGGTACAAGACTAGATATCTTGAAGCACCAAAACATAATGAGTTAAGGGACACAAGCGACAGGAATGCTGACGAATATATTTTAAAGTGACCCCATAATTAACAGACTGATGGGAGAAGCGAGATCACCATTACAACACAGCACCACGCTTGGTCTCAGTGCAAGATTGAGTATTATAGATGCATACATGTAGCTCACCTATGCTTATGTGTTTGTGGTGTCCCCAAAACATGAAAACATGAGAATTCACATACACATAGCACACCACATGTACTCAGCAATGGGAAAATACAACAGCCTCAATAATTACATCAGTAGCGTAGCTAATTAAATATATAGTAGTTTCAGAGACTGATTCGGTGGAGTTACACTTACGTAGTCATCACTTTAGAAGTCAAAGTGCATGATTATGAAGCAGCTATAACTGGCAAGCGGGAGCGAGCCAACCTAGTCGTTCCAACGAGCCGATTTTTCTCTATATATGAACAATCACACGTATAGTATACGCCAATATAGAACTTACTGAATAGGGCTAACACACCAAAAACGTCTAGTACCACCACTGACAAGGAAAAACACATAAACACGTAACATAACATTAACATATATAATAGTGATAGGATATATAAAAAAATAGATTTTCTGATGCGAAGTTTAGGTCATGTATAAAGTAGAAAAATAATAAAAATAGTTCTCTCATAAAAATAAGCATCTCTCATAGCAATATATATATATATATATATATATATATATATATATATATATATATATATATATATATATATATATATATCTATTGATGTCTAAACAGCGTTGCCACACATACCATAATGTTGTACGTAAGTTCTAATTTTGTGTGTGCACTGATACACACCCGCTCGCCAACAATGCGTAGTATTCCACTAGTATTATTTATATTGAGATCAGATATTGGCTCCTCACCTTGTTGTTTGTTTAATTGGTCTAGGGTGAACAATACAGGCATGTCTGGTAGTAAGCACTATCATACCTGAGGTTACCCGCCAAAATGAGTTGTCTTCATGCAGTGTAAGTCTGGTATTACCTCTCCATCCAGTTATCCAACTTGTGTTCACCAGTGGCAATATCACAGTGACTGACGATATTGGAACTGTGGATGCCTGTGTGGGAGTAGCCGCTGAGCTGAGTGATGATCAGGTCTCGTATCGTATCCCCATTGTTGTGGAGACCATCGGCATCACTGCTGGTGAGTTGGTTGCTGTATTGCAATTATACATAGCTTGGTGGGGCTATGATAGGGAGTGGGACTTAGCCCCAACAAGAGGTTAACTAGTTGACTGAAACAATATTGTGACCTTTCAGCTTCAGGAGTTATAACCACACAAAGGGTGATCAGGTGTCGAGAATTTGAGGGGGGAGCAGAGATGAGTAGGACAATTCTGAGTAGTGGGCACATATTTTCTAGTCCTCCTCTATCCCACGTTCCTACTTTCTATTGATTACACCACAAAACTATCCTGCACTATTTAAGTAGTATGTCATGGTTCGCAGCACTTGTAATATGACTATTCCCCCAAAGAACTCGCCTTAATATAATTTTAACACACTGACTATCTTTCATGCTTAATGCACTGATTTCACTGTATGTGTGCTATCATTATTCCTTAAGAACCTGATGTGGACTTCATATCACTGAACAACATGACAGCCAAAACAGGGAACACTGCTGTCCTGACTCCGAGCAGCCCTGAGCATTGTTTTACTGTAACAGTACTCCAACAGCCAGATGAATTTGATGACAGGAGTTTTGCTTTTTCTGTTATGCTACGTGAGGGAGCTGCAGTTGAGCCAAGCAGAAATCTAATTCACCTGCCAACTACTGACTTGGAGGTCACAGTCCAGCCCTGTAAGTGTCACACTACAAGTTGCAGGATAGCAGAGAATGTATGGTACCGTGGCCCTAGCAAGTACTCTGATTGGTCAAAAGTCATGATTTTTGGGATTGTGCATTAGCAATAACGTTAATTGGTGAGCAGAGCCAGCCTATCTAGTTGTAACAACTGGCTGATTTTTCTATACATGAAATGACCCATACTGTACATGCTGTAATGTTCTACTAATTTCGTGTATGTTCTGACGTTTTCAAATAGACTCATGGTTACGACTAGGTGGCCACTTGGCAAATATGCACTACAGTCACCCAGTAACTCACAGCTAGCTGGGTGAGCTGCCCAGACAAGCAGGGCTTTTGTATGGGAAGCTGGGTGTGAAGCTGTTGTAGTACTACACTAGGGCCCACACACACTTGGCATGTGCCTAATAGTGTCATAGCTGAAGTCCTCAGGCTATGCAGCTACTTATGCCATTTGTGAGAGGAGGAAGCTGCCTCACTGCCTCAGTATAAATACTAGTCACACCCTGTGAGTCATTAAGCATAATTATGTTAGGTGTGGCAGTACTATCCCTTATGTAGGGGATTTTGTGAATCCTAATACATACGTTTAATGTCGGAAGATTAAGGAAAATACTACAGTGTACATTCTGTTGGTACACATAATTTGCCATTGTTGGCCTAGAGCAAGTTTGCCTATCATACTGGTATGTATGTACTGCAGTTGTGTTGCCAACTGAATGTCCATACAATATTGGTATTATGTTATCCTGTGCATGAGAACACAATGTTTAATTGTATGACTGCGCAGAGGCAGAGAACCTGGGGGGGGGCAGGGGGGGCTTGAGCCCCCCCACTTTTTGATAAGGGGGGGCTGAGCCCCCCCAAATTGGAGGCTATCAATGTGTCAAATGAAGAACGTATTAATTAAATATACTAGATAGTTATAATACCCTATTCAGAACGAACATAATTATATAGTAATTACCCCCCAATTCATGAATGCCGACCCCCCCCCCCCACTTTTGACATGCTGTCTCTGCCTCTGCTGCGATGGTAGGTACATTCCCACTCGCCCCACAATACTGAGCAATTCATCTACATATATTATATGTGTCATGTTGTGTAAATACTATTATGTATGTAGTTAGTGCAACATGTTCACTTGATAATACTTCCTCCTATTTAGCTGCAATTATAGAGGTGGAAGTGGGCGATATCGTTGATACTGTTATCAGTAACCCTCTGTACTCTGTATCACTGGACATTGAAGGAGATGAGTCAGACTCAAATCTCTGCTATGAAGTTCACGGATCCAGTGGTACAGTCTTTAATCTTGTCTCTGACAAGTGCTTCTCAATTAATGCCCGCTACAACGAAATTAACGGCACATCTGGAAGGTACAACGAGATTGATGATTTGACGATTCGTGCATCTGATGCGGCTGAAAACTGTGTCGATATTGTCATATATTCAGAGGATGTTTGTAAATTAGCGTTTGTGAGAACAGGCACTTCCTTTGAAGAGATTAGCACACAGTTTCAACAAAAAGGCATTCGGGTTGATTTTATCAAGGAGCACATTGAGGTAGTACTGCCGTGTAGGAGCTACCCTGGAGGTGGTATAAGAGTAATTGTCACATGCTTCTCGGAATTTGAGAATCCAATTTCTGGTGAAATTCTCTCTGTCAGGAGTCTTGGGTTAGAGTTCAATCGTGCCAAGCTACCTGGATTAACCGATCCTCTACCCCATGGACTGCTGGGTGAGTGATGACCATTCAAAAGACAGTACACAGGAATCATCGTATATGAGCAGGAAACAGCCGGTATCGAGATGTCCGTGTTTTCCCATTTTAGAATTGGTCCCACTACGGACTTATACAGTGTGCGCGCAGAGTTTTGACAGTGTATAAACAGGGACATCTCGATGCCGGCTCTTTCCCATATTCATGTAGGAAGGTTCCCGTGGTAATTATTGAAGGGTTGAGAACCAACTCACTAAACAGCAATTTACCCCCCTAAAACTCAATCATGCAAGCACTCTACATCTCATAAATGCAGTTTCCCATTTAACACTGGGATAGACCACTTTGGCTCTATTGTGGTGTGTGTATATATAACACATATTTGGGTGAGTGGGAGCAAGCCTATCCACCCATATACTGCTGGGATAGTGTGGTGCTCTTTGTATGCATTAGATATACGGCGAATGTATGTGGACACAGTATTTGGCCACTCCCACCTGCACAGTGCAATTATTTCCGTATGTGTACAGGGCCGGCGGAGACAGTGGGGCAGGTAGGGCATTTGCCCTACCACTTTTTGGTGGTCCATACAGGAAATGACGTGTGCTATGATTTTTATCCGAGATAGTGAAGTAGGCTAGCTGTGTTCGCAGTCACGCATTGTACCGGTACACGGTATAGCCTAGTCCAGAGTATGAGTCGTCTGATTTCGCTTCGTACGCTGTGGCGCGTAATGCGCGCAGTGTGCATGTGCACGCTCGCATGTCTAATGAGCAGGTTCAACCATACACAGCTGCTGGATATACATATGTAGAGGGGTCTGGGGTGAAGGCTGGTAAATCTGCTGTCTAAATATGACTGACGTAGTAGCCATAGAGCAGGGGTGGCGGAACGATAGGTAAACAAAGTTCAAAGTTCATTCTAGCATGACCTAGAGGGCATCAGCATACACATGACACAGAATCCATTAAACAAGCATAGAGACAGAGGTATATATAGACCTCTGAGAGACATATAAGACGTCTCACACTTGTGCGCACGCATGCACGTCCTTTAGCCCACAATGCAGTTGCCCTACCACCACCCTTTGTGGAGCTGCTCCGGCGCTGATGTATGCATTCACTCATATGCTTGCATGTCACATGATACTGACTATTGGGGGGGGGCTGTATCCGTCTGCCCCTCCCTAGCAAGCCTCTCTCTAACCAACTCTGTCAGTGCAAAACTTCAACCCAACCACAACATTGCAAGTGTGGATGCAAAAGTGTGCAATGATCAGTGAGAGCTCGATCCCTGCCGTACATGTATGTTGGCCCAAATGCCCTCAACATCATTCTCAAGGTGTCTCTCTTTTCTGTGGGAGCATATGCTTCTAGACCTCGCTCCAGGTATCCCTTGGAGGATGTGGCCATATTCTAGATCTGCTCTCCAACTACGCCTTTCGCTTGCACTACATGTAGTAAACGGGTCTGTAATGTGGACACCACTTCAGGGAGCGTATGTACGTCATTATAGTGTTTTTGAAATAGGACATATGATAGCCCTCTTCTATGTTTATTTTATCCCTGTAGGTCAATTCTGGCACCGCAACTTCACCCGAGAAAGATTTACGGGAAGTGCTGCTCTTCCGGATAATGCATATCAAGTGACAACACCAACTGAACTGGGGTCCGGCAGCTTCATAAGTGTCTTCTACCACCTCACTTGGGACCTCAGGGACGAGGGTTGTCTCTATGCCGGTACCAGACAAGCTGGGGCTACAAGATACGTCTCTTCTCCGGCTGATTCTGTCATTGAAGGGGAGTATACTAACTACAAGGTTTTGCATCATTTTGGGACCGAGTATGAGTTCAGTGTGTTTTCCTATGAAGACTATGGATGTCCGGCCTTTCCCGGTATCCCAATTAGATCTAGTGAATAGTTTTAGAAATAGATTCCTAAACTCTGAATATGTGATACATATGTCCACTTGTGAATACTGTTGTGTTGTACAATTCTGATATAATATGGAGCAATTATAAGTATATGACTATATACATGCTTTTACCATTTAGTAGTATGACACACCACAGTGGAGTGGGAAGATAAAAATATTGGGGGGTGGGGGGGGGGGGGGGGGCAACCCAACCAATTTGTCTATTGACCAGTAACTCTTACTGTCTACTGGATTGCATATGCTTGGCTCTAACAGTAGCTGGCTAACTATTGCCCCCCCCCCCCCCCCCCCCCCCCCCCTCCCACCCTGATGCACTTTAGGTCAGCATGACTCTCACTACCTCGAGAGTGAAGATAATTATAGGCCTATTCGAATGTCCAATGTGCACATGTGCAGTATGTTATAGATAGGCAAGAACATTGACCATTGTTTTGCTAATAGCCTGTCTCTCTTGTACCTGCCACCCACTGATTTGGTAGACGTACTGTTATCTAGCGGCCTGGGCACCAGGTTATGTACTATAGAGACGGCTGATGTAGGTCTCAAACTTGCAGCGGCTTTTAGCTTCACATGCAGGTTGAAGCGAGCTACAGGCTACGTAGATCCTGCCGAGATCTCTGCACGCTGAGCAGTGAGTAGGTGTAGCTGGAATGGGTTCTAGACCGCCGCTTCGACTCGGTTTCATTCTGAAATTACTTTGTCACTGGCTGTTTCTCCAGATCATCCTCTCTCTGTGATGAGCCATGAAGCTTCTAAAGCCTGACTGGGTATCGCACGAAGGCAACCCTATTTTTTCAGTTGCTATTCATCCCGACGGATCGCGGTTTGCCACTGGAGGACAAGGCAAAGACTCCGGGGTGGTCGTTATTTGGAACATGGCGCCAGTACGAAGCGTCGCAGACGAAACCAACGCCGATATTCCGAAGGTCTTGTGCGAGATGTCAAACCACTTAGGCTGCGTCAACTGCGTGCGCTGGTCCGTAGATGGGAAGTGGTTGGCGAGTGGAGGAGACGATGCACTAGTCATGATATGGGCTGTGAAGTATCAGGGTGAGGGGGCTGTAAATTTGGGCTTTGGAACCGAACTCGAACGTTGGGGGTGTATTCACATGTTGCGGGGGCATGGCGGGGACGTGCTTGATCTCTCCTGGTCCCCTGATCAAAAATACCTCGCTTCGTGTAGTGTTGATAACTCTATTGTGATCTGGAATGCTCGTGAGCTCCCCCAGAAACTGGCCACTGTGAAAGGCCACAAAGGTCTTGTGAAAGGTGTCACTTGGGATCCAGTTGGTAAGTATCTGGCCTCGCAGTCTGACGACAGGAGTGTTCGTATCTGGAGAACGAGCGATTGGAGCGAAGAGAAAGTTATCACCGAACCATTTCGTAAGTGTGGCGGTACCACGCACATCCTCCGACTTAGCTGGAGTCCCGACGGTAGGTATATTGTGTCTGCACACGCACTCAATAACGATGGTCCGACGGCTCAAATCATTGAGCGTGGGGACTGGAAGATGGGAGTCGATTTAGTTGGCCACCGAAAAGCTGTGGAGGTTGTCTCCTTCAACCCTCATCTCTTCTTCAATGGAAAGGATTCTCAGGAAACCAACCACGGATGCATAGCTGTTGGAAGTCGTGACCGCTCTCTGTCTATCTGGCTCACCAGTCTGAAGCGTCCGCTGGTAGTTACACACGACCTCTTTGTTGATTCTATCCTCGATATCTCTTGGAGCTGTGATGGATACGAGTTGATGGTGTGTTCCACAGATGGCTCTGTTGGCTACCTCTCCTTCTCTCAGAAAGAACTCGGAGTTCGTTTACCAAAACAGGCACTAGACAATCTGTTTGTGGAGATTTATGGTTACTCAAGAACCAGTAGTCGACCTGCACTTGATTCCAGCCTCTCTGATATCCTCATCGAAGACCCAGCCATGCTGGAGCACCATAAGACCAAGTCCCCGGGGGAGCAAAAAGTGAATACTTCTGCTGCAAAAACAGCACCAGCTTTTCAACCAAACTTGGAGACAAAGTTTACTTCAGCAAAAGTTCCGACCATCACTATGCAGACAGAAACGCGTACAAAAGAGGGGAAAAGGAGGATTACTCCCGTTATGCTCACCAGTCAGATCACATCACACAACAGTGCTCCACGCCCCTTTACCTCAACCGCGTCCAAGAGTTCACAAGACCTTCAATCAATTGCAAAACCCAATCAAGAGAAAGGAGAGGCCACATCTGGTGGTGGTGGTGATGTGGAGGCAATGTTATTGAGTCCACCAGCAAGACCCATCAGCTTTGAGCCTCTGTCACCCAAGAGCAAGCTCGCTCCCTCCTCCCCTTCCGTGGCCTCTAAGGGACAGAAAAGGAGACTGGAGATAGAGAGCGAACCTCTTCCTCGAGCAAAGAGACAGAAGAAGCTTAAGACTACAGAGTCTCCATCTCAACCTTCATCTAAGCCAGCCACGCCTCAGAAGAGCTCAAGTGTTGCCAATATAATTCACTCTCATCCAAAACGAAGCACACCACTACTTCCAACTCCCACTTCGCAACCAACTATCACTGTTCAGCTTGTCACTGGGCAAGGTGGAAATGATCAATTGACACTCGAAGTTGATAACACTAGGCCAACTAGTTGTACTCTGAGTTGCAAGAGAGGTTCTGACATTGTCTGGACGTCCTCACTTCTTTCACGTGGACTAATTGCCACTGGCAATCATTGCGTAGTGTGTGTTGCCTGTGAAGACAATACCATGTCTGTTTTTTCAAGTCAGAGTGGATGTCTTTTACTGGCGAGATTTGCAATTCCATGCACTCCTCATGATGTAAAAGTCAGTAGTTACTATGCAATGCTTGTGACTGCAGATGCTCGTGTGAATGTATGGGACATGCAAAAGTTGGAGATTGTGATGAAAGAAGTTTCGTTTGCTCACTTGCTCTGTGACAATAGAAAGCGTCTGCAGAACTGCAGCCTCACAAAGATAGGTACTCCATTACTCACAATTTCTTACTCAACATTCCTCTATTATCAAGAAATGGGTGTATGGATTGAAGCCTGTAGCCCGGGTGAACACACTGAAGTCGAAGGCGTCAGTACGACTGTTGACTCTACATCGAGTGAAATAGCTCCTCTTCAGCGATTGCAAGCATCCACTCTATCTGGTAGTGAGGATATGTCTAATACGCTGACAAGGTTACGTGACTGCAATGCAAAACTAGCAACTGCAGCTTTCCTAGAGAGCCAGGTATCACGTAGTAGTGTACTGAAATCCCCATTCGAGTACCAGCACTGGACTAAGGCCTATGTGAAGTATCTCGTGAAGGAGGGTATGGAGTTGAGACTGAGGGAGTTCTGTATGCAGTTCTGTAGGCCTGCAGGCATGAGGAAGTCAATGGTGTTGGGGTTTCAGAGACAAGAAATGTTGAAAGACTTTCTGACTCTTATTGCTGGCAATGCTAAACTCCAGAGACTGTATTGTGAATTACGTGATGCTGTGGAGTGAATAGGTTTATATACAGTGTATGTTATTTGCTGATGTCGACAAAGTCGCGTTAGCGCATGCGTGTACACGGTAACCAAGGTTACTGGTCTATAACTTACTGCAAATTTAACGTGAAGTTGCAAATTTCTTACTGCAATGATCTTAGCGCATGCGCAGTTTGTTTTGCGAAATATGGAGACTGTAGGTCGTGGTCCAGACTCGGCTATTGCATCAGGCTCGGCCTCAGCTACTGGAGTTTCTTTGGCTGTTGCTCCGCCTTCTAGGATGACATGGCGAACGAATTCAAACGTATCTACTGGAGTACGCAAAACAAACTGCGCATGCGCTAAGATCATTGCAATAAGAAATTTTGCAACTTCACGTAAAATTGCAGTAACTCATCGCCACAGATTCGAGTGCGAGTACGCATGCGCGCGCGTACGTTAATTGCAAGCACGCGCTTGTTGTACTATATACTTTGTGGTAATGTTTACATATCGGTGTTGGATAAGGAATTCTCTCCTCATTGTCTAAAGGATCTGTGCTATTTCTGCAGGTGTAGCAGGAATGCAACAACTACCTTTCTGCCCTTCTTTTGCCCATCTGGGAACAAGTTCTTATACAGTCACAACACAAACGACGGATTAGGCCCTACTGTCACGTGTTACAGCAAGGACAGTGGTGTGTAACAGCTATTCATGATCACATCTACAGTTAATGGTTCACAATAGTTCATACTCCTTTGATATCAGCTTTACCTTTGTTTTTATAGTCTCTATTCCCTTGTTTGTATAGTCAATTTACCGCTGGCTGCTCCACGTATTTAGAATATTTGCGGCGAATTTTAACGTAATATATCTCCTAAGGCACTTACGGGAACATCTCCAAATTTTCATGGTAGGTGGAGCTATACATCCTAATTATAGGGCCTAAATATAGAAATTGGAAACCGTGCACAAAAGTTTTTCCGTCGGCTTTTATGGGTGCACCTTTGACCCGTAACGGGTCTACAGTTGTAACAGGGTTTCTCATTGAAGTGACGTGTGGTATTCATGTAGCTGGAGGGTTCAACTATCTAGTTACTTAATTTTTTCTGTTTATAGCTATCTAACTACAAAAGGTACGCCAACCAAATTTAAAATACATATTGTATTAAGAATTCGAGTGCGAGGAGTGGGTGGCCACATAGTATTAAGAATTCACTTGGTTCGAAGATTCAAGCACTACAGCGCTTCACTTCCAATTTGGCCAGTCTTCACTCTCATGATGCACTGTTTCTACTGAAAAATTGTCTAGCTATCCCCAAGCTCATCCATCTGTTGCGCTGTTCACCATCTTGGAAAGCAAGCGAAGATTTAGAGTCCTTCGACGAGATTCTCAGACATTCCATCCAGTCTATTTGTAACATTAAAATGGAATCTGACATTTGGCTTCAAGCAGTTCTTCCAACTTCCAAAGGCGGCCTCGGAATTAGACGATCCTCTGATATTGCTCTCCCAGCTTTCTTAGCTTCTCTACATGCTACTCAGGACCTGGTTACCACCATATTACCTCCTGGTGAACTTGATGATGAGGTACTTCTACAGGAGGCCTTAGACCTCTGGGTAGATAAATGTGGTCAGCCTTTATTACCTGAGGAAAGCAGGAGTAACCAGCATCTATGGGATGAGCCTCTCACAGAGCATTCCTTTCAAAGTCTCTTAGATGCAGCAACAGATCCTTCATCCCGAGCCCGGTTATTGGCTACTGCTACTAAAGAATCTGGTGCATGGCTTAATACACTCCCTGTTCCTCACCTTGGCACAAAGCTAGATGATGATTCTATTCGTATTGCTACCGGTCTTCGTTTGGGTGCTAACATAGTTGAAGAACACACCTGCATCTGTGGAAGCATTGTCGACAGGATGGAGCAACATGGTCTCAGTTGCAGACGAAGTGGTGGGAGGATTCCCAGGCATCATGCTGCCAATGAGACCATTCGTCGAGCACTGGTTTCTGGTGGTGTTCCAGCAGTTTTGGAGCCAGTGGGTGTCTGTCGGGAGGATGCTAAAAGGCCTGATGGGATGTCTCTGATTCCCTGGGAAGGTGGCCACCCACTCCTATGGGACTTTACATGTTGTGATTCAGTTGCCCCAAGTAACTGTACTTCAGCTGCTAGAGGATCTGGTGTGTTGGCTTGTGCAGCAGAGGAGCAAAAGTGTCGTAAGTATTCGTCTCTTCTCTCTTCTTACATATTTGCTCCTGTTTGCATTGAGACTCTTGGAGCATGGGGAGAAAGTGCTAGGAATCTTATCCGCAAGATTGGTGCCCGAGTACGAGAAGCCACTGGCGAGCCAAGATCGACCGCATTTTTGATTCAACGTTTGGCCATTGACGTACAAAGGGGAAATGCCGCTTCAGTGATGGCAACATTACCTTCATCTCGGGACTGGTCCGAAGTGGTACTTCTGCCTGCTGTGTGAGCTTTTATTTGTTTTTTTTGTATATTTTTCATTTTTATCTTTATTATTTATTTTGGTGTAGTGGTGCATTTGCCTGTTGTATGAGCTTTATTTGGTGTTCCTTGTTTGTATTTATATAATTTTTATTTAAAAAAAAAAAAAAAAGAAAAAAAAAAAAAAACAGAAAGAAAAGGTAATGAATTATTGATGAGCGCGCGCGCGTCGATTCTAGCTAGGTAACCGCTAACTTCCGTTGCAATGATAAAATTGTACGCGTTTCAATGCACTTCCGCTTAGATGGCGAAACGACTGCTGTCCTCTGTGTTCAGTGACGTTGGATACCCCCTTTTCTCCTCTCATTATTTGCTACTTCCAACTGACAACTAGGGTCGATGGAGCGATTGTGGGGCAAAAAAGCGTGGCATTTTATGTTAGTAGCGGTGGCAACGCTTGGAACTAATTTAATAACGTATACTATCTGTGTTTACAATTACCAGCAAAGTGAGTTGAAATGAGTGTTTCATTCATGAAAAACTGTGTTATAACTCCTCTTTTTTAAGGTCTTTCGTTTATAGGCGAAGAGCTGATCACAAACACAAAGCTCAACGTGTGTCTATCACAAAATCCCCTCCCAACTCCAATACAATCTTGTAACTGTACCCACAGGCAGAGTGGGAGGCAGAATGTTGATAACTCCACTGTTCATGGAGAAACTCACAATGATAATTTGAAGACAATATTCATCATTACGCCAACATACAAACGCTCCACACAAAAAGTTGATCTGACAAGTATGTGCCACACATTAATGCATGTACCAAATGTTGTATGGATCATCATCGAAGATGCTCCTAAACCAACGCAACTTGTTACAAATCTGCTACAACGCTGTAAGGTTAAAACAGTCCATCTCATTGCTGCCACCAGTGCTACATACAAGTTGAAAAAAGGTCAGTACAGGAGTTCAAAATCACGAGGAGTAGAGCAGAGAAATGTTGGTTTGACTTGGCTGAGAAAACACTACAGTGCTGGAAACTGTAGTGGAGTGGTTTATCTGGGAGATGATGATAATAAGTATGACTTGAGACTCTTTGATGAGGTTTGTTTTAGGGGATACTCAGGGGCGGATACAGGATTTTGTAAGGGGAGGGGCTAAACCATCTGACGCGGTAGTGATGTGCTTTAATAATAACTGGGCTTTCGTTCACTCTTCGAGCCATCTTCACACGCTTAAACAGGCAAAAAATCGGTAAGGGACAGCACAAAACACGCCGGAAACACTGGGCTCCACACGCGCGCACACATGTACACGTACACTGTACAGTCGACCGCACCGGAAGTCAATTGCAAACTATAATTATTTCGGGGTATTATAGACCCCACGCTCTAGATCCAGAAAAGGAGGGGGTCAAAGCCCCCCCCCCTAAATCCGCCCCTGATAGTTAATACTTTTGAGCACGTGAAAGCAGAATAATTATATCTCATTATAATTGGACACTCCCTTCAACCCCATCAGTGTCTGCATTAGTTGTAGCTATTGTCTATTGCGTTCACCTGAGCCCCGGAAGTTGTTGAGGTTTTACGTACTACGCAACCGCGCGTCATTTTGACAACTTCCGGGTAGTGGTATGCGCAGGTAACTGGAGGGAAACCACGAAGGAGTGCTGAACCGAGCTGAACGCTACGTGAAGTGCGTTTTTACGAGTGCTGTTGGCTTAGTTAGGCCGAAGTCTAGGGATAAGTGGCTAAAGGTGAGCCATGACGCTTGAAGCGCGTTGAACCACGATGTCATAGTTCACTTGTACCGTTTTTACTGCTATGCTACATCTCATTGTAAGTATGGGAGCCTAGCTAGCATTACTAACCTGAGAATCCTTGTGTTGTCTGGATAGCCCCTCTTTCTTGCTAATTTTCACACCAACAAACGCTTCGAGCACGTAAGAAGCCTTCGCGCGTAAACGGCGCGTATGGTTGAGGTCACGCGCACTACATTCCTCGCGGTCAATGGCATCTCTATACTTTCCTTATGGGACATACAGCTATCTTTCGAATGGTAGCGATTCAGATTTAGTGAGACCTATCATTCGACGCGGCAAAACGCGAGAAATCCAATTGTACTTTTTATTTTGAAATTGGGTGAAAAATAAGAGAGTTATTGCCAAAATTCGAGGGCTCAGGTGAAGTCAAATAGACAATAGTTATATATTTCTCATACTAGATACGTAAAACTGATGATGTTTCCATATGGAAAGTCGCATGGACAGGAGATTTGCAGTGGGCAGGACCAACTTGCCGAAATGGACGGGTTATTTCATGGGACAATAAAATTTATACAAAAAGGTATAATATAATTATAGGCATATCATGCAGGTGGCAAATGTCTATATACTCTCTTGGTCTCCATTCCAGAATGTTTCTAGTTGATATGGCAGGCTTTGCTATCCACCTCTGTCAGTTTTTTAAGCACCCAAAGGCAAGAGTTGGAGTTAATATACATGGCAAGCGATCCAAGCTTGGCTTCTTGGAAACAGATCTGTTAGAGCATTTCACAAGTAGATCTGAAGTGGAATGTCGAGGATCAGAAAAAGAGGTAAATTATTATGAGTAACTGTCAGGTATTAACTTAATGGAGATACTTTAAGACAGGGCGAGAGCATAATACTCATTTATATAGCTTCGAAAATTAAAAAAGCAAAAAGCATGTTATGGGAGTCCTATGTGTATAAAACAGGGAGGCTTGCTGTGATATATATTTCTCTCTATTTCCACTTCCATGTTCACATGCACTTTTATTCTTTACAGGTATATGTTTGGCACTCCCACACTTCAATTGCACCACCACAACAAGAGAAAAAACTACCTCCACAAAGATTTGTTGAAACATAACACTCAGATATATCACATTAACTATTTATAGAAGAGTGCAGAGTCAGACTCTACACAGTATGGTAATATACTGTGTGTATAGGGATATAATTCAAGTTAATTTTATTTACTTCAAGGAGAATAACATGTAAAAAATAACTACTATAATTATAAAATATAATTATTATGCAAAAACCGGATATTATAAGATGTGGGTGAGGCTAACCAATTCTCTGATAGCTAAAAGCATTAGTGTAGCTATATACACGAACCATGTACTCCTCCCCCTCCAGTCTCTCCATGAACATGGACCTATCCTCTGTGCTATATAATATAGACCAGGCAATAAAGGTGTCTGATATATTGTATAGACAAACTAATGTATGAAGCTATACCTTAAAATCCATCTGACAGATCAAGTAAGGACTGAATTGTAGGAGGTAGCTATTTGCATGGGGTTGGTGCTGCAGGACGTTTAAGTTTAGGTCTGGAACATATGGCAATGAATGAAGAGTTAGGTAGGCATAGAGGTAGAGAAAGCAAATCAGAATGTGCATTTGTGTGGTGCTGAGTTTGACAGTGTTGTGAGTGCTCATGCAACCCATAGAGTTATTTTTGTGGAGAAGCTTCTGGAGCTTTTAGAGGAGTTATGCAGATATGTAATTTTGACAAGCTTAATAGTATAGAGAAACCAGCATATGTTAGTCTGGGTTGATAAGAGGTAAATTATTATGAGTAACTGTCAGGTATTAACTGAATGGAGACTACAAGCCTGGAAGCTCTACTTTAAATACTGGCCGCCGAGAGCATATGCACAATGCACAGCTTCGATAAAAAAGCAAAAAGCATGTTATGGGAGTCCTAGGTGTATAAAACAGGTAGGCTTGCTCTGATATATATTTCTCTCTAGATCATTTTACTTTCTTCAAGGAGAACAATAACTATATATGCAAAAATTTGATATTGTAATAGAAGATGTGCCTTGATGTGACAGATGGTATAGCTTCATACATTAGTTTGTCTACAATACGTGACATATACTTTTATTGCCTGGTCTATTATAGCACAGAGGACAGGTCAATGTTCATGGAGAGGGGAGGGGAGTATACATAGTTTGTGTATATAGCTACTACACTAATGCTTTAGCTATCAGAGATCAGAATTGGTTAGAGTGGAGTCTGTGTTTCTGATCAGCTCTCCACCTATTATATACTGAAAGACCTTAAAAGAAGTTATAACACATAAATATCTTAGTTCACCTGACCTGGTAACTGATGTTTTGATGTTGACTTACACAGGCCAAAGAAATCAGGAGGGAATGAGAAAGACAAACTTCTGTCTGGAGTCGAACCCAGATCAGCAAACCAACGGCACATGAATTGGGTGGTCTGCAGTGTGAGATTTCTAGTTAGGCAACAACCACTGCAGTTATACGAGGGAATGAGGGGACAAACTTTTTGTCTGGTGATTGTGGCTCAGTGTCTGGTGTGCTGGTCACTAGACCTGGCATGGGTTCACTGCCAGATGGAAATTTGTCTTTCTCATATCCACGGCCTGTGATCAACAACAGTTCATTTTCCACACATAATATATACTTGTAATAATAATTGAATAATAAAGAATTTATTAAGGTATGGGGTTGGTGCTGCAACTATAATAAGTTTAGGTCTGGAACATATGGCCTGAATGAAGAGTTAGGCAGGCAAAGAGGTAGAGAAGTATGCAAAAAATCCATATATACATGTAGATCTATATATATATACAGTTCAAAAAAATCGTGTGTAGTTCTTTGTCTACAGCAGTTCTATCTCATAGCAGCCCTCAGGTCCACCCCACACATGGCTGCAAGAAAACTGATTCCACTTAACTTTGACTCTATACTGCTCAACAGTAGCACTAGCTGGTTGGTGATGTAGTTCGTTGTGTCTAAGTCGCTGGTCTTGATATGTATTATGCACCACTCCACTCTGGGCTTCCTTCTGGCCCCAGGCTGATGTAGGTGAAGGATCATATCCAAATGACAAACCTCTATTTGGACTCCAATCAGGACCTTTTGTAACTCTATCACCAACCTTTGGAGCACCTTCTACCTTGACAGCAAAAGGTCTTCTTTTGACTGGTTTCTCTCCAATGGTAATTGTGATGGCATGGACACCACCACACACCAAACGAACTGCAACCTCACTAATTCCATATGAATTTTCTGTAATGGTAATGTTCTCAGTATCAAGTAACTTCTTTGACTGACCATACGTAATACATAAAGTTCCACCGACTGGGGGATTTGTGGAGTGATGCCATCATCTTCACAGGGGCGTTCCACAATACCCATTTCACTTATCTCTTGCTTCATATTCCTTTTAAATGTGGCTTGAGTGGACAGGAGGTGAACAAATGCTCTTGACTCCCACTCAGTTTCCTTGAGCTGTGTCAGCTGACGAATGCTATGGAGGGCAGTGAGCACCATTTCAACATCATTGGCTACAAAAACAGCACCAGCTTTTCAACCAAACTTGGAGACAAAGTTTACTTCAGCTAAAGTTCCGACCATCACTATGCAGACAGAAACACGTACAAAAGAGGGGAAAAGGAGGATTACTCCCGTTATGCTCACCAGTCAGATCACATCCCACAACACTGCTCCACGCCCCTTTACTTCAACCCCGTCCAAGAGTTCACAAGACCTTCAATCAATTGCAAAACCCAATCAAGAGAAAGGAGAGGCTACATCTGGTGGTGGTGGGGATGTGGAGGCAATGTTATTGAGTCCACCAGCAAGACCCATCAGCTTTGAGCCTCTGTCACCCAAGAGCAAGCTCGCTCCCTCCTCCCCTTCTGTGGCTTCTAAGGGACAGAAAAGGAGACTGGAGATAGAGAGCGAACCTCTTCCTCGAGCAAAGAGACAGAAGAAGCTTAAGACTACAGAGTCTCCATCTCAACCTTCATCTAAGCCAGCCACGCCTCAGAAGAGCTCAAGTGTTGCCAATATAATTCACTCTCATCCAAAACGAAGCACACCACTACTTCCAACTTCCACTTCGCAATCAACTATCACTGTTCAGCTTGTCACTGGGCAAGGTGGAAATGATCAATTGACACTCGAAGTTGATAACACTAGGCCAACTAGTTGTACTCTGAGTTGCAAGAGAGGTTCTGACATTGTCTGGACGTCCTCACTTCTTTCACGTGGACTAATTGCCACTGGCAATCACTGCATAGTGTGTGTTGCCTGTGAAGACAATACCATGTCTGTTCAAGTCAGAGTGGATGTCTTTTACTGGCGAGATTTGCAATTCCATGCACTCCTCATGATGTAAAAGTCAGTAGTTACTATGCAATGCTTGTGACTGCAGATGCTCGTGTGAATGTATGGGACATGCAAAAGTTGGAGATTGTGATGAAAGAAGTTTCATTTGCTCACTTGCTCTGTGACAATAGAAAGCGTCTGCAGAACTGCAGCCTCACAAAGATAGGCACTCCATTACTCACAATTTCTGACTCAACATTCCTCTATTATCAAGAAATGGGTGTATGGATTGAAGCCTGTAGCCCTGGTGAACACACTGAAGTCGAAGGCGTCAGTACGACTGTTGACTCTACATCGAGTGAAATAGCTCCTCTTCAGCGATTGCAAACATCCACTCTATCTGGTAGTGAGGATATGTCTAATACGCTGACAAGGTTACGTGACTGCAATGCAAAACTAGCAACTGCAGCTTTCCTAGAGAGCCAGGTATCATGTAGCAGTGTACTGAAATCCCCATTCGAGTACCAGCACTGGACTAAGGCCTATGTTAAGTATCTCGTGAAGGAGGGCATGGAGTTGAGACTGAGGGAGTTCTGTATGCGTCAATGGTGTTGGGGTTTCAGAGACAAGAAATGTTGAAAGACTTTCTGACTCTTATTGCTGGCAATGCTAAACTCCAGAGACTGTATTGTGAATTACGTGATGCTGTGGAGTGAATAATATACACTGTACATGTAATAATATTATGTGCTGATGGCTCGTTAGCGCATGCGTGTGCACGGTAACCAAGGTTACTTGTTTCATAACTTAATTATCCTGGCCACCCTACGCAAGAGAATGCCCTGAATGGCTGACACTGTCGTTGACAGCGAGAGTAGTCTGACTTGCTCTGTTTGTCTGGAGCTGTTTAGCGATCCCAAGGTTTTACCGTGCTGCCATACGTTCTGTCTGAAATGCCTGGAAAAGACAGCACGCCACTCCACGTCAAAGGGAGCATGGAACGCGAATCCGCTGCACCGCCCCCTGGCCACTATCTCAACTGATCCGCATCGTGAGGTTGTGAAACCTCTTCTGGTGAGGGGTCAACGTGAGGCATCTTCAGGTGATGAAATTACGTGCCCACAATGTCGCAAAACTCATGTAATTCCCGAGGGTGGGTTATCGGGGTTTCTAACAGATTTTATTGCTTCTCACGAGGTTGAAGTAAAACAGTTGAAATCACCTCCTGCCACGTGGCAGAGGGCTAAGGGTACTTATAAGGTATTAACATGTGGTGAATGTGACAAAGGGTCCACTGAGTCGTACTGCTGTGATTGTCAGCATTACCTATGCCATGATTGCCTTCAGGTACACGAGAAGTTCAAATCATTTCGTGGACACAAAGCAATCCCTATTCAAGACCTTGATGCAGCTACTCTGCAGTCATCTCAAACTCAGTATTGTTCTAAACACAAAGGTGAGATCCTGAAGCTTTTTTGTAACACTTGCCAAAAGCTTTTGTGTCGTGACTGCATCTTAGTTGACCATCGCCAACATGAATATGTGTTTGCTGAAGATGCTCGCAAACAAATCGAAGGTAAAGTAACCGCTTTATACAGTACAGTTTCTGATAAACTAAACACGTACCAGGCAAACCTTACAGAAATAAAAAAGGTTGAAACATCTGCTACTGGCTATTCAGAAGTTCTTAAAGCAAATATAAATAGTTTTTTTGATAAACTGGTTCAGTCAATTGAGGGAAGGCGATTGCAACTTTTGAAAGAAGCAGAGCTTGAATGTCAGAAAGACTTGAAGCAGATCTGGGCTGACAAAACCTTCCACCAGACAACCATCTCACAGATTTCATCAGTGTTTGGCCTGATCCAGAAAGCACGCAAATGCACAAGTGACGTTGAAATGCTCCTCACTTCCTTACAAGGCATTCAGCAGCTAATTCAGCTCAGCAAGATGCAGTGGAATAGTGATGCATTTTTTATAGTTGTGTCATCTCCTACAACATTCACTCATGGAAAGAACTTGATATGTGCCAAAGTTGGTGAGCTAGAACGTGCTTCTGTTGAGGGAAAAGATTTGGAAGTGTTGAATCTACCTCAGAATCCAAAGCTAGGAAGTACAATAAGTTTTGTTGTTAAGGGTAAAGCTATCAGAGGTCTTGTTGATGAGAGATCAGGAATGCTGGTTAATTTGCCACGTTTTCGTGTCAATCAGCTCAAAGTTGTTGTGCAGTATGGAAAATCGCAAAAGGAACTAGATGCTAAACATGTACGCACAGCCAAAACTCAAGGTGGAGAATATGCTGTTACCATACAGCTAGTATGTGGTGGCAAACATACTCTCACATTCAAAGTGGGATCAAAGGAGTTTAAGAATTATACTTCTTTTTCTGTAGAAGGAAAACCAAAATGTGGAGATGCAGTCAGACAAGGACCAGACTTAGTACTAAACTACACATATTATGACCCTGAGCTCGGAACTGTCAGTGACACCATGGCCAATCCTTTTGTATATTACCCACCTTCCGCACACCAAAGAGGCCATAACAAAAGCACTGTTTTTGTCAACCAACGGGCTTATAAGTGGGGACAGAATGGCGTTTATGAGGTTGAACTAGCTATAGACTAAGTACATCATGTAGCTTTATTGTAAGAAGATTACTACTATATGTAATATTTGTGCACCTGTTCTGTAGCTCCTGTGTGTGATAGCTATATATGTCTAAATCTGTTGTCATTAAATTAAAAATATGCTCCTAAACCAACGCAACTTGTTACAAAATCTGCTACAATGCTGTAAGGTTAAAACAGTCCATCTTATAATTATTGCTTCCACCAGTGCTACATACTAGTTGAAAAGAGGTTAGTTCATGAGTTCAAAACCATGAGGAGTATATAGGACAGAGAAGTATTGTTTTGACTTGGCTGAGAAAACACTACAGTGCTGGAAACTGTAGTGGAGTGCATACGTGTGGTTTATCTGGGAGATCGATGATAATAAGTATATATGACTTGAGACTTTTTGATGAGGTTTGTTTTATATAGGAGATACTTAAAAAATTACTTTTGAGCACATGAAAGCAGAACATCTCACTATGATTGGACTCTCTCTTCTAGCCATCAGTGCATGCTCTAGCTATATATTTCTCATACTAGATACATAAAACTGAAAATGTTTCCATATGGAAAGTTGCATGGATAGGAGATTTGCAGTGGGCGGGACCAACTTGCTGAAATGGACAGGTTATTTCATGGGACAATAAAATGTATACAAAGAGGTATAATCACACAGTACGGTAGTACTGTGTATATAGGGATTGCTATGGTCTATTCCCATTGAAAACCATATATAAGGTTTTTCATCACTTTCACTTTCACTTTGCTACCTACTGGACTTCTGTTAACATGAATGTGTAACTATACCCAGAAACTAACTGTGATTATAAAATGGTATAATTTGATGAATGAGAAAGGTGTTAAATTAACAAAAGTCTATTTTGTAAATTCTTCATCTTCTTCTTCTTCTTCTTCTTCTTCTTCTTCTTCTTCTTCTTCCGCTTGAAGAAGCGTAACTCACTAACGGTAACACATCTAAACATTAAACTTGGTAAAGTTATGTAGTTCCACTGGGGGTAGTGCATCGTCATGTTAAAAATGTTGTAAACAATGTACTTCCTGTAAAATAAACAAAAATAGCCTCAGGCCATGTATTATTAATGGGGGCCACACAGTCCTATATCTGACTAATGAAAGGTCTGCTAAATATGAAATTTTTTATGATAGTATAGTTCAATACCCCAATGATCAACGTTGTGATAAAATCTCTGTAAACAATGTAAATCTTGTAATATAACAACAAATAGCCTCAGGCAAGGATTAATGTATCTCACTAACAAAAGCTCCATTAAATGTGGAAATTGGTATGATGATAAAGTGTAATACACCAATGATCAACGTTGTGATAAGATCTCTGTAAACAATGTAAATCTTGTAATACAACAACAAATAGCCTCAGGCAAGCATTACTGTATCTCACTAACAAAAGCTCCACTAAATGTGGAAATTGGTATGATGGTAAAGCTTAATACCCCAAAGATCAATATTGTGATAAAATCTCTGTAAACCATGTAAAACTTGTAAAAAATAGCCTCAGGCAAGTATTACCATATCTTACTAAAAGAAGCTCTACTACATGTGGAAATCAGTGTGATGGTGAAGTGTAATACACCAATGATCAATGTTGTGATAAAATCTCTGTAAACAATGTAAATCTTGTAATATAACAACAAATAGCCTCAGGCAAGGATTAATGTATCTCACTAACAAAAGCTCCATTAAATGTGGAAATTGGTATGATGATAAAGTGTAATACACCAATGATCAACGTTGTGATAAGATCTATGTAAACAATGTAAATCTTGTAATACAACAACAAATAGCCTCAGGCAAGCATTACTGTATCTCACTAACAAAAGCTCCACTAAATGTGGAAATTGGTATGATGGTAAAGCTTAATACCCCAAAGATCAACATTGTGATAAAATCTCTGTAAACCATGTAAAACTTGTAAAAAATAGCCTCAGGCAAGTATTACCGTATCTTACTAAAAGAAGCTCTACTACATGTGGAAATCAGTGTGATGGTGAAGTGTAATACACCAATGATCAATGTTGTGATAAAATCTCTGTAAACAATGTAAATCCTGTAATACAACAACAAATAGCCTCAGGCAAGCATTACTGTATCTCACTAACAAAAGCTCCACTAAATGTGGAAATTGGTATGATGGTAAAGCTTAATACCCCAAAGATCAATATTGTGATAAAATCTCTGTAAACCATGTAAATCTTGTAATATAACAACAAAATAGCCTCAGGGAATAGTTAGCTATATCTCGCTATAAAAAGTAGCACTAAATGTGGAAATTGGTGTGGTGTTAAAGCTTAATGTCAGTTAATGTTGAGATAAAATCTTGTAATCTTGTAAATAGTAGTCCCAGGCACTACTTTGCTATATTTCATTAACAAATGCTCCACTAGAAGTTACAATATAATACACAAACAATTAATGTTGCAATAAATATGTTAGATAGCCTCAGGCTAAAGCTACAAGCTCTATTAGCTATACATTTGCTACCAAGTAAAGTGCAAAATAGCAAAATGCATGTACCTAGGTCCAGAAAAAAAATGGCAGGAGACAAGTAAATAAAAAATTTAGGAAATTTGAAAGGAAATATAGGGATTGCATAAAAAAGAATGGAGACAAGATTGGGACACAGACATGTTATGATATATCGACGTACCCATAATGTTACGTTGAGATTTCATAACATGTCTGTGTCCCAATCTTGTCTCCATTCTTTTTTATGCAATCCCTATATTTCCTTTCAAATTTCCTAAATTTTTTATTTACTTGTATAATTAAAAGCATATTATGGGAGTCCTATGTGTACAAAACAGGGAGGCTTGCTGTGATATATATATATATATATATATATATATATATATATTTCTCTCTATTTCCACTTACATGTTCACAGTGCACTTTTATTCTTTACAGGTATATGTTTGGCACTCTCACACTTCAATTGCACCACCACCACAAGAGAAAAAACTACCTCCACAAAGATTTGTTGAAACATAACACTCAGATTATTATATCACATTAACTATATAGAAGAGTGCAGAGTCAGACTCTACACAGTATGGTAATATACTGTGTGTATATTTCAAGTTAATTTTATTTACTTCAAGGAGAATAACATGTATAATTACAAGTGTAAAAGCATGCAACAATCATAACATGCATAACCCCTTTTAGAACGTATTTACAGGTGTAGGGATATGGGGTTACACATGTTATGACGGTTGCATGCTATCATCCCCTGCCTTTGTCTGCATGCATGCTGCACTTTGACCTTGTTTCTATACATTTGGCACTTCAATCCCTACATCCTTCAACATTTTAGTGAAAATGCTTGTACACTTGTTTCACTGGTTTTTACTGTGTGAAGCAACACAAAGTGAAGATAAGAAATCGCTAAAATTAGTGTTCGCCAAAACATCCATTCAAAAACGTTAAAATTAGTAACTGCAATTATAGTAACCTTAAGGTAGTCTGAGTTTTGAAAGTCTCAGCTTTTATAAAAACGGTCTCTAATCGAAACTATAAAATCGATTATGTGCTACAAAGTTAAAAACATTTGTGTGCAGTTCTGGCTACAGTAGCTCTATCTCGTAACAGCCCTTAGATGCACCCCACACATGATTGCGAGAAAGGTGATTCCAGTTAACTCGGACTGTATAATCCTTTACAGTAGGGCCAGTTGGTTGGTTAGCTGACTTGTATTTACGTGTATAAGCCACCATAGTTGGAGGGTTCTCATAGACATTACACACCACTCCACTGGAAGGCTCCTCCTCTGTGTTCTGGCCCCAGGCTGATGTACCACCGAGCTGCAAACCTCGGGCTCCCATGTGCTGAGGTAATGTACCACCACTCCAATCAGGACCTTTTGTAACTCTATCACCAACCTTTGGCACTCCTTCTACCTTGACAACGAAAGGGCTCCCTTTGGCTGGTTTCTCTCCAATGGTAAGTGTGATGGTATGGACACCACCACACACCAAAAGAACTGCAACCTCACTAATTCCATATGAATTTTCTGTAATGGTAATCTTCTCAGTATCTAACACCTTCTTTGACAGACCATACGTAATGCTGACCCCAATTTCCCTGCTTTTAGTGCCTTGTAACTTAACTTGTCTACCACTTCGAAAATCAACAAGACCCTTATTATTCCTTACATTAAAAGTTAGGATGCAGCCAAGTTCCACCGACTGGGGGATTTGTGGAGCGATGCCACCATCTTCACGGGGGCGATACAAATTGCCTACTTCACTTATCTCTTGCTTCATATTCCTTTTAAATGCGGCTTGAGTGGATAGGAGGCGAACGAATGCTTCTGACTCCCACTCAGTTTCATTGAGCCATGTCAGCTGATGAATGCTATGGAGGGCAGTGAGCACCATTTCAACATCATTGGTGCATTTGAGAGCCTTGTTGGTAAGACCAAAAGCTGATGAGATCTGTGAGATTGTCGACTGATGGAAATCCTTGTCTGCCCAAATCTGCTTCAGATCTTTCTGACACTCAACCTCCGCTTGCTTCAGAAGTTGCTTTCGTCTAGCTTCTATCGACTGAACCAATTTATCAAAGAAGTTGTTCACGTCAGCTTTCAGAACTTCTGAATATCCAGTAGAAGTAGACTCAACCTTTTGAATCTCTCGAAGGTTAGCCTGAAACATACTGAGTTTCCTTTTCACCTCTTGTGATAACATATTTAAGTGATCGGTCATTTTCTTACGTGCATCCTGCACAAATATGTACTTGTGGTCACGATGTTCGACTAGTGTGCAGTCACGACACACTAAGGTTGTGCATGTCTCACAAAAAAGCTTAAGAGCCTCGTCTCTGTGTGTGGTACAATACTGGACCTGACTGGACTGCAGAGTAGCTACATTTAGCTCTTCAATGGGGATGGCTTTGTGACCTCGGTAGGCTCTTAATTTCTTGTGAGCCTGTACGCAACTGGGGCACAGGTAGTTCTGACAGTCACAGCAGTAGTACTGAAGGTGCCCTACTTCTTCACATTCACCACATACTGAAACATTGTTCTCAGCTTTTGGGGCTGTAGGCGACTTTAACTGCTCAACTTCAATCTCGTGAGAAGCGATGAAATCAGTCAGAAACCCTGTCATTCCGCTCGAGGGAATTGTGTGAGTTTTACGACATTGCGGGCACGTGACGTCACCTTTCCTCTGTGCGCTGCGTGCAGTCTTCTCCAGACACTTTAGACAGAAAGTGTGGCAGCACGGCAGGACCTTGGGCTCGCTAAACACTTCCAAACACACGGAACAAGTGTGCTCTTTGGCCTCCATACTCAGAGGGGTAGATTCTACGTATGCGCTTATGGGAAAGTCACATGACATTCCTTACTTGCCGCTATTATTTATTACGGTATGCCCCCATCAAAATTGTCAGAGATATGGTCGACACTAATAAGGAGAGTACTCTGACTTGCTCCGTTTGTCTGGAGCTGTTTAGTGAGCCCAAGATTCTACCATGTTGCCACACGTTCTGTCTGAAGTGCTTGGAAAAGACAGCACGTTATTCCGGCTCGTCAAAGGTCCCGCGTGATCTGAGCGTAAAGCCAGTGACTCGGAGTGCTTGTGAGACCTCTTCAGAAGGTGAAATTACGTGCCCACAATGTCGCAAAACTCATGTAATTCCAGAGGGCGGGCTAACAGGTTTTCTAACTGATTTTATTGCTTCTCACGAGGTTGAAGTGAAACTGTTGAAATCACCTCCTGCCACAGGGGCTAAGGGTAATTATAAAGTATTAACATGTGGTGAATGTGACAAAGGGTCCACTGAGTCGTACTGCTGTGATTGTCAGCATTACCTTTGCCATGATTGCCTTAGGGTACATGAGAAGTTCAAATCATTTCGTGGACACAAAGCAATCCCTATTCAAGACCTTGATGCAGGTACTCTGCAGTCATCTCAAACTCAGTATTGTTCTAAACACAAAGGTGAGATACTGAAACTTTTTTGTAACACTTGCCAAAAGCTTTTATGTCGTGACTGCATCTTAGTTGACCATCGCCAACATGAATATGTGTTTGTTGAAGATGCTCGCAAACAAATTGAAGGTAAAATAAGTACTTTACGTAGTACCATGCTCATAAAATTGAAAGCATACAAGATTAACCTCGCAGAGATAGAGAAAGTTGAAAGATCTGCTACTGGCTATTCAGAAGTTCTTAAAACAAATATAAATGTGTTTTTTGATAAACTGGTTCAGTCAATTGAAGAAAGACGATCGCAACTTTTGAAAGAAGCAGAGCTTGAGTGTCAGAAAGACTTGAAGCAGATCTGGGCAGACAAAACCTTCCACCAGACAACCATCTCACAAATATCATCAGTGTTTGGCCTGATAAAGAAAGCACGCAAATGCACAAGTGACGTTGAAATGCTCCTCACTTCCTTACAAGGCATTCAGCAGCTAATGCAGCTCAGCAAGATGCAGTGGGATAATGATGCATTTGCTAGAGTTGTGTCGTCTCCTACAACATTTTGTCATGGAAAAGAGGCAGTCGTAGCTTCTAAAGTTGGAGGGCTGAAACGTGCATCTGTTGAAGAAAAAGATTTAGAAGTGTTGGGCATACCTCCTAATCCAAAGCTAGGAAGTACATTAGATTTTGTTGTTAAGGGTAAAGCTATCAAAGGTCTTGTTGATAAAAGATCAGGAATACCAATTTATTTGTCAGGTGTTTCTGTTGGTGATCTCGAAGTTGTTGTGCGGCATGGAAGTTTATTACAGAATGAACTGGCAGCTAAATATGTACATATCTCTAAAACTCAAGATGGAGAATATGCTGTTAAAGTGCAGTTAGTATATTTTGGCAAACATAGTCTGACATTCAGAGTTGGAAAAAAGGAATTCACAAATCACACCTTCTCTGTACGCCAAGCAACAGTTCGCCAAAGAGCTCCAGTCATGTAATCAGGGCTACTATTATGACGATGACTATTAGTGTCTGTATAATTTTATAAGTACTACACCTTTGAGGAACATATTAATTGGCACTTTTTAACTACTTGCAATTATGGACAATGCAGAAATTAAAGTATAATATATCGATCACAGTCGAACCCTTCTAATCAGGATAAGGACGCCTCAATGAACAGGACACTTTGAAATAAGGACGCTTCAATGAACAGGCACCTCTTGCTCTCCAAAATTGCATTTTGGAGAGCAAGAGGTGTTCCTGTTGATATACAATGTATGTACTCACAAATTAGGGCACTTTCTTCTGTCCTGGATTAGAGAGGTCTGGATTCTTCTGTCCTGGATTAGAGAGGTCTGGATTCTTCTGTCCTGGATTAGAGAGGTCTGGATTCTTCTGTCCTGGATTAGAGAGGTCTGGATTCTTCTGTCCTGGATTAGAGAGGTCTACAATGTTCAAAATGGGGTGTTGGGACAATGGTATCCACTCAGGGCAGTTAAGCCAGAACTCCTCTTATCAAAACAAGATCTCGTTATCTGGCGACAGGTGCGCGCCTATGTCTATACGCATACGCGCGTACACGCACCTAGTAATTTCATTGTCCAAAAAAATTAATAATAATATTCAAAACCGTTCGTGCGGAAGGATGGCTCAACTTTGACGACGAATGCGGCTACGAAAGCGTTCGAAGACGACGCTGACGACGTACATGACGAAGCCTGGATGTAGCTGCATGCGTATTCTGTCTGGATAATTGGGACCAATCGCGAGGTTGTGAAGCTACAGCGGCAAGTTTACCTTTGGTTCTTTGATTGGTAGCGATAAACGAATTAAGTTTTAGCAGTCTACAGTCTTCCTTTACCTGTAGGGACTATTTTGGTTATCATAAAGACTGTGTACTACCTAGGTGCTAGTGGTTCGCACCACTATTTTTCCAGGCATATTCTATATGGAGGCAGGGATGTGGGTGAATCCTATTGTGCCAGTATTTACAGATGATTTCGTTGCCGCATGAAACGCTTTCTGAAGGTGTTGACTTTAGCTGTGGTGTTCACATGTTAATAATGGTTTTCATGACAACAAAATTAAGTTATACATTGTACGTATACTGTGCTAATAATGTAAAATTATTTCAAAATATACAAGGCGTAAGTTCATCCTACACTGAGCAGACGGAGCTCAAAAACCACTAATTTCAGCCCAATTTCTTTGCCGCCCCTCCCACAAAGAAAAAGAGAGCCTGGGGACGAGGCTAGTGACTCACATACTTGGATCCACATACATACATCCAACTTGCCTTGCTATAGACACGTACACATGTCTAGAAATGTGTCAGTTTAACTCCTTGGAGAGTTATATATAATATTATTTTATTATATCATGTGGTATTGAGAATCACCCTTGGGGAATATATTGTTTATCAATATCATAAGGGAATTCCCAGAGAGGATTTTCAAATATACTATGTTGAATTAATATTGATGATGTGTATGAACCTGCCATTACCATAGTATATATGCACACATTTTCAGTAAAGTGTTGAAGGATGTAGGGATGGATGCCAAAAAGCAAGGTGCAGCATCCTGGCAAAGGCAGGGGATGATCAATAACCCTTTTAGTATTTGCAGATGTAGGACGCATATATGGGGTTGCACATGTTATTCCTTATAACCTCCATCTGTGAGTGCATAGTACATTAGCCTCGTACCCAGGCTCTCGATAGGAGGGAGAGGGAGAGCCTGGTACTGACTGCTCGCGCATGCGTCTCATTAATTCTCGGTTATGACGTTTACATTTATAGTAAAGCGAGGCCCAGCGTAATAACGCGCGCGCCGCGACACCAACTGTTAACAGAGAAAAGAAAGCGGCGGACTTCAGAGAGGCGCTGCCTCCCTAACGAAAGGTAAGGGAGTCACCTACTAATCCCTACCACTCAGTGTGAGGTAGTTTAACTTGAGGTTTGTGGGAGAGCGGCTCGACACCAACCTCACGCCTCTCTCTAGCTCTGTCCAGGCTTCAGAACGAGGTTATGGCTATCCAGACAGTGTAGAGCTAACGAAATGGCGCTTTTACTGACGATAGTAAGGGCACGCTATAGCAAACGGTAGAGAAACATGACGTCAGAGCCCATCCATGATGCGGAAAGTGTACCAAAGTTATACGGAAATCACGGAATGCTGGGATTTTTTACGCATGCGCAAGCAGTCAGTACCAGGCTCTCTTTCTTCGAGAGCCTGGGTACGAGGCTAATAGTACATGTGCATAGGTTTGAACCTGCAGTGTACACAGTTCATAAAAGTAGTAAAAACATTTGCATTAAAATGTTGAAGGATGTAGGGATGACAGTGCCAAAAATTAGAGAAACAAGTGCAGTAGTATATATGCAGCAAGACAGGAGATGAGAGCAGTATATATGGTGTACCCGTGAGTAGAATTATAGCTGCCGCGTTCAAGAGTTCTGAGCCGCTACAGTTGTTAAGGCTTGGAGTGTCGGCGCCATTCCTACATAGAGTCTACCGACTCTCTGATAGCATATCACACCCTCTGTGAATCTACCAGCTGCATATGTACTTTGTAGGTGTGCCATGTATGTAACAGTGGATGTACAGTGGAACCCCTCCTAACGGACACCCCTGAGTTACGGACACCTGCTCTATAACGGACACTTACCGGCGTCCAGACCGAAATTGCCTTCAATAACGTCTGTAAAAACCCCTGAGTTGCGGTCACCCCTCTACTCCGTATTGCGGACACTTCGCGCTGGCCCGCATGCGCAAGCGCAATACATAATAACCTCGCTGGGCGGACAATAGCCCTTACTATAGTGATGAATCTTCAATGTACATTATTCGACAATGTCCTCTTCAGCATTTCAGTGTACACCTTTGGTCCATAAAGTCGGTACTTACAAGGTATTTCCACCCCGTAGCCCGCACCGCGATTGATACGCTCCCCAGTCACTTGTACAGTTCCCTTGTTGACGTTCCTCTTAAGAAAGTGAGATACAGTGGGCGCTATGGTATAAGGGACGTGTCCAACTATTCTGTTCCTTGCATCCACAATCGCAACGGCAAATTTATCCCTCGTGTTAGTCGGCTCTCGTTCAAGACGTAACGTATCTCCTACTTTAGGATCCCAGATTGCTTGATAGGCGTGGTAGCCCCTTACAAAAGACTGAAGTTCTAAAACGGTAAGGTTCTGACTAGCGGCAGTTACAGCTTGACTTGCCATGCTACTCGCGTTAGGCTATTCCAAAAGAAGCGCACCTCCCCGTGCGTGCGTAGATTGCGGATGCTAGAGAAGCTACAACCATTGCCTCAACGGTTGATATGATTTCAGCTCTTCACTGCCGCACATGTACCCAGAGTACACTTGATAACTTTATCACATCCAAGTGACCATGCTTTGTAATGTATGTACATGTATCTGCTAATTATTCACCTATTGCTATAGCTTTCAGGTGGTGAAATCAGTCGTTTGCACGATTCTGAAAAAAACCCCTGAGTTAAGGACACCTCTCTATAAAGGACACGTGGCATTGTCCCAATGGTGTCCGCTTTAGAGGGGTTCCACTGTATACTGTACCACTCTGTTATACATCTGCATATCCACATTTTAAAGTGGGCTATGTGGCATTATGATTAAAGTGGGTTATATATAGTTTTGCATAAAACATGAACGCACTCTAAAGTGCAGAACCCTCGGCGTTACGCGTGCGCAAATCCGTGAAAACGCACGCGCTATTAAAACGCTAATAATGCGCATGCGCGGCTTCCAAAATGGCCGACTACACGGATAGCCATACAATGCAGGAAGCGGTGTATCTCTGCAACGGAGCGGCTTCAGAGAAATCCACACAGATATTTTGAACTTCGTTGCCCGTTGAATACGTGATATCCTTTTCAGGACGAACGGACGCTCCCGATGTGAGATTTCGATTAACGGACAGACAGACAGACAGACAGACTGACCCAACTACAGTAACCCTCGTGCGCATGCGCGCCGAGGGTTAAATATTCTAAGACACACATGTAAATGCATACTCTACTAACTGCATACTCCACACAAAGCTGCTTTGCAAATTTTACAAGTTATAATGAATCAAGGAATGCCCTAAAGTGCAGAACCCTCGGCGTACGCGCGTGCGCGAATCCTCCTTGAAAGCGCACGCGCTATTGAAACGCACTCTAGTTGAGTTGTCCAAGAACCAAATCTCTTCCTGAATATGACCCTTTTCTTCATAGAGTCTATAAGAAGCTTCAACTTTCTGACCATTAACAACAAGTTCTTTTCTATAATGTCATACCAAGACCATAAGTTACTTAGGTAGACTTCTATACATTGCATTTAAACAAAGAGATACACTTTAATGTTTCTGACAATTGGACCTTCTGGCCTTTATAGTCATTAAAATTATTATTATTATTATTATTATTATTATTATTATTATTATTATTATTATTATTATTATTATTATTATCTAATTACGTGTAACGGAAGACTTTAGAGGAAAGACGGAGACTGAAGAGAAAGAAGTTTACATCCAGTCGTATTCCAGGTGGTGTTTAGCCTATTGTTAAACCTTTTTAGGACCTTTAGAAGGCTATGCTGTCGAAAAAGTGCGCGGAATGTCGCTGCAGTACCCTCGTAGGATGTCACGGGTAAGCAAATGACGCCATAACCTTTCAGAGAAAACCCCACAAATATTTTGATTGACCTCTGTTGCCCGCTGAGTGTGTGAATGTATGGGACATGCAAAAGTTGGAGATTGTGATGAAAGAAGTTTCGTTTGCTCACTTGCTCTGTGACAATAGAAAGCGTCTGCAGAACTGCAGCCTCACAAAGATAGGTACTCCATTACTCACAATTTCTTACTCAACGTTCCTCTATTATCAAGAAATGGGTGTATGGATTGAAGCCTGTAGCCCTGGTGAACACACTGAAGTCGAAGGCGTCAGTACGACTGTTGACCCTACATCGAGTGAAATAGCTCCTCTTCAGCGATTGCAAGCATCCACTCTATCTGGTAGTGAGGATATGTCTAATACGCTGACAAGGTTACGTGACTGTAATGCAAAACTAGCAACTGCAGCTTTCCTAGAGAGCCAGGTATCACGTAGCAGTGTACTGAAATCCCCATTCGAGTACCAGCACTGGACTATGGCCTATGTGAAGTATCTCGTGAAGGAGGGCATGGAGTTGAGACTGAGGGAGTTCTGTATGCAGTTCTGTAGGCCTGCAGGTGTGAGGAAGTCAATGGTGTTGGGGTTTCAGAGACAAGAAATGTTGAAAGACTTTCTGACTCTTATTGCTGGCAATGCTAAACTCCAGAGACTGTATTGTGAATTACGTGATGCTGTGGAGTAAATAATATACACTGTACATGTAATATGTGCTGATGGCGCGTTAGCGCATGCGTGTACACGGTAACCAAGGTTACTTGTCTCATAACTTAATTATCCTGGCCACCCTACGCAGAATGGCCGACACTGTCGTTGACAGCGAGAGTAGTCTGACTTGCTCTGTTTGTCTGGAGCTGTTTAGCGATCCCAAGGTTTTACCGTGCTGCCATACGTTCTGTCTGAAATGCCTGGAAAAGACAGCACGCCACTCCACGTCAAAGGGAGCATGGAACGCGAATCCGGCGCCGCACCGCCCCGTGGCCACTATCTCAACTGATCCGCATCGTGAGGTTGTGAAACCTCTTCTGGTGAGGGGTCAACGTGAGGCATCTTCAGGTGATGAAATTACGTGCCCACAATGTCGCAAAACTCATGTAATTCCCGAGGGTGGGTTAACGGGGTTTCTAACAGATTTTATTGCTTCTCACGAGGTTGAAGTAAAACAGTTAAAATCACCTCCTGCTACGTTGCAGAGGGCTAAGGGTACTTATAAGGTATTAACATGTGGTGAATGTGACAAAGGGTCCACTGAGTCATACTGCTGTGATTGTCAGCATTACCTATGCCATGATTGCCTTAAGGTACACGAGAAGTTCAAATCATTTCGTGGACACAAAGCAATCCCTATTCAGGACCTTGATGCAGCTACTCTGCAGTCATCTCAAACTCAGTATTGTTCTAAACACAAAGGTGAGATCCTGAAGCTTTTTTGTAACACTTGCCAAAAGCTTTTGTGTCGTGACTGCATCTTAGTTGACCATCGCCAACATGAATATGTGTTTGCTGAAGATGCTCGCAAACAAATCGAAGGTAAAGTAACCGCTTTATACAGTACAGTTTCTGATAAACTAAACACGTACCAGGCTAACCTTACAGAAATAAAAAAGGTTGAAACATCTGCTACTGGTTATTCAGAAGTTCTTAAAGCAAATATAAATAGTTTTTTTGATAAACTGGTTCAGTCAATTGAGGCAAGGCGATTGCAACTTTTGAAAGAAGCAGAGCTTGAATGTCAGAAAGACTTGAAGCAGATCTGGGCTGACAAAACCTTCCACCAGACAACCATCTCACAGATTTCATCAGTGTTTGGCCTGATCCAGAAAGCACGCAAATGCACAAGTGATGTTGAAATGCTCCTCACTTCCTTACAAGGCATTCAGCAGCTAATTAAACTCAGCAAGATGCAGTGGAATAGTGATGAATTTTTTATAGTTGTGTCATCTCCTACAACATTCACTCATGGAAAGAACTTGGTATGTGCCAAAGTTGGTGAGCTAGAACGTGCTTCTGTTGAGGGAAAAGATTTGGAAGTGTTGAATCTACCTCAGAATCCAAAGCTAGGAAGTTCAATACGTTTTGTTGTTAAGGGTAAAGCTATCAGAGGTCTTGTTGATGAGAGATCAGGAATGCTGGTTAATTTGCCACGTTTTCGTGTCAATCAGCTCAAAGTTGTTGTGCAGTATGGAAATCGCAAAAGGAACTAGATGCTAAACATGTACGCACAGCCAAAACTCAAGGTGGAGAATATGCTGTTTCCATACGGCTAGTATGTGGTGGCAAACATACTCTCACATTCAAAGTGGGATCAAAGGAGTTTAAGAATTATACTTCTTTTTCTGTAGAAGGAAAACCGAAATGCGGAGATGCAGTGAGACAAGGACCAGACTTAGTACTAGACTACCCATATTGTGATCCTGAGCTTGGAACTGTCAGTAACACCGATCCTTTTGTATATGCATATGGTTACTCACCTCACACAGTGACACACCAAAGCACTGTTTTGGTTAACCAACAGTATTATAAGTGGGGACACAATGGTGTTTATGAGGTTGAACTAGTGTAACATGTAGTTTTGTTGTAAGCCGATTGCATAATTATACTATATATAATACTTATGTGTAGCTTAAACCTGAGAAGTACTGATTGTGTGTGATAGCTATATATTTTTAGATCTGTTGTTTCACATCAGAGATGTTTTCTACTACCCCTAATGACTGCACACTGCAAAAAATGAGTGGTTGTTTTAACCATTATGTGTCCATCAGTTACAACCTAGCTATTTTTGTAACTACAACCTCCCAGGAGGTATAGGATATCCATAAGGAATGATGTCTGAGTATATCTCATGTGACAAAGATACTCCCTGTGGTAGGTACTCCCTTATCTCACAGGGGAAATCATAATAATTATGTTCCACATATCTGAATACCAATTAAGGTTACGGTATACAGTTTCGCCCACGTGCGCGCGCGTGCGCGGGCTATTAGCTAGCGCTAGCTAGTTGGCAATTGGCCTATGGAATATACACTATTTTTGGCGTCAGTTTGTTCTAAGAATATATGAACTCTTGTCGTATTCTGTGTGCTATCTAATTGGACGAAGGTAGGGGCAGGTCCGCTCGAAAGGTATTGTATTCTCCAAGATGGCAAGTGGTTGCCAGGAAAAGCTCAATTTTGTCTACTTACGCGGGTCTGGAAGAGACTTACGTAGTGTTTGGTAGATAAAGTGTTATGACTTTCGCTGCTCAAATCTCATCGAGCGACCCTCAAGTAGATCCCTAGGTAGCCATAAGTAGTCTTAGGTGCGGGCTGAAGGCACGGACTGAAGCGGGGTTTGACGCAGAAGGTGTTGGACTTCAGATAGCGCCTCGAGCATCTCTTCATCATTAAGAAAGAACAACTCCTCAAGAAACTGTGACTTGTTTTTATCAACTTTTATATGATTATAACAAAAATATTTGTAATTGGTGATATAAACGAATATGTAAGTTATGAATTATTAATGAGCAAACTGCATTCCGTAACCGCCTATGACAGGTTATAGTCATGTAATGCAACTAAGGTGACTACGCACACACTGGTCAAAACAACTACCTCTTTTTTGCAGTGTGATGCACATATTCTAGATACGTAAAACTGAAAATGTTTCCATATGGAAAGTTGCATGGACATGCAGGAGATTTGCAGTGGGCGGGACCAACTTGCCAAAATGGATGGGTTATATATTTTGGGACAACAAAATTCTTACAGAGAGGTAAGTTGTTACACCTTTTGGAGTGCTGTTGCGGATTTATAAGGCCAATGCTGGAGGGTGTGTACCACTGGAGGGCAAGGCCTAATAAACTGCAACAGCAAGACAAAAAGGTGTAATAACATATTTATTGATAGTTGCTAGGTGAGTAGTGCTTACATCACATATAAGCACTAGTCTAACCAACACCTTCACACCTATTTCAGTGCAAAAACACAATAACATGGCAACCACCTAGCCACTGGCGAATTATACATGTCAGGTGGCAAATGTCTACTCCCTTGGTCTATGTGATATGACAGGCTTTGCTATTCACCTCTGTCAGTTTTTTAAGCACCCAGAGGCAATAGTAATTGGAGTTAATATACATGGCAAGAGTTCCATGTCCAGCTACTTGGAGACAGAGCATTTCACAAGTAGGTCTGCAGTGGAATGTTGAGGATCTGAAACAGAGGTAGACGTAACTCATTGAATAAATGCTATTTGTTGCATTGTACATAATGTGAGTATAGGTTCTTGAGCGATTAAACACAACAATATCTAAACATTTCGACCCTGAAGGCCTTCATCAGTAATGATATGTGGATGTATGCATATGCATGTTATATGTAACACCTGAGATGCATGGTGAGTCATGGTGGTGATGGTGTACATGATATACAAAATGTATGGTGTGTGTAGTGTGCAAGATGGTTACACTGAGTTATACATGCGAGTCTAGATAGAATCCACAATCCATGTTGAGGTTGTTAGTCCTGTTACGAATAACCTCCTCTTCATGAGGTGCAGCTGTACATTTGCCTCCAAAATCTCAATTGTAATTTCGACCATCCCAGAGGGCTGGTATTGTTAGCTGTCTCAAGAGCAGGGCTAACAAGGAACTAATTGGGCGAGCGCAGCGAGCCCGTACTAGTGAACTCAATGCCGATTTTGTTTGTATGTATGTATGTTTGTATGTTTGTATGTCATCAACCGACCGCGGTCAGTGCGCATGCGTCCCCGCGCAACGCGCAAACGTAGCCGGCTCTTTTTATGACACGTACTGTTTTACAAGCAAGTCCCCGTAAATGGATGAACAGAATAGCCAGGAGAGATCTCGAGAGGAAAGGCTTCGGAGAAGGCGAGAGCTTGAGAGACAGCGTAGGGCTCGAGAAACAGCTGAACGACGTGAGATACGACTGACAAGGCGGAGAGAACAGTATAGAGCACGTCAATTAGCACGTACGTTTTCGAGTACGTTTTATATGAAGTACATGTACCTCTACAGCTACATAAGAGAGCTTTTTAAAGATAATAGCTTTACTTAGCCCCACCTGCCGCCTTTTAGATATTAATATCTCTATACCTTATTGTGTAGAAACCAACGAAGCCAGGCAGGCTCGTGCTGATGCCAACAGGGTGGCCCAGCAAGTTAGCAGACAAAATCAACCCCATGAGGTCACACAGTCTCACTTGGATACTATCAGACTGGCCCAACAACAGAGAAGACAGAATGAAACCCCAGCAGAGAGGCAGGCTCGCTTGGATACTATCAGACTGGCCCAACAACAGAGAAGACAGAATGAAGCACCAGAGGAGAGGCAGGATCGATTGGATACTATCAGACTGGCCCAAGAACAGAGAAGACAGAATGAAACACCAGAGGAGAGGCAGGATCGATTGGATACTATCAGACTGGCCCAAGAACAGAGAAGACAGAATGAAACACCAGAGGAGAGGCAGGATCGATTGGATACTATCAGACTGGCCCAACAACAGAGAAGACAGAATGAAACACCAGAGGAGAGGCAGGATCGATTGGATACTATCAGACTGGCCCAACAACAGAGAAGACAAAATGAAACACCAGAGGAGAGGCAGGATCGATTGGATACTATCAGACTGGCCCAACAACAGAGAAGACAAAATGAAACACCAGAGGAGAGGCAGGATCGATTGGATACCCTCAGACTGGCCCAACAACAGAGAAGACAAAATGAAACACCAGAGGAGAGGCAGGATCGATTGGATACTATCAGACTGGCCCAACGAGAGAGAAGAGACATAAGAACTGCTACTCCATTGTTTCAGCAAAATGCTGTTGAGTCAAGAATGTTGAACTTTCATTCCAAGTTGGCTTCTCTTGAATTCAGGGAGTGTAACACTTGCTTAGAGAGATTCCCCAATCTGATGATGTCCAGGAACAACACAGAATGCTCTCGTTGCCATCAAGATCGACGAATCCCCAAACTGTATTCGACAGCAAATAACCTGAATCCTGGACCTGTCCCTCAACAATTGCTGGTGAGTACTTTGTAACATTTAGCGTCTGCAAATGCAAGCATAGCTAGGATATCATTGCAGCTAGTGCTCTGTATAGTAATACATTTTGAATCTCATGTCTCCAATGTACATTTGTATATAGGGTCTTACCCAAGCTGAGGAAATGTTGATATCTGCTGTCATGCCCATCATGTCGATCTACCATCTACCACTCGGTCAGTATGGGTACACAGGCCACGTCATCAACCTGCCCCAAGATGTGGTATCATTTGCACTCTCCCTGCCAAGGCTACCATCAGAGCTGGATGTACTGGTTGTAAGGAAGAATAGTGAACAGTCACATCGAGACTTCCATGTCCGCAGATCTGTAGTCCAACAAGCCCTCACCTGGTTACTTAATAATAACAGATACTACCAGGCTAATGCAGTACACATCAACGAAGAGGCTCTACAGCAGCTGCCAGAAGATGGGGACCTGTCAAACCTCACCTCACTTCCGATGAGTAATCTTCAGTCTGAGTCATTGCAAGATGATCTATATGGAGCTCACCTGTCAACATCATTTGTTCCTAATGCTACACAACAAAGGACAGAACATGCACAGCTTACAGTGGATGAGCTACAAGACATGGTGGGAATAGAGGGAGAGTCTTTCTCCAACAGAGTCCTCCACTATGCCTCCAGTCTACGAGGCACTCGTCAGTACTGGTTCAAGCAGCGAGGACGGCTCATCTCCATGGTGGACACCCTCGGCCTGCCCACCATCTTCTTCACCCACAGTGCTGCTGACCTACAGTGGCCAGAGTTGGCTCAGCTCATCTGTCCAGAAGACTCCAACACATCCAGAAGCAGGATCAAAGCTGTCAACAACAACCCAGCACTTGCTGACTGGTTCTTCTACCACAGAGTGCAGAAGTTTGTTGATGCCTTCTACCTGGGAGTGCTCAAGGCCACAGACTACTGGCTGCGGTTTGAGTGGCAGCACCGAGGCAGCCCTCACGTCCATGGTGTAGCCTGGTTGCCCAATGCTCCTGACGTAGAGCAGCTGCTAAAGGACAGTGAGAACGCTGAAGCCCTCAAGCAGGATATCATCCAGTATGCCAACAGGTTGGTCTCAACCATCAACCCTGCTGTTGCCCCTGATGGCAGTGATGTGGAGAGTGCACCACAGCCTGTCACCCAGCCACACATCTGCAACAAGTCCTACCTAGAAGTTGCAGACCGGCAAGAAGACCTATCCCAACTCATTGCCACATGCCAGAGGCACACAAGATGCTCTGAAGCCTACTGCCTTCGGACAAACCATGGCAAACAAGTATGTCGCTTTGGGTACCCCAAACTATTACAACCAGAGACCACAGTCGTTACTGAAGATGAGCCAACTCTCCTGACAGCAAGAAACGATGGAATGCTAAACTCCTTCAACCCTGTTCAGCTCTCAGCCTGGCGTGCCAATGTAGATATGCAGTACATTGTGTCAAGACGTCGAGTGATTGACTACTGCACCAAGTATGTCACCAAAAGCGAACCAAGATCTGAGTCTCTTAAGGACACCTTCGCCAAGATCGTCAGAAGTCTCAAGGATGACAACCGATCTCTGAAAGCAGTTCAGAAGCTCCTCATCCACACCATAGGAGACAGAGACTACTCAGCACAAGAGACCTGCCATATCCTATTGCAGCTACCTATGTACAAGTGCTCCCGTGACTTCATTGTGCTCAGCCTGGATGGTTCCAGAGCGGTGGAAGATTGTGTACAAGACGATGGCCGTGTCACAGCTCCATCCACCCTTGACCACTACCTCGTCCGCCCAGCAACTCCAGTCTTCAACAAGATGACCCTGCTGGAGTTCACCCAGAGCTACACCATCCCCAAGGAGTTGGGGGCAGCACCCAACAAGAGGAACAAGAAGGTTGTGGTTATCACACGACCCTACTGCTCTCCTGATCCAGCCGGGCCCAAGTATGAACAATATTGCCAGCAGTCACTCATGAAGCACAAGAACTTCCACCAATTCACCGACCTGCTAGCTGGCCATGAAACCTATGCTCAGGCCTATGCTGAGTTCCTGCAGACAGGGGACATCCCATCCTCCCTCGACGAAGATATCTTCCGCCTACAACAGCACCAGCAACAAGCAAATGCTGATGAGGTAAATGTATACATGTACATGTATGTACATGTGCATGTACATTTATGTGTTCATGTAAAATCTTGCTTGTAATGTACACATTGTGCAGAAATTGTCTGTAGAATTATGCACTACAAACTGTACACATGCACATACATTGCGTACATTACACATACAGCTTCCATTGACAGTATCTCTCATGTGCACACAGGATGAGCAACAACATGAGCAACAACAGCATCAACAACGAGTTCAAGATGAGTGGATGCTCATTTGTCAGAGGGTAGCTGACCTCCAACCTGACACCAGCTCCCAGGAAGACTTCAACTGGACAGCTGCTGCACAGTCCTACCCCAACCTGGAAGAAGCACCAACGTTCATTACCAGGAACAGGCAGCAAGCTGCTCCACGCACCTTCAGCACATCAGCAAGTCCTGACAACCTTCAAGGACGGCAGCTAGAGGTGTACACTACAGTTAAGGATCACTTTGAGAGCGACAACCCACCACCACTCAGGATGATTGTCACTGGCACAGCAGGTACTGGTAAGTCCTACCTCATCCAGTGCATCAGGCTGCTGCTAGGAGACAAGCTCACTGTTGCTGCTCCAACTGGTGTGGCGTCCTTTATCATTGAGGGAACCACACTGCACTCACTACTGCACCTGCCAACAAAGGGAGAATTCAAGCATTTAGAAGGTAATTGCCTACAACAGCTTCAACAGGCGATGACAACCATCAAATACCTTATCATTGATGAAATGTCGATGGTGGGAAGGAAGGTGTTTGGGCAGATAGACAGCCGCCTTCGCCAGGCCTTTCCCCACCATGCTCAAGAGGTGTTTGGTGGCTGCTCAATACTACTCTTCGGGGACTTTGGTCAGCTTCCACCAGTCATGGACCTGCCCCTCTACACAACTGACACCCGCACCGAGCTCTCAGATCAAGGGAGAGCTGCCTACATGCAGTTTGACAGAGCCTTTACTCTTACTCAAGTGATGCGTCAAGCTGGCAATGACCCCAGTCAAGTTCGTTTCAGAGACATCCTCCTGAACCTGAGGAATGCTAGGGTCACTCAAGAGACTGGGAGGAGCTTATGAAGCAGACCCCAACCAATGTTGCCGACCTTACTCCATTTGCAGATGCTCTACGCCTTTATCCAACAGTGGAGGCTGTGGTAGAGCACAATGCTGGCAAGCTCAAGGACTCTGGTCAGCCTATTGCCACCATCAAGGCTGTCCACACTGGGGCTAATGCAGCCAAGGCGTCATATGATGATGCTGGTGGCTTGCAAGCTGTTGTCTGCCTTGCCAAATCGGCCAGAGTCATGCTCACCAGTAACCTCTGGGTGGAATTTGGCCTTGTCAATGGAGCAATCGGCACCATTGAAACAATCTGCTATAGGAGTGGAGGCCCCCCAAATCTGCCACTGGCTGTGATGGTCAAGTTTGACCACTACTCTGGACCCACCCTCCAAGATGGCACAGTGCCAATCACCCCCCTCAGACGCACCTGGTCTAACTCAGGTGTACAGTGCTCCCGCCTACAGCTACCCCTTAAGCTAGCCTGGGCTGTCACTATACATAAGTCCCAAGGACTTACCCTCAACAAGGTGGTCATTGATGTGGGCAAGAAGGAGTTCTCGTGTGGCCTGACCTTTGTAGCTTGCTCCAGAGTGTGTCATATCACTGACATCCTCTTCTCTCCACCATTTCCCTTCCAACGTCTCTCTAATCTCTCCAACAGCCAGCGTCTTCACGAGAGGCAGCTAGAAGACCACAGACTTCTGTCATTGCAGCCATCTACTGAAGCCTCACACACGGATGAAGAGATACTCTTTCCTTCCATACCACCCATGTCTCCTGGCATCAATGAAGATTACTCGCAGTCCATCTACACGTATCAAGATTGGGTATCATCCTCTCAATTTGGTAATCCACCTGACATGGATGAAGATTGGCCATCACCGTCTCCATCTGACTTCCCATCTGACATGTACGAAGATTGGCTATCACCATCTCCGTCTGACTTTCCACCTGACATGGATGAAGATTGGCCATCACCATCTCCGTCTGACTTTCCACCTGACATTGATGAAGATTGGCCATCACCGTCTCCGTCTGACTTTCCACCTGACATTGATGAAGATTGGCCATCACCATCTCCGTCTGACTTCCCACCTGACATGGATGAAGATTGGCATTCACCCTCTTTGTCCAATTTCACCTACTACCACTAAACCAGGTTTCTCACAGTACAAGTTAGGACAATTATCTACATAACATCTCCATGTGTATCTATACTAACTATATATATACCTCTTCCATCATTTGTTCAACCTATAGCACCACAGCTGTATCAAGCCTTGAAGTTCTGGCCAAGAGAAGCCTTGAAGTCCTGCCCAGAGAAGTTGTGAATTCCTGCCAATCAACTACTACACCTAGATAAGTCCACCTAATGCGTCCTTCCAATTAATGTACATCCCTGTGTAGCTAAATGTATCACTAGATTAGGCCCCAGTTGGGTGGAGGGAGGGGGGCCAGTGATGCAGTGTCACATTTTCGCGATGGTGCTGGCTATCACCCTTCATAGGGTGCAAGAACACTGCATTTGTTACTGTATAGGCCATGCACACAGTCTTGCTACATTCATCTTCATTTATCTGTCCTTTACAGGTATCTGGACAGCTCACTGAATTAAAGGATGTATAGAAGAGCTATGGAGCTGTAGAAGTCACGAATACTTACTTTCATGTATGCTCTTTAATTAGAAACTCGTCGTGAATATCATGCGCATGCTCATTCACACGCGTTACACGTGGATTCGACATCGCGCAAATGGCTGCAGAGTTCTGCTTCTAGCTCCACAATAGATGCTACTACTGAGTTCGACAACTTGGGCTCATTAGAAGAAAATGAAAAGGGAAGCGTGCACGGAGTAGTAGGTCAAGTAAGCCCAATGACAGTTGGGAAGACGGGCAAAGGGTATTTTCATGCTCTACTAACTGATGGCGCTCGAGACGTCAAAATAGTAGGCTTTGGCAAGAGCCAGAGGAACATTCTGAAGGACTTCGAAGAGAAAGGGGAGCCAGTTGCCTTCGAAGGATGCAGAATCAAACGATCCCGCTACACGAGCGATATGGAGGTGATCCTTCGCCCGGAAACCAACCTGACGCTCTCCCCGAAAAAGATCAAAGTGGATCCAGACAGATTTGCAGTCGAAAACTCTGACATCAACGTGAAAGACGTTGAAGGTATGGCTAGATTCAAGCGGGTGTCTCTGTATGCAAAAGTCACACGGGTAGACGAAGCAGCTGTTGTTTCAGATGGACTCAAAGTACAGAATGTCATCATCGCAGATGCTAATAATGCTATCAAGCTGGCACTCTGGGAGAATGACATTGGGTGTCTTTCAAAAGGCATTAGATTGCTATTTTGCTTGTCTCAGCTGCAAGAGCAAAGTAGACAAGAACAGTGATGTGCTCGGTACATGCTCAAGATGTGGCATGGTGCAAAAGCTTCTCAAATGCTCAGATCAAAAGAGAGCCAGATTGCTACTCACACTTCCGGGAGGTGAATATGCCAATGTGAGTATTTTTGGCAAGCACTTAGAAGAGATTGCAGGGAGCGAGGAAGTTATTGTTCTTGGACTCGTTGCGCTCGCCCACAAATGCTTTGCATTCTCCTAGTTGGGCGAGCGCAGCGAGCCCGTACTAGTGAACTCAATGCCGATTTTGTTTGTATGTATGTATGTTTGTATGTTTGTATGTCATCAACCGACCGCGGTCAGTGCGCATGCGTCCCCGCGCAACGCGCAAACGTAGCCGGCCTTGCCTCTTCCGCTCGTTGCGCTCGCCCACAAATGCTTTGCATTCTCCTAGTATATATGTCATCAACCGACCGAGGTCAGTGCGCATGCGTCCCCGCGCAACGCGCAAACGTAGCCGGCCTTGCCTCTTCCGCTCGTTGCGCTCGGCTCGCCCACATTCTCCTAGTATGTCATCAACCGACCGCGGTCAGTGCGCATGCGTCACTGCGCAACGCGCAAACGTAGCCGGCCTTGCCTCTTCCGGTCGTTGCGCTCGCCCACAAATGCTTTGCATTCTCCTAGTATGTATGTATGTATGTATGTTTATATGTCATCAACCGACCGCGGTCAGTGCGCATGCGTCCCTGCGCAACGCGCAAACGTAGCCGGCCTTGCCTCTTCCGCTCGTTGCGCTCGCCCACAAATGCTTTGCATTCTCCTAGTTGGGCGAGCGCAGCGAGCCCGTACTAGCGAACTCAATGTCGATTCTGTTTGTATGTATGTATGTATGTATGTATGTTTATATGTCATCAACCGACCGCGGTCAGTGCGCATGCGTCCCCGCGCAACGCGCAAACGTAGCCGGCCTTGCCTCTTCCGCTCGTTGCGCTCGCCCACAAATGCTTTGCATTCTCCTAGTATAGATAGCATGGACCAACTGTTATAGGAACTAATATAGATAGCATGGACCAACTGTTATAGGAACTAATATAGATAGCATCAGGAGCACATGAGCCGCCGAAGGCGGCGAAGGAGCGTCCAACTCCGTAGAACGGCATTTAAATTTGAACCACTTAACTCACCTTCCCTATAAGGAGTGATAGGTGACGGGTAATACCCTTAACTAAGTGTTGTTGTGATAACGCTCTCGTTAACGCTGTAGCTTACGCGCAAGGTACACATCGCGCTCCTTTTTTGGAAGGTGCGTTAAGTGGTTCAAATTTAAATGCCGTTCCATGCTATGATACGTAGTTGGACGCTCCTTCTCCGCTTTCAGCGGCTCATATGCTCCTGATAGCATGGACCAACTGTTATAGGAACTAATATAGATAGCATGGACCAACTGTTATAGGAACTAATATAGATAGCATGGACCAACTGTTAGGGGAACTAATATAGATAGCATGGACCAACTGTTATAGGAACTAATATAGATAGCATGGACCAACTGTTAGGGGAACTAATATAGATAGCATGGACCAACTGTTAAGGGAACTAATATACAACGGACAAACACTGTCGGTTTGGAGGCAATGTACAGCACCTCATGAAGAGGAGGATTAAACAGGAATGTGTGCTATGATATACATCTATTGCTGCGCGCATGCTTACATATATGCTCTACCGCAGCGAGAAGCATTTTGGATTAGGACCTTACATTGGCGGTTCTAGGATTTTGCAGCATGTCACGCGAGCTTTGAAGCCCCACCCAGTTAATTATACTCGTAACCTAGAAGGGACGTAAGCGTCTAGTACGTCTGTAAATACCTATAGCGTGCTAGCGCTAACGCACGCTCGCGCGAAGAACGCAAACTAGCATGAAATCGACAATCGACAGTAAGTCAGCTCAGCGCGTTTGTGAGATGTGAGCAGTCGCAGCAAAAGGGGGTTTCAGTGGAAACCTCTGAAATTCCCCTAGATCCGCCACTGCCTTACATACACTACTACCACATGGCCTTAATTCTGCCTATGGAAAACCTTTCTTCCCCTATGACCACTCTTCCCTTTCTCCAAGTCTATCCCCTACAGATACTTCCTGTGAAAAACCACCCCTCACCCCCACAGACACTGACTCTGCAGCATAGTAATGTGTATTTCACCCCCTGCCATTTCTCCACAGCGTCACTGCACACTGCACATGGCCTAGCCCTAGACGTTGCCTAGGTGAAGTACACTGTAAAAATACTAAGTTTGTATTAAACCATGGTATGGTTATCTCAGTTGCATCTTCTCTGGTGTTTACTGTGATTTCCCTATGGTGTGTATCACTATAATAGGCGGTCAATATTCTCAGAAACAGAAACGATGCAATAGCTAATAGAATAAACATCCTTTTATTGGCCAATAGTATAGTAATCAGTGATAAATACTATGAGGAAATCACAGTAAACATCAAGAGGATATGCAAAATGAGATAACCATAGCAGGGTTAAAAAAATTAACATATTTATAGTGTAGGAGTGTTGCTCTGCAATGCCCCCGCTCTACCCTGACAACCGAGCCTTTGTCCTCACATCGTATGAGCATTCCTTATAGCAATCGCGCACGCTCAACAGATTTGTCCTGCGAAGCGTCACCTTTTAGTATATAAAGACAAGTTTTTGTATCACCAGTCATTCCCCCGAAAGTCACCGATCACCGAAAGTACTAGGGAAGTATTATTTCTTATTCGACTGGTGTTTTGGTGTTTTGGGACTATGTTGCTAAGGTATAGTCTTCTATAGAGAAGCATTCAGAGGCTAGTAACTGTGATCGAGCCGGCTTTAGTTCCCAGGAGGATTTGAAACGGCGACTGTTCGCGCGCATGCGCAAGAATTCCTCACGGCCTAGTAAAATACCTGCCCGCCGCATTGAAACCGGAAGGATGAGAAATTACTTTATGTGGCCTTATCGACTTGTTTCGATCACCACAGCATACTCTATAGGATAGTAATGCGTTCCGTCCGGTCAACGGTTGAACGTAGATTCTAGGTTCGATGAGTCCTACAGTGGGAGCCGTATTTCGGCGATGAAAACCAAGTATGTTGTGGTTACGGAGCAGGCTCATCCCTTAGGCCCAGCCTATTCAATCCCTCCCTACATCCTTTAATTTCGGGTTACGCATGTTATTATTGTTGCATACCCTCAATCCCTGTGTTGCTGCATATATACTGCTATTGTTTCTCTATACTTTTTGGCACTGTCATCCTACATCCTACACACTTTATATAATATAGCTTCGATAAAAAAAGCAAAAAGCATGAAGTGGCTCCACCCGTGATTGTGGGTGTGTGGTCAATGGCAGTGGTACTCTTGAGTATTACAAGTATTATGCATGGAAAATCAACCTCAAAATTTCTGTAGTCCGTTTGAAGTTTGAGTCTCAGCTTTTGTAAAAACAGTGCTACAAAGTGTATACAAAATCTTAAGGACGTTTGTGTGCAGTTCTGGCTACAGTAGCTCTATCTCGTAACAGCCCTTAGATGCACCCCACACATGATTGCGAGAAAAGTGATTCCAGTTAACTCGGACTGTATAATCCTTTACAATAGGGCCAGTTGGTTGGTTAGCTGACTTGTATTTACGTTTATTCTCATAGACATTACACACCACTCCACTGGAAGGCTCCTCTTCTGTGTTCTGGCCCCAGGCTGATGTACCACCGAGCTGCAAACCTCGGGCTCCCATGTGCTGATGTAATGTACCACGACTCCAATCAGGACCTTTTGTAACTCTATCACCAACCTTTGGCACTCCTTCTACCTTGACAACGAAAGGGCTCCCTTTGGCTGGTTTCTCTCCAATGGTAATTGTGATGGTATGGACACCACCACACACCAAACGAACTGCAACCTCACTAATTCCATATGAATTTTCTGTAATGGTAATGTTCTCAGTATCTAACACCTTCTTTGACAGACCATACGTAATGCTGACTCCAATTTCCCTGCTTTTAGTGCCTTGTAACTTAACTTGTCTACCACTTCGAAAATCAACAAGAGCTTTATTATTCCTTATATTAAAAGTTAGGATGCGGCCAAGTTCCACCGACTGGGGGATTTGTGGAGCGATGCCACCATCTTCACGGGGGCAATATAAATTGCCTACTTCACTTATCTCTTGCTTCATATTCCTTTTAAATGCGGCTTGAGTAGATAGGAGGCAAACGAATGCTTCTGACTCCCACTCCGTTTCTGTGAGCTGTGTCAGCTGATGAATGCTATGGAGGGCAGTGAGCACCATTTCAACATCATTGGTGCATTTGAGAGCCTTGTTGGTAAGACCAAAAGCTGATGAGATCTGTGAGATTGTTGACTGGTGGAAATCCTTGTCTGCCCAAATCTGCTTCAGATCTTTCTGACACTCAACCTCCACTTGCTTCAGAAGTTGCTTTCGTCTAGCTTCTATCGACTGAACCAATTTATCAAAGAAGTTGTTCACGTCAGCTTTCAGAACTTCTGAATATCCAGTAGAAGTAGACTCAACCTTTTGAATCTCTCGAAGGTTAGCCTGAAACCTACTGAGTTTCCTTTTCACCTCTTGTGATAGCATATTTAAGTGATCGGTCATTTTCTTACGTGCATCCTGCACAAATATGTACTTGTGGTCACGATGTTCGACTAGTGTGCAGTCACGACACACTAAGGTTGTGCATGTCTCACAAAAAAGCTTAAGAGCCTCGTCTCTGTGTGTGGTACAATACCAAACCTGACTGGACTGCAGAGTAGCTACATTTAGCTCTTCAATGGGGATGGCTTTGTGACCTTGGTAGGCTCTTAATTTCTTGTGAGCCTGTACGCAACTGGGGCACAGGTAGTTCTGACAGTCACAGCAGTAGTACTGAAGGTGCCCTACTTCTTCACATTCACCACATACTGAAGCATAGTTCTCAGGTTTCGGGGCTGTAGGCGACTTTAACTGCTCGACTTCAATCTCGTGAGAAGCGATGAAATCAGTCAGAAACCCTGTCATTCCGCTCGAGGGAATTGTGTGAGTTTTACGACATTGCGGGCACGTGACCTCACCTTTCCTTTGTGCGCTGCGTGCAGTCTTCTCCAGACACTTTAGACAGAAAGTGTGGCAGCACGGCAGGACCTTGGGCTCGCTGAACACTTCCAAACACACGGAACAAGTGTGCTCTTTGGCCTCCATACTCAGAGGGGTAGATTCTACGTATGCGCTTATGGGAAAGTCACATGACATTCCTTACTTGCCGCTATTATTTATTACGGTATGCCCCCATCAAAATTGTCAGAGATATGGTCGACACTAATAAGGAGAGTACTCTGACTTGCTCCGTTTGTCTGGAGCTGTTTAGTGAGCCCAAGATTCTACCATGTTGCCACACGTTCTGTCTGAAGTGCTTGGAAAAGACAGCACGTTATTCCGGCTCGTCAAAGGTCCCGCGTGATCTGAGCGTAAAGCCAGTGACTCGGAGTGCTTGTGAGACCTCTTCAGAAGGTGAAATTACGTGCCCACAATGTCGCAAAACTCATGTAATTCCAGAGGGCGGGCTAACATGTTTTCTAACTGATTTTATTGCTTCTCACGAGGTTGAAGTGAAACTGTTGAAATCACTTCCTGCCACAGGGGCTAAGGGTAATTATAAAGTATTAACATGTGGTGAATGTGACAAAGGGCCCACTGAGTCATACTGCTGTGATTGTCAGCATTACCTATGCCATGATTGCCTTAGGGTACATGAGAAGTTCAAATCATTTCGTGGACACAAAGCAATCCCTATTCAAGACCTTGATGCAGGTACTCTGCAGTCATCTCAAACTCAGTATTGTTCTAAACACAAAGGTGAGATACTGAAACTTTTTTGTAACACTTGCCAAAAGCTTTTATGTCGTGACTGCATCTTAGTTGACCATCGCCAACATGAATATGTGTTTGTTGAAGATGCTCGCAAACAAATTGAAGGTAAAATAAGTACTTTACGTAGTACCATGCTCATAAAATTGAAAGCATACAAGATTAACATCGCAGAGATAGAGAAAGTTGAAAGATCTGCTACTGGCTATTCAGAAGTTCTTAAAACAAATATAAATGTGTTTTTTGATAAACTGGTTCAGTCAATTGAAGAAAGACGATCGCAACTTTTGAAAGAAGCAGAGCTTGAGTGTCAGAAAGACTTGAAGCAGATCTGGGCAGACAAAACCTTCCACCAGACAACCATCTCACAAATATCATCAGTGTTTGGCCTGATAAAGAAAGCACGCAAATGCACAAGTGACGTTGAAATGCTCCTCACTTCCTTACAAGGCATTCAGCAGCTAATGCAGCTCAGCAAGATGCAGTGGGATAATGATGCATTTGCTAGAGTTGTGTCGTCTCCTACAACGTTTGGTCATGGAAAAGAGGCAGTCGTAGCTTCTAAAGTTGGAGGGCTGAAACGTGCATCTGTTGAAGAAAAAGATTTAGAAGTGTTGGGCATACCTCCTAATCCACAGCTAGGAAGTACATTAGATTTTGTTGTTAAGGGTAAAGCTATCAAAGGTCTTGTTGATAAAAGATCAGGAATACCAATTTATTTGTCAGGTGTTTCTGTTGGTGATCTCGAAGTTGTTGTGCGGCATGGAAGTTTATTACAGAATGAACTGGCAGCTAAATATGTACATATCTCTAAAACTCAAGATGGAGAATATGCTGTTAAAGTGCAGTTAGTATATTTTGGCAAACATAGTCTGACATTCAGAGTTGGAAAAAAGGAATTCACAAATCACACCTTCTCTGTACGCCAAGCAACAGTTCGCCAAAGAGCTCCAGTCATGTAATCAGGGCTACTATTATGACGATGACTATTAGTGTCTGTATAATTTTATAAGTACTACACCTTTGAGGAACATATTAATTGGCACTTTTTAACTACTTGCAATTATGGACAATGCAGAAATTAAAGTATAATATATCGATCACAGTCGAACCCTTCTAATCAGGATAAGGACGCCTCAATGAACAGGACACTTTGAAATAAGGACGCTTCAATGAACAGGCACCTCTTGCTCTCCAAAATTGCATTTTGGAGAGCAAGAGGTGTTCCTGTTGATATACAATGTATGTACTCACAAATTAGGGCACTTTCTTCTGTCCTGGATTAGAGAGGTCTGGATTCTTCTGTCCTGGATTAGAGAGGTCTGGATTCTTCTGTCCTGGATTAGAGAGGTCTGGATTCTTCTGTCCTGGATTAGAGAGGTCTACAATGTTCAAAATGGGGTGTTGGGACAATGGTATCCACTCAGGGCAGTTAAGCCAGAACTCCTCTTATCAAAACAAGATCTCGTTATCTGGCGACAGGTGCGCGCCTATGTCTATACGCATACGCGCGTACACGCACCTAGTAATTTCATTGTCCAAAAAAATTAATAATAATATTCAAAACCGTTCGTGCGGAAGGATGGCTCAACTTTGACGACGAATGCGGCTACGAAAGCGTTCGAAGACGACGCTGACGACGTACATGACGAAGCCTGGATGTAGCTGCATGCGTATTCTGTCTGGATAATTGGGACCAATCGCGAGGTTGTGAAGCTACAGCGGCAAGTTTACCTTTGGTTCTTTGATTGGTAGCGATAAACGAATTAAGTTTTAGCAGTCTACAGTCTTCCTTTACCTGTAGGGACTATTTTGGTTATCATAAAGACTGTGTACTACCTAGGTGCTAGTGGTTCGCACCACTATTTTTCCAGGCATATTCTATATGGAGGCAGGGATGTGGGTGAATCCTATTGTGCCAGTATTTACAGATGATTTCGTTGCCGCATGAAACGCTTTCTGAAGGTGTTGACTTTAGCTGTGGTGTTCACATGTTAATAATGGTTTTCATGACAACAAAATTAAGTTATACATTGTACGTATACTGTGCTAATAATGTAAAATTATTTCAAAATATACAAGGCGTAAGTTCATCCTACACTGAGCAGACGGAGCTCAAAAACCACTAATTTCAGCCCAATTTCTTTGCCGCCCCTCCCACAAAGAAAAAGAGAGCCTGGGGACGAGGCTAGTGACTCACATACTTGGATCCACATACATACATCCAACTTGCCTTGCTATAGACACGTACACATGTCTAGAAATGTGTCAGTTTAACTCCTTGGAGAGTTATATATAATATTATTTTATTATATCATGTGGTATTGAGAATCACCCTTGGGGAATATATTGTTTATCAATATCATAAGGGAATTCCCAGAGAGGATTTTCAAATATACTATGTTGAATTAATATTGATGATGTGTATGAACCTGCCATTACCATAGTATATATGCACACATTTTCAGTAAAGTGTTGAAGGATGTAGGGATGGATGCCAAAAAGCAAGGTGCAGCATCCTGGCAAAGGCAGGGGATGATCAATAACCCTTTTAGTATTTGCAGATGTAGGACGCATATATGGGGTTGCACATGTTATTCCTTATAACCTCCATCTGTGAGTGCATAGTACATTAGCCTCGTACCCAGGCTCTCGATAGGAGGGAGAGGGAGAGCCTGGTACTGACTGCTCGCGCATGCGTCTCATTAATTCTCGGTTATGACGTTTACATTTATAGTAAAGCGAGGCCCAGCGTAATAACGCGCGCGCCGCGACACCAACTGTTAACAGAGAAAAGAAAGCGGCGGACTTCAGAGAGGCGCTGCCTCCCTAACGAAAGGTAAGGGAGTCACCTACTAATCCCTACCACTCAGTGTGAGGTAGTTTAACTTGAGGTTTGTGGGAGAGCGGCTCGACACCAACCTCACGCCTCTCTCTAGCTCTGTCCAGGCTTCAGAACGAGGTTATGGCTATCCAGACAGTGTAGAGCTAACGAAATGGCGCTTTTACTGACGATAGTAAGGGCACGCTATAGCAAACGGTAGAGAAACATGACGTCAGAGCCCATCCATGATGCGGAAAGTGTACCAAAGTTATACGGAAATCCCGGAATGCTGGGATTTTTTACGCATGCGCAAGCAGTCAGTACCAGGCTCTCTTTCTTCGAGAGCCTGGGTACGAGGCTAATAGTACATGTGCATAGGTTTGAACCTGCAGTGTACACAGTTCATAAAAGTAGTAAAAACATTTGCATTAAAATGTTGAAGGATGTAGGGATGACAGTGCCAAAAATTAGAGAAACAAGTGCAGTAGTATATATGCAGCAAGACAGGAGATGAGAGCAGTATATATGGTGTACCCGTGAGTAGAATTATAGCTGCCGCGTTCAAGAGTTCTGAGCCGCTACAGTTGTTAAGGCTTGGAGTGTCGGCGCCATTCCTACATAGAGTCTACCGACTCTCTGATAGCATATCACACCCTCTGTGAATCTACCAGCTGCATATGTACTTTGTAGGTGTGCCATGTATGTAACAGTGGATGTATACTGTACCACTCTGTTATACATCTGCATATCCACATTTTAAAGTGGGCTATGTGGCATTATGATTAAAGTGGGTTATATATAGTTTTGCATAAAACATGAACGCACTCTAAAGTGCAGAACCCTCGGCGTTACGCGTGCGCAAATCCGTGAAAACGCACGCGCTATTAAAACGCTAATAATGCGCATGCGCGGCTTCCAAAATGGCCGACTACACGGATAGCCATACAATGCAGGAAGCGGTGTATCTCTGCAACGGAGCGGCTTCAGAGAAATCCACACAGATATTTTGAACTTCGTTGCCCGTTGAATACGTGATATCCTTTTCAGGACGAACGGACGCTCCCGATGTGAGATTTCGATTAACGGACAGACAGACAGACAGACAGACTGACCCAACTACAGTAACCCTCGTGCGCATGCGCGCCGAGGGTTAAATATTCTAAGACACACATGTAAATGCATACTCTACTAACTGCATACTCCACACAAAGCTGCTTTGCAAATTTTACAAGTTATAATGAATCAAGGAATGCCCTAAAGTGCAGAACCCTCGGCGTACGCGCGTGCGCGAATCCTCCTTGAAAGCGCACGCGCTATTGAAACGCACTCTAGTTGAGTTGTCCAAGAACCAAATCTCTTCCTGAATATGACCCTTTTCTTCATAGAGTCTATAAGAAGCTTCAACTTTCTGACCATTAACAACAAGTTCTTTTCTATAATGTCATACCAAGACCATAAGTTACTTAGGTAGACTTCTATACATTGCATTTAAACAAAGAGATACACTTTAATGTTTCTGACAATTGGACCTTCTGGCCTTTATAGTCATTAAAATTATTATTATTATTATTATTATTATTATTATTATTATTATTATTATTATTATTATTATTATTATTATCTAATTACGTGTAACGGAAGACTTTAGAGGAAAGACGGAGACTGAAGAGAAAGAAGTTTACATCCAGTCGTATTCCAGGTGGTGTTTAGCCTATTGTTAAACCTTTTTAGGACCTTTAGAAGGCTATGCTGTCGAAAAAGTGCGCGGAATGTCGCTGCAGTACCCTCGTAGGATGTCACGGGTAAGCAAATGACGCCATAACCTTTCAGAGAAAACCCCACAAATATTTTGATTGACCTCTGTTGCCCGCTGAGTGTGTGAATGTATGGGACATGCAAAAGTTGGAGATTGTGATGAAAGAAGTTTCGTTTGCTCACTTGCTCTGTGACAATAGAAAGCGTCTGCAGAACTGCAGCCTCACAAAGATAGGTACTCCATTACTCACAATTTCTTACTCAACGTTCCTCTATTATCAAGAAATGGGTGTATGGATTGAAGCCTGTAGCCCTGGTGAACACACTGAAGTCGAAGGCGTCAGTACGACTGTTGACCCTACATCGAGTGAAATAGCTCCTCTTCAGCGATTGCAAGCATCCACTCTATCTGGTAGTGAGGATATGTCTAATACGCTGACAAGGTTACGTGACTGTAATGCAAAACTAGCAACTGCAGCTTTCCTAGAGAGCCAGGTATCACGTAGCAGTGTACTGAAATCCCCATTCGAGTACCAGCACTGGACTATGGCCTATGTGAAGTATCTCGTGAAGGAGGGCATGGAGTTGAGACTGAGGGAGTTCTGTATGCAGTTCTGTAGGCCTGCAGGTGTGAGGAAGTCAATGGTGTTGGGGTTTCAGAGACAAGAAATGTTGAAAGACTTTCTGACTCTTATTGCTGGCAATGCTAAACTCCAGAGACTGTATTGTGAATTACGTGATGCTGTGGAGTAAATAATATACACTGTACATGTAATATGTGCTGATGGCGCGTTAGCGCATGCGTGTACACGGTAACCAAGGTTACTTGTCTCATAACTTAATTATCCTGGCCACCCTACGCAGAATGGCCGACACTGTCGTTGACAGCGAGAGTAGTCTGACTTGCTCTGTTTGTCTGGAGCTGTTTAGCGATCCCAAGGTTTTACCGTGCTGCCATACGTTCTGTCTGAAATGCCTGGAAAAGACAGCACGCCACTCCACGTCAAAGGGAGCATGGAACGCGAATCCGGCGCCGCACCGCCCCGTGGCCACTATCTCAACTGATCCGCATCGTGAGGTTGTGAAACCTCTTCTGGTGAGGGGTCAACGTGAGGCATCTTCAGGTGATGAAATTACGTGCCCACAATGTCGCAAAACTCATGTAATTCCCGAGGGTGGGTTAACGGGGTTTCTAACAGATTTTATTGCTTCTCACGAGGTTGAAGTAAAACAGTTAAAATCACCTCCTGCTACGTTGCAGAGGGCTAAGGGTACTTATAAGGTATTAACATGTGGTGAATGTGACAAAGGGTCCACTGAGTCATACTGCTGTGATTGTCAGCATTACCTATGCCATGATTGCCTTAAGGTACACGAGAAGTTCAAATCATTTCGTGGACACAAAGCAATCCCTATTCAGGACCTTGATGCAGCTACTCTGCAGTCATCTCAAACTCAGTATTGTTCTAAACACAAAGGTGAGATCCTGAAGCTTTTTTGTAACACTTGCCAAAAGCTTTTGTGTCGTGACTGCATCTTAGTTGACCATCGCCAACATGAATATGTGTTTGCTGAAGATGCTCGCAAACAAATCGAAGGTAAAGTAACCGCTTTATACAGTACAGTTTCTGATAAACTAAACACGTACCAGGCTAACCTTACAGAAATAAAAAAGGTTGAAACATCTGCTACTGGTTATTCAGAAGTTCTTAAAGCAAATATAAATAGTTTTTTTGATAAACTGGTTCAGTCAATTGAGGCAAGGCGATTGCAACTTTTGAAAGAAGCAGAGCTTGAATGTCAGAAAGACTTGAAGCAGATCTGGGCTGACAAAACCTTCCACCAGACAACCATCTCACAGATTTCATCAGTGTTTGGCCTGATCCAGAAAGCACGCAAATGCACAAGTGATGTTGAAATGCTCCTCACTTCCTTACAAGGCATTCAGCAGCTAATTAAACTCAGCAAGATGCAGTGGAATAGTGATGAATTTTTTATAGTTGTGTCATCTCCTACAACATTCACTCATGGAAAGAACTTGGTATGTGCCAAAGTTGGTGAGCTAGAACGTGCTTCTGTTGAGGGAAAAGATTTGGAAGTGTTGAATCTACCTCAGAATCCAAAGCTAGGAAGTACAATACGTTTTGTTGTTAAGGGTAAAGCTATCAGAGGTCTTGTTGATGAGAGATCAGGAATGCTGGTTAATTTGCCACGTTTTCGTGTCAATCAGCTCAAAGTTGTTGTGCAGTATGGAAATCGCAAAAGGAACTAGCAGCTAAACATGTACGCACAGCCAAAACTCAAGGTGGAGAATATGCAGTTTCCATACGGCTAGTATGTGGTGGCAAACATACTCTCACATTCAAAGTGGGATCAAAGGAGTTTAAGAATTATACTTCTTTTTCTGTAGAAGGAAAACCAAAATGCGGAGATGCAGTCAGACAAGGACCAGACTTAGTACTAGACTTGAGTTATTGTGATCCTGAGCTTGGAACTGTCAGTGACACAAATCCTTTTGTAAATACATATGGTTACTCACCTCACACAGTGATACACCAAAGAGGCCACAACAAAAGCACTGTTTTTGTTAACCAACGGTCTTATAAGTGGGGACAAAATGGTGTTTATGAGGTTGAACTAACATGTACATAATTATACTATATGTAATACTTGTGTACCTGTTGTGTAGCTGAGAAGTACTGATTGTGTGTGATAGCTATATATTTTTAGATCTGTTGTTTCACATGAGAGTTGTTTCTACTACCCCTAATGACTGATGCACATACCTATGTACCATTCTAGCGCCTACTTAAAGTTTTGTAACTGTAACTTATATGCAATCATTCATTTGTATGCTTCAGAAGACCGTCTGTGTTGTATAGATAATATAAAAGTAAATAAAAAATTTAGGAAATTTGAAAGGAAATATAGGGATTGCATAAAAAGGAACGGAGACAAGATTGGGACACAGACATGTTATGATATATCAACGTAACATTATGGGTACGTCGATATATCATAACATGTCTGTGTCCCAATCTTGTCTCCGTTCCTTTTTATGCAATCCCTATATTTCCTTTCAAATTTCCTAAATTTTTTATTTACTTGTCTCCCATCATTTTTTTGGACCTAAGTACATGCATTTTGCTATTTTTGTAGTTTACTTAGCAAACGTATTAGCTAATAGAGCTTGTAGCCTGAGGCTATCCAACATTTTTATTGCAACATCAATTGTTTGTGTATTATATTGTACCAAATTTTACTTTTAGTGGAGCTTTTGTTAATGATATATTGCAAAGTAGTGCCTGGGGCTACTATTTACAAGATTACAAGATTTTATCTCAATACTAACTATTGGGATATTAAGCTTTAACACTGCAAAAAGTTCTACATTTTGTGCTACTTTTTTAGCAAGATATAGCTAACTATTGCCTGAGGCTATTTTTGTTTATATTACAAGATTTACATTGTTTACATAGATTTTATCACAACATTGATCATTGGGGTATTAAGCATTACCATCACACCAATTTTCACATTTAATAGAGCTTCTGTTAGTAAGATACAGTAATGCTAGCCTAAGGCTATGTTTTACAAGATTTACATGGTTTACAGAGATTTTATCACAATGTTGATCATTGGGGTATTAAGCTTTACCATCACACCAATTTTCATATTTAGTAGAGCTTCTGTTAGTAAGATACAGTAATGCTAGCCTGAGGCTATTTTGTACAAGATTTACATGGTTTACAGAGATTTTATCACACTGTTGATCTTTGGGGGATTAAGCTTTACCATCACACCAATTTTCACATTTAAGGGAGCTATTGTTAGTGAGATACAGAAATGCTTGCCTGAGGCTATTTGTTGTTGTATTACAAGATTTACATTGTTTACAGAGATCTTATCACAATGTTGATCATTGGTGTATTACACTTTATCATCACACCAATTTCAACATTTTGTGAAGCTTTTGTTAGTGAGATATGGTAATGCGAGCCTGAGGCTATTTTTTACAAGATTTACATGGTTTACAGAGATTTTATCACAACGTTGATCTTTGGGGTATTAAGCTCTACCATTACACTAATTTCCACATTTACTGGAGCTTTTGTTAGTGAGATACAGTAATCCTTGCCTGAGGCTATTTGTTGTTATATTACAAGATTTACATTGTTTACAGTGATCTTATCACAACGTTGATCATTGGTGTATTACACTTTATCATCATACCAATTTCCACATGCAATGGAGCTTTTGTTAGTGAGATACAGTAATCCTTGCCTGAGGCTATTTGTTGTTATATTACAAGATTTACATTGTTTACAGAGATTTTATCACAACGTTGATCATTTAGGCATTAAACTATACTATTATACAAAATTTCACATTTAGAAGACCTTTCATTAGTTAGATATAGGATTGTGTGGCCTCCATTAATAATACATGGCCTGAGGCTATTTTTGTTTATTTTACAAGAAGTACATTGTTTACAAAATTTTTAACACGACGATGCACTACCCACAGTGGAACTACATCACTGTACCAAGTTTGATGTTTAGATGTGTTACCATTAGTGAGTTACGCTTGTTCAAGCGGAAGAAGAAGAAGAAGAAGAAGATGGAGAATTTACAAAACGGACTTTTGTTAATTTAACACCTTTCTCGTGCATCAAAATATACCATTTTATAATCACAGTTAGTTTCTGGGTAGCTATAGTTACACATTCATGTTAACAGAAGTCCAGTAGGTAGCAAACTGAAAGTGAAAGTGATGAAAAACCTTATATATGGTTTTCAATGGGAATAGACCATAGCAATCCCTATATACACAGTACTACCGTACTGTGTGATATAGATAGCATGGACCAACTGTTATAGGAACTAATATAGATAGCATGGACCAACTGTTATAGGAACTAATATAGATAGCATGGACCAACTGTTAGGGGAACTAATATACAATGGACAGACACTGTCGGTTTGGAGGCAATGTACAGCACCTCATGAAGAGGAGGATTAAACAGGAATGTGTGCTATAATATACATCTATAGCTCTCTATTGCTGCGCACATGCTTACATATATGCTCTACCGCAGCGAGAAGCATTTGGATTAGGACCTTTATATACACTACTACCACATGGCCTTAATTCTGCCTATGGAAAACCTTTCTTCCCCTATGACCACTCTTCCCTTTCTCCAAGTCTATCCCCTACAGATACTTCCTGTGAAGACCCACCCCTCACCCCCACAGACACTGACTCTGCATCATGTATTTCACCCCCTGCCATCTCTCCACAGCGTCACTGCACACTGCGCATGACCTAGCCCTAGACGTTGCCTAGGTGAAGTAGGAGTGTTGCTCTGCAATGCTCCCCTGCCCTACCGCGACAACCGAGCCTTTGTCCTCACATCGTATGAGCTTCCCTTTTATTATTATTATTATTATTATTATGGCTTTTCAGTACAGAAAGGATATGTTATGTGAGTTGGAAATAATTGAGATATAAAAAGGATCTGCACTGACGGTCTACCAGCTGGAGCTAGCAGCCAAAACAGAAACACAAAAGAAAACACAGTAAATATATAGTTAACTATATTAGGTGAGTGAAAAGAGTATTTACAGGAAGCTTGACACAGTTGAGACATGGACAAAGATAGTGATATGTGCATACACTATTAGAGTCAAAATGAGCCATGAAGTGATTCCAGAAGTGATCCCTTAGCTTAGCCCGAATTGAAGGTATAGACAGACTGATGTCAATTAAAGGCAATGAGTTCCACAATCGTGGGAGCCTATTGAAATAGAAATGACCTTGAAGATTGCATTTTGGGATTGCATGACGGAGTTTCAGATACGACGATGATCTAGTTTTGGAGATGCTGAATGAGAAGTAGTCTTCAATATTGAAACGAGGAGATGGTGCTTTTAGCGATTTGATAAAAAACAAGACGTCAGCTATTTCATACTCCATCATCAGTGGGAGCATTTGGAGGCTAAGTAGTCTCTGTTGGTAGTCTAGAGATCGATTTTCAGTAATGAATTTAGTTGCTCTTCTCTGCACAGTTTCGAGACTTTTAATGTCCACTAATAGCTGAGGACGCCACAAAGGAGAACAATACAGGAGAAGTGAGCGGATAAGGGAGACGTAGAGCCTATGTTTTGCACAAACATCTCTGACCAATGGAAAAGTGCGACGCACCTGCCCAAGCATTTTGTAAGCCTTTTGTATTATTAGTATATAGTGAGGTCTCCACTGCATGTCAGAAGATAGCATTACACCAAGATCCTTTTGGATACAAACGGAAGATATGATTGTTTTATTTAGGGAGTAGGAAGGAGTTGTTACGTTGTGTTGACTTCTAGTGAAGCGTAAGACATGGCATTTCAACTCATTGAAGTAGAGCTTCCATTCAGAGCTCCAGTCAGCTAATGAGGATAAATCAGATTGAAGAGAAGCACAGTCGGACGTAGAGGAAATTGGCATAAAGCATTTCGCATCATCAGCAAAGAGCAGAAGGCTGGACTCAGACCGTTTATCTGGAAGGTCATTAATATAAATGAGAAATAGAAGTGGTCCTAGAATACTGCCTTGAGGAACCCCAGAGATAACTGGTAATATTCCTGAACGGGAATTACCAATAGACACAAACTGATGCCTATCTGAGAGGTAGGCTCTAAACCACATCCAAAGACTGCCAGTGATGCCAAAGTGCCAGAGTTTAAGTAAAAGTTCATTGTGAGAAACTGAATCGAAAGCCTTCCTGAAGTCCAGATAGATAGTGTCAGTTTGAGGGAAGTTAATGACTGTGTTCCAGAAGATCAGAAGTTGCTGTAGGGAAGAGTGTCCCTTCAGAAAACCGAATTGGGTTAATGATATAGAACTTCTTACAAAATCAATAATGTTGTTGAAGACTAGTCTTTCTAGAACTTTAGATACCACACAAAGTAGTGAAATCGGCCTGTAGTTTGAGACTTTCTGTCTCTCTCCAGATTTAAATATTGGCCTTATAAGATGAGTTCTCCACTCCAGTGGAATGTAGTGCTGAGATAAACTCAGGGAAAATAGGTGGTGGAGAGGTTGATAAAGAGCAATGGCACATTTCTTTAAGATCTTTGCACTGATGTTGTCACAACCAGAGGCCTTTGATGGATCCAGTGATTTTAGAACATTGTATACATCCAGTTCAGAGATATCAATCTCACTTATGTTTAATAGGGGAGTAAGCATCTCGCTTGGTGGAGGAAGTTGGAATGAACTTTTTGTAAAAATGGAATAAAAGTATTCATTAAATAAGCAGGCTTTGTGATAGTCTGAGATAGCACATCTATCCCCGAGGGTAATGGCAGGTGGAATGGCATTTTGATCAGTGATAGCACGGATGTAGCGATAGATAATAGAGGAATTGGTGGTAGTGAAAGACTTAATTAAGTTGGTTTCGTAGTGCACTTTTGCTTGAGCTGTCCTAGACATCAAAGAGGTCTCAGACTGCTCAATTTGAAGTTTGCGATGTGGAGTTGGATGAGATCTATGCTTCCTTTTCATTGTACGAAGGCAGTTGCGAAGATGTCGGATTTCTGCGTTAAACCATTTCGGGTCATTGTTTCGCTTTAAATTTATCCTTGGAACAAACATAGAAATTGATAAAAAAATTACAGATTTAATAGTTGACCAAATAAACTCAATGTCCTGACTCTGAAAACAAACACTAAAATCAAAATCTAATAAGAATGAGCAGATATCAGTAAAATTAGCCTTGGAAAAATCAAATACATACAATGCCTTTTTAAAATTCGTTGAAGGAGAAGAATACAAAACATCAAAAGAGATAATAAAATGATCTGAAAAATCAGATAAAAGCTGTGAATTTACAGAAAGCTGCTTAATATTAACAGATGGAGAAGTGAGTACAAGGTCAAGAGTATTTCCTTTTTTATGAGTGGGCTGAGATACATGTTGTGTTAGATTACAATCAAAGATAAATTCACAGAAAACATTAGATGACATGGAAGAACCAAGGAGGGAAGACCAATTGATGTCTGGGAAATTAAAATCTCCGACAAAAATACACTTATTATAAGAGGAAACTAAATTAGAAAGATAGAAGACTAGGGAAAAAATAAGAGATACAGGTGAATCAGGTGGTACATAAATAGAGCATAAAACTAAATCATGGTTTGTGCCTATTTCAACAGATATAACCTCAATGTCAGGTGGTGAGGGTACAGATGAACTAGGAACAAAGGATTTGACAGCAATCAGTACACCCCCACCACGTGTTGGCCTATCTTTACGATACAAAGCAAAATCATTAGGAAGAATCTCACCATCACTTACATAATCAGATAACCACGTTTCAGTTAGACAAATAAAAGTAAAATCAGAGGAATACACAAATGACTGAAATAAAGATAATTTATTGATCAGACTTCTACAATTTAACACACAAACAGATTTGGGAGAAGATAGTCATGAATCATTAGATTTGGGAGGGGCAACAGAGGTGGGAGTAATAGGAGAATTAAGCTCAGAAGTGTTAATGGCTGGTGGTGAGAACTCGTTAACAACAGCTTGAACAGAAGGACAAGGGCTAACATTGTCTTTGTTGCTATCTACAATCCCACAAGGTTCAGTTGACATAACAGAAGTACCATCTAATTGGATAGTTCCACAATGTTTGCGCTGTTCACGATGTTCACACTGTTCAATCTGTACAGGTTTGAACATGTTGTCAACCACAGAGCCATGTAACTTCTTGTCCACAAAGAGACGGCTATCTTTTATCTTTATGTTACTGCGATGAACACCTGAATGAATCAGGCGCCATCTCTCTTTCATGAGTGCAGATTCTGAGGTAATACGTCCAAGAAGTATTAGAGTTCCAAAAGATGTTGTTCCCTTCACATTGAGTTTAAATGTAGTATCCACTCTGTCTTGCCCTTCTGGCTCTTCCTCTTCTTCTCTCTCTCTCACAGCATACCGTGCATTCTCAAATCCATGGACTGTACAGGATGGGGATAAAAATCAAGACATCAGTAAGACACAGTAAGGCCTTTTAAAGACTTGGCATGCAGTGGTTCACTTTATTGGACTAAACTATTACACATTATTCAACACTCTCTTGTCCACTGTCCTAAATGTACAATTTTTTTTACTATATAATTTCAATTTTCACAGAGAGGACATTGGGAAGGAGCAGTAATTCTGCTGTAATGTCTTACTATTGGTGACATGGAATAGCCCTAGACCATTCTTAGAGCTTAATTGTAAAGTTCTTTGGGCACTGGTATTAGGGAGGGGGAAACAATAATAGTATGCCTAACCCCTCCCTGCATCTTTTATCACACAGTATACGTAGCACTGTGTATATAGAGATTGCTATGGTCTATCCCCATTGAAAACCATATATTTTAGTTTAGCAATCGCGCGCAATCACCAATTATTTTAGTATAGCAATCGCGCGCGCTCAACACATTTGTCCTGCGAAGCGTCACCTTTTAGTATATAAAGACTAGTTTTTGTATCACTAGTCATTCCCCCGAAGAAGGTCACCGATCACCGAATGTACTAGGGAAGTATTCTTATTCGACTGGTGTTTTGCGTTCCGTTGCGGTAATGCGTTCCATCCCGTTAACAGTTGAACGTAGGTTCGAGTCCTACAGTGGGAGCCAGCGATGAGAACTGACGATGTTGTGGTTGCGGAGCAGGCTCATCCCTTATAGGCCCAGCCTATTCAATCCCAAATTATTTCCATCCTGCCGCTTATAAGTTAGGCCACATAAAGTAGTTTCTCAACGGCGACTGTTCGCGCGCATGCGCAAGAATTCGGCTTAATATAATAGCAAAAAAGCAAAAAGCATGAAGTGGCTCCACCCGTGATTGTGGGTGTGTGGTCAATGGCAGTGGTACTCTTGAGTATTATGCATGGAAAATCAACCTCAAAATTTCTGTAGTCAGTTTGAGGTTTGAGTCTCAGCTTTTGTAAAAACAGTGCTACAAAGTGCATACAAAATCCTAAAAGTTTGTGTGTAGTTCTGGCTACAGTTGTAGCTCTATCTCGTAACAGCCCTTAGATGCACCCCACACATGATTGCGAGAAAAGTGATTCCAGTTAACTTGGACTGTATAATCCCTCACAGTAGGGCCAGTTGGTTGGTTAGCTGACATGTGCATACGTTTATAAGCCACATTAGTTGGAGGGTTCTGATAGATATTACACACCACTCCACTGGAAGGCTCCTCCTCTGTGATATGGCCCCAGGGTGATGTACCACCGAGCCGCAAACCTCGGGCTCCCATGTGCTGAGGTAGTGTACAATGACTCCAATCAGGACCTTTTGTAACTCTATCACCAACTTTTGGCACTCCTTCTACCTTGACAACAAAAGGGCTCCCTTTGGCTGGTTTCTCTCCAATGGTAATTGTGATGGTATGGACACCACCACACACCAAACAAACTGCAACCTCACTAATTCCATCTGAATTTTCTGTAATGGTAATGTTCTCAGTATCAAGTAACTTCTTTGACAGACCATACGTAATGCTGACCCCAATTTCCCTGCTTTTAGTGCCTTGTAACTCAACTTGTCTAGCACTTCGAAAATCAACAAGACCCTTATTAGTCCTTACATTAAAAGTTAGGATGCGGCCAAGTTCCACTGACTGGGGGATTTGTGGAGCGATGCTATCATCTTCATCAGGGCGATCCACAATGCCCATTTCACTTATCTCTTGCTTCATATTCCTTTTAAACGTGGCTTGAGTGGACAGGAGGCGAACGAATGCTTCTGACTCCCACTCAGTTTCCTTGAGCCGTGTCAGCTGATGAATGCTATGGAGGGCAGTGAGCACCATTTCAACATCATTGGTGCATTTGAGAGCCTTGTTGGTAAGACCAAAAGCTGATGAGATCTGTGAGACTGTCGACTGATGGAAATCCTTGTCTGCCCAAATCTGCTTTAGATCTTTCTGACACTCAACCTCCACTTGCTTCAGAAGTTGCTTTCGTCTAGCTTCTATCGACTGAACCAATTTATCAAAGAAGTTGTTCACATCAGTTTTCAGAACTTCTGAATATCCAGTAGCAGTAGACTCAACCTTTTGAATCTCTCCAAGGTTAGCCTGAAACATACCAAATTTCCTTTTCAGCTCTTGTGATAGCAGATATAAGTGATCGGTCATTTTCTTACGTGCATCCTGCACAAATATGTACTTGTGGTCACGATGTTCAACTAGCGTGCAGTCACGACACACTAAGGTTGTGCATGTCTCACAAAAAAGCTTAAGAGCCTCATCTCTGTGTGTGGTACAATACCAGACCTGACTGGACTGCAGAGTAGCTACATTTAGCTCTTCAATGGGGATGGCTTTGTGACCTCGGTAGGCTCTTAATTTCTTGTGAGCCTGTACGCAACTAGGGCACAGGTAGTTCTGACAGTCACAGCAGTAGTGCTCAAGGTGCCCTACTTCTTCACATTCACCACATACTGAAGCATTGTTCTCAGCTTTCGGGGCTGTAGGCGACTTTAACTGCTCGACTTCAATCTCGTGAGAAGCGATGAAATCAGTCAGAAACCCTGTCATTCCGCTCGAGGGAATTGTGTGAGTTTTACGACATTGCGGGCACGTGATCTCACCTTTCCTCTGTGCGCTGCGTGCAGTCTTCTCCAGACACTTTAGACAGAAAGTGTGGCAGCACGGCAGGACCTTGGGCTCGCTAAACACTTCCAAACACACGGAACAAGTGTGCTCTTTGGCCTCCATAGATTCTACGTATGCGCTTATGGGAAAGTCACATGACATTCCTTACTTGCTATTATTTATTACGGTATGTCCCCATCAAAATTGTCAGAGATATGGTCGACACTGATAAGGAGAGTAGTCTGACTTGCTCCGTGTGTCTGGAGCTGTTTAGTGAGCCCAAGATTCTACCATGCTGCCACACGTTCTGTTTGAAGTGTTTGGAAAAGACAGCACGTTATTCCAGCCCGTCCAAGGTTCCGCGCGAATCAAACTCGCCGGTCTCAACGGATCCGAACGTAGAGGCGAGCGTAGAGGTGAGTGCTTGTGAGACCTCTTCAGAAGGTGAAATTACGTGCCCACAATGTCGCAAAACTCATGTAATTCCAGAGGGCGGGCTAACAAGTTTTCTAACAGATTTTGTTGCTTCTCACGAGGTTGAAGTGAAACTGTTGAAATCACCTCCTGCCACATTGCAGCAGGGGGTTGCTAAGGTAACATGTGGTGAATGTGACAAAGGGCCCACTGAGTCGTACTGCTGTGATTGTCAGCATTACCTATGCCATGATTGTCTTCAGGTACACAAGAAGTTCAAATCATTTCGTGGACACAAAGCAATCCCTATTCAAGACCTTGATGCAGGTACTCTGCAGTCATCTCAAACTCAGTATTGTTCTAAACACAAAGGTGAGATCCTGAAACTGTTTTGTAACACTTGCCAAAAGCTTTTATGTCGTGACTGCATCTAAGTTGACCATCGCCAACATGAATACGTGTTTGTTGAAGATGCTCGCAAACAAATCGAAGGTAAAGTAACCGCTTTATACAGTGCAGTTTCTGATAAACTGAACACGTACCAGGCTAACCTTACAGAAATAAAAAAGGTTGAAACATCTGCTACTGGCTATTCAGAAATTCTTAAAGCAAATATAAATAGTTTTTTTGATAAACTGGTTCAGTCAATTGAGGCAAGACGATTGCAACTTTTGAGAGAAGCAGAGCTTGAATGTCAGAAAGACTTGAAGCAGATCTGGGCTGACAAAACCTTCCACCAGACAACCATCTCACAAATATCATCAGTGTTTGACCTGATCCAGAAAGCACGCAAATGCACAAGTGACGTTGAAATGCTCCTCACTTCCTTACAAGGCATTCAGCAGCTAATTCAGCTCAGCAAGATGCAATGGAATAGTGATGCATTTTATATAGTTGTGTCATCTCCTACAACATTCACTCGCGGAAAGAACTTGATATGTGCCAAAGTTGGTGAGCTAGAACGTGCTTCTGTTGAGGGAAAAGATTTGGAAGTGTTAAATCCACCTCAGAATCCAAAGCTAGGAAGTACAATACGTTTTGTTGTTAAGGGTAAAGGTCTTGTTGATGAGAGATCAGGAATGCTGGTTAATTTGCCACGTTTTCGTGTCAATAAGCTAAAAGTTGTTGTGCAGTATGGAAATCGCAAAAGGAACTAGCAGCTAAACATGTACGCACAGCCAAAACTCAAGGTGGAGAATATGCAGTTTCCATACGGCTAGTATGTGGTGGCAAACATACTCTCACATTCAAAGTGGGATCAAAGGAGTTTAAGAATTATACTTCTTTTTCTGTAGAAGGAAAACCGAAATGCGGAGATGCAGTCAGACAAGGACCAGACTTAGTACTAGACTACCCATATTGTGATCCTGAGCTTGGAACTGTCAGTAACACCAATCCTTTTGTATATGCATATGGTTACTCACCTCACACAGTGACACACCAAAGCACTGTTTTTGTTAACCAACAGTATTATAAGTGGGGACACAATGGTGTTTATGAGGTTGAACTAGTGTAACATGTAGTTTTGTTGTAAGCCGATTGCATAATTATACTATATATAATACTTATGTGTAGCTTAAACCTGAGAAGTACTGATTGTGTGTGATAGCTATATATTTTTAGATCTGTTGTTTCACATCAGAGATGTTTTCTACTACCCCTAATGACTGCACACTGCAAAAAATGAGTGGTTGTTTTAACCATTATGTGTCCATCAGTTACAACCTAGCTATTTTTGTAACTACAACCTCCCAGGAGGTATAGGATATCCATAAGGAATGATGTCTGTATATCTCAAGTGACAAAGATACTCCTTGTGGTACTCCCTTATCTCACAGGGGAAATCATAATAATTATGTTCCACATATCTGAATACCAATTAAGGTTACGGTATACAGTTTCGCCCACGTGCGCGCGTGCGCGGGCTATTAGCTAGTTGGCAATTGGCCTATGGAATATACACTATTTTTGGCGTCAGTTTGTTCTAAGAATATATGAAATCTTGCCGTATTCTGTGTGCTATCTAATTGGACGAAGGTAGGGGCAGGTGCGGGCTGAAGGCACGGACTGAAGCGGGGTTTGACGCAGAAGGTGTTGGACTTCAGATAGCGCCTCGAGCATCTCTTCATCAGTAAAAAAGAACAACTCCTCAAGAAACTGTGACTTGTTTTTATCAACTTTCATATGATTATAACAAAAATATTTGTAATTGGTGATATAAACGAATATGTAAATTATGAATTATTAATGAGCAAACTGCATTCCGTAACCGCCTATGACAGGTTATAGCCATGTAATGCAACTAAGGTGACTACGCACACACTGGTCAAAACAACTACCTCTTTTTTGCAGTGTGATGCACATACCTATGTACCTCAACCATTCCAGCGCCTACTTAAGTAGTTTTATAACCGTAACTCATACGTAATCATTCATGCATTTGTATGCTTCAGAAGACCGTCTATATTGTCCTACTGAATCTTTGATAACATTTTTATTCAGTGGCTTTACTCCATGACGTCGGTCTGTCGTACTTAATGCCCTTAGTAGTGCGTTTAATATTGAAGTATCTGGGTACATGCTATTAGCTATTTATGTATAGACAAAAAGTATGCAAAGAAAGTGAACTATAGCTTCGTGTTATATACAATGTAGCTTAATTCCTCTGGTGCTCTTTGCCTCCGTCCTACCTCCTCTGCATGTGTTCACTGACCTTGGATACTCTCTTTTCTCCCCCATTTATAATTATATACTTTTGCTACTTGCAACTGACAACTAGGCTCGATGGAGCAATTGTGGGGCAAAAAAGTGTGGCATTTTATGCTATAGTAGGGGTGGTGATGCTAGGAACAACATATACTATCACTGTTTACAATTACTAGCAAAGTGAGTGGAAATGTGTGTTTAATGCATGAAAAACTGTTACATATTACTTGTTCTTCCTTGGGACTTTCAGTAATACGGTGAAGAGCCACTCCATTCTAACCTATCACAAAATCCCCTCCCAATGCAACTCCAACACAATCTTGTAACTTTGCCCACAGGCAGAGTGGGAGGCAGAGTGTTGATAACTCCACAATTCATGAGAAACTCACAAAGAAAACTTGAAGACAATTAATATTCATCATTACGCCAACACATAAACGCATCACACAAAAAGTTGATCTGACAAGTATGTGCCACACATTAATGCATGTACCAAATATTGTATGGATTGTCATAGAAGATGCTCCTAATTAAACCAACACAACTTGTTACAAATCTGCTACAACGCTGTAAGGTTAAAACAGTCCATCTCATTGCTGCCACCAGTGCTACATACAAGTTGAAAAGAGATCAGTTCAAAATCACAAGGAGTACAAGAGAGAAATGTTGGTTTGACTTGGCTGAGAAGTGCTGGAAACTGTAGTGGAGTGGTTTATCTGGGAGATGATGACAATAAGTATGACTTGAGACTATTTGATGAGGTTTTTTTCAGTTTGGGGATTTACTCTTGAGCACATGAAAGCAGGACACCCCACTATATATAATTGGGCACTCTCTTCAACCCTATCAGTGTCTGTACATGTATTAACTGTATATAGCTATATCTCGTATGTTATCCTAGATACGTAAAACTGAAAATGTTTCCATATGGAAAGTTGCATGGACATGCAGGAGATTTGCAGTGGGCGGGACCAACTTGCCAAAATGGATGGGTTATATATTTTAGGACAACAAAATTATTACAGAGAAGTAAGTTGTTACACCTTTTGGAGTGCTGTTGCGGATTTATAAGGCCAATGCTGGAGGGTGTGTACCACTGGAGGGCAAGGCCTAATAAACTGCAACAGCAAGACAAAAAGGTGTAATAACATATTTATTGATAGTTGCTAGGTGAGTAGTGCTTACATCACATATAAGCACTAGTCTAACCAACACCTTCACACCTATTTCAGTGCAAAAACACAATAACATGGCAACCACCTAGCCACTGGCGAATTATACATGTCAGGTGGCAAATGTCTATAGTCCCTTGGTCTATGTGATATGTCTGTCAGTTTTTTAAGCACTCAGATGCAATAGTAATTATACATGGCAAGAGTTCCATGTCCAGCTACTTGGAGACAGAGCATTTCACAAGTAGGTCTGCAGTGGAATGTTGAGGATCTGAAACAGAGGTAGACGTAACTCATTGAATAAATGCTATTTGTTGCATTGTACATAATGTGAGTATAGGTTCTTGAGCGATTAAACACAACAATATCTAAACATTTCGACCCTGAAGGCCTTCATCAGTAATGATATGTGGATGTATGCATATGCATGTTATATGTAACACCTGAGATGCATGGTGAGTCATGGTGGTGATGGTGTACATGATATACAAAATGTATGGTGTGTGTAGTGTGCAAGATGGTTACACTGAGTTATACATGCGAGTCTAGATAGAATCCACAATCCATGTTGAGGTTGTTAGTCCTGTTACGAATAACCTCCTCTTCATGAGGTGCAGCTGTACATTTGCCTCCAAAATCTCAATTGTAATTTCGACCATCCCAGAGGGCTGGTATTGTTAGCTGTCTCAAGAGCAGGGCTAACAAGGAACTAATATAGATAGCATGGACCAACTGTTATTGGGCGAGCGCAGCGAGCCCGTACTAGTGAACTCAATGGCAATTTTGTTTGTATGTATGTATGTATGTATGTATGTATGTATGTATGTATGTTTATATGTCATCAACCGACCGCGGTCAGTGCGCATGCGTCCCCGCGCAACGCGCAAACGTAGCCGGCCTTGCCTCTTCCGCTCGTTGCGCTCGCCCACAAATGCTTTGCATTCTCCTAGTGTATAATGATGCCCCTTGAGATAATATCTTAGAGGAAGTCACGTACACAACCACACTGTACTATACTTCTGTAATGGAGGAATAGCTTGCACTCATGTATACATACAAATAATTGGGCGAGCGCAGCGAGCCCGTACTAGTGAACTCAATGTCGATTCTCTTTGTATGTATGTGTGTATGTTTATATGTCATCAACCGACCGCGGTCAGTGCGCATGCGTCCCCGCGCAACGCGCAAACGTAGCCGGCCTTGCCTCTTCCGGTCGTTGCGCTCGCCCACAAATGCTTTGCATTCTCCTAGTAGGAACTAATTTGGGCGAGCGTATCGAGCCCGTACTAGTGAACTCAATGGCAATTTTGTTTGTATGTATGTATGTATGTATGTTTATATGTCATCAACCGACCGCGGTCAGTGCGCATGCGTCCCCGCGCAACGCGCAAACGTAGCCGGCCTTGCCTCTTCCGCTTGTTGCGCTCGCCCACAAATGCTTTGCATTCTCCTAGTATAGATAGCATGGACCAACTGTTAGGGGAACTAATTGGGCGAGCGCAGCGAGCCCGTACTAGTGAACTCAATGCCGATTATGTTTGTATGTATGTTTGTATGTTTGTATGTCATCAACCGACCGCGGTCAGTGCGCATGCGTCCCCGCGCAACGTGCAAACGTAGCCGGTCTTGCCTCTTCCGGTCGTTGCGCTCGCCCACAAATGCTTTGCATTCTCCTAGTATAGATAGCATGGACCAACTGTTATAGGAACTAATATAGATAGCATGGACCAACTGTTATAGGAACTAATATAGATAGCATGGACCAACTGTTAGGGGAACTAATATAGATAGCATGGACCAACTGTTATAGGAACTAATATAGATAGCATGGACCAACTGTTATAGGAACTAATATAGATAGCATGGACCAACTGTTATAGGAACTAATATAGATAGCATGGACCAACTGTTATAGGAACTAATATAGATAGCATGGACCAACTGTTAGGGGAACTAATATAGATAGCATGGACCAACTGTTATAGGAACTAATATAGATAGCATGGACCAACTGTTAGGGGAACTAATATAGATAGCATGGACCAACTGTTAGGGGAACTAATATAGATAGCATGGACCAACTGTTATAGAACTAATATAGATAGCATGGACCAACTGTTAGGGGAACTAATATAGATAGCATGGACCAACTGTTATAGGAACTAATATGGACCAACTGTTAGGGGAACTAATATAGATAGCATGGACCAACTGTTAGGGGAACTAATATAGATAGCATGGACCAACTGTTATAGGAACTAATATAGATAGCATGGACCAACTGTTAGGGGAACTAATATAGATAGCATGGACCAACTGTTAGGGGAACTAATATAGATAGCATGGACCAACTGTTATAGAACTAATATAGATAGCATGGACCAACTGTTAGGGGAACTAATATAGATAGCATGGACCAACTGTTATAGGAACTAATATGGACCAACTGTTAGGGGAACTAATATAGATAGCATGGACCAACTGTTAGGGGAACTAATTGGGCGAGCGCAGCGAGCCCGTACTAGTGAACTCAATGGCAATTTTGTTTGTATGTATGTATGTATGTATGTATGTTTATATGTCATCAACCGACCGCGGTCAGTGCGCATGCGTCCCTGCGCAACGCGCAAACGTAGCCGGCCTTGCCTCTTCCGCTCGTTGCGCTCGCCCACAAATGCTTTGCATTCTCCTAGTATAGATAGCATGGACCAACTGTTATAGGAACTAATTGGGCGAGCGCAGCGAGCCCGTACTAGTGAACTCAATGCCGATTATGTTTGTATGTATGTTTGTATGTTTGTATGTCATCAACCGACCGCGGTCAGTGCGCATGCGTCCCCGCGCAACGCGCAAACGTAGCCGGCCTTGCCTCTTCCGCTCGTTGCGCTCGCCCACAAATGCTTTGCATTCTCCTATTGTCTATTCGCGTTCACCTGAGCCCCGGAAGTTGTTGAGGTTTTACGTACTACGCAACCGCGCGTCATTTTGACAACTTCCTGCATGTTTGCGGGTAGTGGTATGCGCAGTGGGTAACTGGAGGGAAACCACGAAGCAGTGCTGAACCGAGCTGAACGCTACGTGAAGTGCGTTTTTACGAGTGCTATTGGCTTAGTTAGGCTGAAGGCTAGGGATAAGTGGCTAAAGGTGAGCCATGACGCTTGAAGCGCGTTGATCCACGATGTCATAGTTCACTTGTACCGTTTTTACTGCTATGCTACATCTCATTGTAAATATGGGAGCCTAGCTAGCATTACTAACCTGAGAATCCTTGTGTTGTCTGGATAGCCCCTCTTTCTTGCTGATTTTCACACCAACAAACGCTTCGAGCACGTAAGAAGCCTTCGCGCGTAAACGGCGCGTACGGTTGAGGTCACGCGCACTACATTCCTCGCGGTCAATGGCATCTCTATACTTTCCTTATGGGACATACAGCTATCTTTCGAGTGGTAGCGATTCATATTTTGTGAGACCTATCATTCGACGCGGCAAAACGCGAGAAATCCAATGGTACTTTTTATTTTGAAATTGGGTGAAAAATAAGAGAGTTATTGCCAAAATTCGAGGGCTCAGGTGAAGTCAAATAGACAATAGTATAGATAGCATGGACCAACTGTTATAGGAACTAATTGGGCGAGCGCAGCGAGCCCGTACTAGTGAACTCAATGGCAATTTTGTTTGTATGTATGTATATATGTATGTATGTTTATATGTCATCAACCGACCGCGGTCAGTGCGCATGCGTCCCCGCGCAACGCGCAAACGTAGCCGGCCTTGCCTCTTCCGGTCGTTGCGCTCGCCCACAAATGCTTTGCATTCTCCTAGTATAGATAGCATGGACCAACTGTTAGGGGAACTAATATAGATAGCATGGACCAACTGTTATAGGAACTAATTGGGCGAGCGCAGTGAGCCCGTACTAGTCAACTCAATGGCAATTTTGTTTGTATGTATATATGTATGTATGTTTATATGTCATCAACCGACCGCGGTCAGTGCGCATGCGTCCCCGCGCAACGCGCAAACGTAGCCGGCCTTGCCTCTTCCGCTCGCCCACAAATGCTTTGCATTCTCCTAGTATAGATAGCATGGACCAACTGTTATAGGAACTAATATAGATAGCATGGACCAACTGTTAGGGGAACTAATATAGATAGCATGGACCAACTGTTATAGGAACTAATATAGATAACATGGACCAACTGTTAGGGGAACTAATATAGATAGCATGGACCAACTGTTATAGGAACTAATATAGATAACATGGACCAACTGTTATAGGAACTAATATAGATAGCATGGACCAACTGTTATAGGAACTAATATAGATAGCATGGACCAACTGTTATAGGAACTAATATAGATAGCATGGACCAACTGTTAGGGGAACTAATATAGATAGCATGGACCAACTGTTATAGGAACTAATATAGATAGCATGGACCAACTGTTAGGGGAACTAATATAGATAGCATGGACCAACTGTTAAGGGAACTAATATACAACGGACAAACACTGTCGGTTTGGAAGCAATGTACAGCACCTCATGAAGAGGAGGATTAAACAGGAATGTGTGCTATGATATACATCTATTGCTGCGCGCATGCTTACATATATGCTCTACCGCAGCGAGAAGCATTTTGGATTAGGACCTTACATTGGCGGTTCTAGGATTTTGCAGCATGTCACGCGAGCTTTGAAGCCCCACCCAGTTAATTATACTCGTAACCTAGAAGGGACGTAAGCGTCTAGTACGTCTGTAAATACCTATAGCGTGCTAGCGCTAACGCACGCTCGCGCGAAGAACGCAAACTAGCATGAAATCGACAATCGACAGTAAGTCAGCTCAGCGCGTTTGTGAGATGTGAGCAGTCGCAGCAAAAGGGGGTTTCAGTGGAAACCTCTGAAATTCCCCTAGATCCGCCACTGCCTTACATACACTACTACCACATGGCCTTAATTCTGCCTATGGAAAACCTTTCTTCCCCTATGACCACTCTTCCCTTTCTCCAAGTCTATCCCCTACAGATACTTCCTGTGAAAAGCCACCCCTCACCCCCACAGACACTGACTCTGCAGCATAGTAATGTGTATTTCACCTCCTGCCATCTCTCCACAGCGTCACTGCACACTGCACATGGCCTAGCCCTAGACGTTGCCTAGGTGAAGTACACTGTAAAAATACTAAGTTTGTATTAAACCATGGTATGGTTATCTCAGTTGCATCTTCTCTGGTGTTTACTGTGATTTCCCTATGGTGTGTATCACTATAATAGGCGGTCAATATTCTCAGAAACAGAAACGATGCAATAGCTAATAGAATAAACATCCTTTTATTGGCCAATAGTATAGTAATCAGTGATAAATACTATGAGGAAATCACAGTAAACATCAAGAGGATATGCAAAATGAGATAACCATAGCAGGGTTAAAAAAATTAACATATTTATAGTGTAGGAGTGTTGCTCTGCAATGCCCCCGCTCTACCCTGACAACCGAGCCTTTGTCCTCACATCGTATGAGCATTCCTTATAGCAATCGCGCACGCTCAACAGATTTGTCCTGCGAAGCGTCACCTTTTAGTATATAAAGACAAGTTTTTGTATCACCAGTCATTCCCCCGAAAGTCACCGATCACCGAAAGTATATACTAGGGAAGTATTATTTCTTATTCGACTGGTGTTTTGGTGTTTTGGGACTATGTTGCTAAGGTATAGTCTTCTATAGAGAAGCATTCAGAGGCTAGTAACTGTGATCGAGCCGGCTTTAGTTCCCAGGAGGATTTGAAACGGCGACTGTTCGCGCGCATGCGCAAGAATTCCTCACGGCCTAGTAAAATACCTGCCCGCCGCATTGAAACCGGAAGGATGAGAAATTACTTTATGTGGCCTTATCGACTTGTTTCGATCACCACAGCATACTCTATAGGATAGTAATGCGTTCCGTCCGGTCAACGGTTGAACGTAGATTCTAGGTTCGATGAGTCCTACAGTGGGAGCCGTATTTCGGCGATGAAAACCAAGTATGTTGTGGTTACGGAGCAGGCTCATCCCTTAGGCCCAGCCTATTCAATCCCTCCCTACATCCTTTAATTTCGGGTTACGCATGTTATTATTGTTGCATGCCCTCAATCCCTGTGTTGCTGCATATATACTGCTATTGTTTCTCTATACTTTTTGGCACTGTCATCCTACATCCTACACACTTTATATAATATAGCTTCGATAAAAAAAGCAAAAAGCATGAAGTGGCTCCACCCGTGATTGTGGGTGTGTGGTCAATGGCAGTGGTACTCTTGAGTATTACAAGTATTATGCATGGAAAATCAACCTCAAAATTTCTGTAGTCCGTTTGAAGTTTGAGTCTCAGCTTTTGTAAAAACAGTGCTACAAAGTGTATACAAAATCTTAAGGACGTTTGTGTGCAGTTCTGGCTACAGTAGCTCTATCTCGTAACAGCCCTCAGATGCACCCCACACATGATTGTGAGAAAAGTGATTCCAGTTAACTCGGACTGTATAATCCTTTACAATAGGGCCAGTTGGTTGGTTAGCTGACTTGTATTTACGTTTATTCTCATAGACATTACACACCACTCCACTGGAAGGCTCCTCTTCTGTGTTCTGGCCCCAGGCTGATGTACCACCGAGCTGCAAACCTCGGGCTCCCATGTGCTGATGTAATGTACCACAACTCCAATCAGGACCTTTTGTAACTCTATCACCAACCTTTGGCACTCCTTCTACCTTGACAACGAAAGGGCTCCCTTTGGCTGGTTTCTCTCCAATGGTAATTGTGATGGTATGGACACCACCACACACCAAACGAACTGCAACCTCACTAATTCCATATGAATTTTCTGTAATGGTAATGTTCTCAGTATCTAACACCTTCTTTGACAGACCATACGTAATGCTGACTCCAATTTCCCTGCTTTTGGTGCCTTGTAACTTAACTTGTCTACCACTTCGAAAATCAACAAGAGCTTTATTATTCCTTATATTAAAAGTTAGGATGCGGCCAAGTTCCACCGACTGGGGGATTTGTGGAGCGATGCCACCATCTTCACGGGGGCAATACAAATTGCCTACTTCACTTATCTCTTGCTTCATATTCCTTTTAAATGCGGCTTGAGTGGATAGGAGGCAAACGAATGCTTCTGACTCCCACTCCGTTTCTGTGAGCTGTGTCAGCTGATGAATGCTATGGAGGGCAGTGAGCACCATTTCAACATCATTGGTGCATTTGAGAGCCTTGTTGGTAAGACCAAAAGCTGATGAGATCTGTGAGATTGTTGACTGGTGGAAATCCTTGTCTGCCCAAATCTGCTTCAGATCTTTCTGACACTCAACCTCCACTTGCTTCAGAAGTTGCTTTCGTCTAGCTTCTATCGACTGAACCAATTTATCAAAGAAGTTGTTCACGTCAGCTTTCAGAACTTCTGAATATCCAGTAGAAGTAGACCCAACCTTTTGAATCTCTCGAAGGTTAGCCTGAAACATACTGAGTTTCCTTTTCACCTCTTGTGATAGCATATTTAAGTGATCGGTCATTTTCTTACGTGCATCCTGCACAAATATGTACTTGTGGTCACGATGTTCGACTAGCGTGCAGTCACGACACACTAAGGTTGGGCATGTCTCACAAAAAAGCTTAAGAGCCTCGTCTCTGTGTGTGGTACAATACTGGACCTGACTGGACTGCAGAGTAGCTACATTTAGCTCTTCAATGGGGATGGCTTTGTGACCTCGGTAGGCTCTTAATTTCTTGTGAGCCTGTACGCAACTGGGGCACAGGTAGTTCTGACAGTCACAGCAATAGTGCTCAAGGTGCCCTACTTCTTCACATTCACCGCATACTGAAGCATTGTTCACAGGTTTCGGGGCTGTAGGCGACTTTAACTGCTCGACTTCAATCTCGTGAGAAGCGATGAAATCAGTCAGAAACCCTGTCATTCCACTCGAGGGAATTGTGTGAGTTTTACGACATTGCGGGCACGTGATCTCACCTTTCCTCTGTGCGCTGCGTGCAGTCTTCTCCAGACACTTTAGACAGAAAGTGTGGCAGCACGGCAGGACCTTGGGCTCGCTGAACACTTCCAAACACACGGAACAAGTGTGCTCTTTGGCCTCCATACTCAGAGGGGTAGATTCTACGTATGCGCTTATGGGAAAGTCACATGACATTCCTTACTCGCTATTATTTATTACGGTATGTCCCCATCAAAATTGTCAGAGATATGGTCGACACTGATAAGGAGAGTACTCTGACTTGCTCCGTTTGTCTGGAGCTGTTTAGTGAGCCCAAGATTCTACCATGCTGCCACACGTTCTGTTTGAAGTGTTTGGAAAAGACAGCACGTTATTCCAGCCCGTCCAAGGTCCCGCGCGTCTCAACCTCGCCGGTCTCAACTGACTCTGATGAGAGCGTAGAGGTGAGTGCTTGTGAGACCTCTTCAGAAGGTGAAATTACGTGCCCACAATGTCGCAAAACTCATGTAATTCCTGAGGGCGGGTTAACAAGTTTTCTAACAGATTTTATTTTATTGCTTCTCACGAGGTTGAAGTGAAACTGTTGAAATCACCTCCTGCCACGTTGCAGAGGGCTAAGGTGACATGCGGTGAATGTGACAAAGGGTCCACTGAGTCGTACTGCTGTGATTGTCAGCATTACCTATGCCATGATTGCCTTCAGGTACACGAGAAGTTCAAATCATTTCGTGGACACAAAGCAATCCCTATTCAAGACCTTGATGCAGCTACTCTGCAGTCATCTCAAGCTCAGTATTGTTCTAAACACAAAGGTGAGATCCTGAAGATTTTTTGTAACACTTGCCAAAAGCTTTTATGCCGTGACTGCTTCATAGTTGACCATTGCCAACATGAGTATGTATTTGTTGAAGATGCTCGCAAACAAATTGAAGGTAAAATAGCTACTTTACATAGTACAGTGTTCCAAAAATTGAAAACATACAAGATTAACCTCGCAGAGATAGAGAAAGTTGAAACATCTGCTACTGGCTATTCAGAAGTTCTTAAAGCAAATATAAATGTTTTTTTTGATGAACTGGTTCAGTCGATTGAAGCAAGACGATCGCAACTACTTAATGAAGCAGAGCTTGAGTGTCAGAAAGACTTGAAGCAGATCTGGGCAGACAAAACCTTCCACCAGACAACCATCTCACAAATATCATCAGTGTTTGACCTGATACAGAAAGCACGCAAATGCACAAGTGACGTTGAAATGATCCTCATTTCCTTACAAGGCATTCAGCAGCTAATGCAGCTCAGCAAGATGCAATGGGATAATGATGCATTTGCTAGAGTTGTGTCATCTCCTATGACATTTGGTCATGGAAATGAGGTGGTGACTTCTGATGTTGGAGGGTTGAAACGTGCATCTGTTGAAGAAAAAGATTTAGAAGTGTTGGGCATACCTTTGAATCCAGAGAAAGGAAGTACATTAGATCTAGTTGTTAAGGGTATTGCTACCAAAGGTCTTGTTGATAAAAGATCAGGAACACCAGTTTGTTTGTCAGGTTTTCCTGTTGGTGATCTCGAAGTTGTTGTGCTGCATGGAAATTTTCAAAAGGAACTGCCAGCTAAATATGTACATGTCTCTAAAACTCAGGATGGAGAATATGCTGTTAAAATAGAGTTAGTACGTCGTGGCAATCATAGTCTGACATTCAGAGTTGGAAAAAAGGAATTCACAAATCACACCTCCTTTTCTGTATGCCAAGCTACAGTTCGCCGAACTGTTCCAGTCATGTATAAGGAGGACTTAGTTTACGATGACTTATAAGTATGCATTCTACTATACTTAGGAACATAATTGGCAATTTCTAACGTATAGGTACATATTACTTGCAAATATGGAGAAAAGAGTAGTAGCTATCACAGTGAACCCTAGGTAATCAGGACACCTTGCAGTAGGACGTGTAAGACCGCATTTGTGATCCCAATGCAAAAGCGATCCGACGCCTCAATGAACAGGACACCTCGCTCTAGATTTGTATGCATACTCACAAATCAGGGCACTTTATTCTGTCCTGAATGTCCGGATTGGAGAGGTTCCACTCTACAATGTTCAGAATGGGATGTTGACTTACATACTTCCATCCAACCAACTCACATCCAACTTGCCTTGCCATCCCTACATTTTTCAGCTTCTGTCCTAAAGGTGTCTGGATTAGAGAGGTTCCACTCTACAGTGGCTGTTGGGACAGTGGTGTCCATAGACTCACATAATGCATCCAATTGCATGCAATCAACTTACATATACATACATCCAACTTGCCTTGCCACACAAGAACATGTACACATTTCTCTTGCCTAGAAATGTGCCATGCATAGATGGCATGCGCGTACGTTACATTGCCATGGAAAAGAACGGTACATATACGCCTTCCTCCCAACATTTGTTGATTATTAGTTTCTCATTAAAGTGTCATGTGAATTAACATGAGGGCGGGAGGTTCATTATCATTATTCAAAACAAGGTGCACGATACATAACAATAAATAGGTAGAAATGATATATTAATCTTTCTTTTCAATGGTCCAGGGAACAAGTATTTTGTTCCTGGACATACAAATTAAAATACGCAATAGTTGAGCATCGTTTAGACTGTACTGGAGAGGAAACTATAGACGCAGCTTGACACGCGCAGTTGATCTGAGCATGCGTAGTAAGAAATAATAAGCAAATTCTTGCGCTGATGCGGGCGGTTCATGAGTAGGGGTTGACAAAATATGCTAGCATAATTTTTAAGATTGCTTTAGTCTCAGCGCAAACTCTAATCCTGGAGTGTGGAAGAAGAATCTGGAGTAGCTGAAAGAGTCTTTTCGATGCTTGAGAACAGTTTTTTAAACAGCAAACAAAATCCCTTGAGGACTATGTATCTTTGTCAGTAAATACTTCAATATAAAATCACTAGAATGTATTTAATAGTGTTCTTGTCAAAATATTGTTTGAATAATGCTTGAATAATAGGTGATAATGATTAATTAATAGGCAAATTTTCTTAGCATAAAAGAATAGAATTATGGGCCAAAAATTAGCATATTTTGTCAACCCCTATTCATGAGAAACTAATAATCAACAAATGTTGGCCTTAAATCCATGCCTAGCAGTAAAGACGCTGGTAGTGTATGGTATCGTAAAATAGATGTAGGGAGGGGTTACGCATGCTATTGTTGCATGCCCTCATCCCCTGTCTTGCTGCATATATACTCCCCTCATCCCCTGTCTTGCTGCATATATACTGCCCTCATCCCCTGTCTTGCTGCATATATACTCCCCTCATCCCCTGTCTTGCTGCATATATACTGCCCTCATCCCCTGTCTTGCTGCATATATACTGCCCTCATCCCCTGTCTTGCTGCATATATACTCCCCTCATCCCCTGTCTTGCTGCATATATACTGCCCTCATCCCCTGTCTTGCTGCATATATACTGCCCTCATCCCCTGTCTTGCTGCATATATACTGCCCTCATCCCCTGTCTTGCTGCATATATACTGCCCTCATCCCCTGTCTTGCTGCATATATACTGCCCTCATCCCCTATCTTGCTGCATATATACTGCACTTGTTTCTCTACTTTTTGGCATTGTCAATTTGTCATCCCTACACCCTTAATGTTTTTAATCCCAGCTTGTGTAATATAAATTTGTCTCATAAATTACGTGAACCCAGCCATGTCCAATCAGACTAGAAGATGCTTATGTTCAGAAGTGTGTGTATATATTGACACAGTTTTTCCCTAAGGACCAACGGCCCAAATAATATCCACAAATAAACTTCTGAAGAAGCCAATTGTAATGGTTCAGTTGCAGAATTTCAATAGTATGTTCATTGTTGCTCTGGAAACAGCAGTATATATACACCTCATCACATATAATCATAATACTGTCCTGGCTACTACTGATCCTTGCTTTCTTATAATTGATCTACATGTGTATGAGAGTGTATGTTTGTCAAAAAGTATTTTATGAAGAAAGGTGTGTAAACCAATTTTAAGATCAGTGTTACAAGTAGTAAACATTAAACTGTAGTGAGTCCACTTAGGTCCACCTGACAGCGAATGTATATGACATTATCTTGGGTAAACCCCTCATCTTGTAGCACTGATTGGCGAGCAAACTTTGGAAAGCCGCTTGCAATGTTCAAATCTTGTTCAGGTTTTTGAAATGAGGGGCTGTTATGATCTGGAACAAACGCCTCTGTAATACTCAGTGACGATTTCTTCTGATGTACAAGAGTAAATCTTACTCGCTGCTTAAATGGCCAACTCAGTAAGTTGTCCTGCTCGGAGCGCATGATAAAAAAGAACAGAGAAATGTGTGTACCTTTACCGATACCATCTCCATTGAGATATACACGAACACACACTCTATAACCATGGGGACTGGTATAGAATGGTGGAGAGTACAAACTTATTGTCTTGCGATCAACCGCTTCACGATACCTCCTGCGGACATCCGGAATCTTCCATATCAAAACTCCGTTTGTCGTTTTAACGTCAAGAATGTCTTGTCGTAACCGTATGTCATCAATTGCTGTCCCATGTTGAGTAATGGTGTCCTGCATTTCAAGAATACTCGCACTTATTCTCTGTATTTGCGACTTGACTTCTTCCCTTCCGTTCGACTCCACAATAACAGAGAGTGTTGGAGCTCCACCACCCCTGGTCGCACCACTTGTTTTTCTCTCATCAGAATCAGTTCTTACCTTTCCTACTGAGTCAGTTTCTACAAAGTCTATGTCTTCTCGCTGTGAATATTTTCTTTCATTTAACAACTCTTCAACTTGTTTCTTGAGATCTGTAATCTGTTTTTCCTTCCTCTCATCAGATTGCAATACCTCATTGAGTTGCAAAGTGAGATTAGATACTTCGACACGTAGTGATTGGTTTTCCAACTTCATTGCTGCAATTTCATCGTGTCTCTTACTATTATCTTGTACTATTTGGAGAAGATGGGATATCATCAGGTGTTGGTTCATTTCTTGCTTCCCACTCTGAACGGCAGCATATAATAACGATATTACACACTTGTATTATGTATGGCATGTTTGCAGCCAGTGCAGCTTCATTTCCATGCAGGTCAAATATAACTGCATATGCCATGCATTCCTCATGCAGCTTCAGTTACACATGCCAACCATGCAATATGATACGGATTCTCAACGTGGTGATTCAAGGTATTGCCTTTTCAAATGTGCTTCTGTGATGAAAGCACAAGCAACTAAGAAACAGATCTCTTAATTTGGATACTTGGGACATGCATGCGCTTTTCACTAGTTATAGCTTACACAAAATGTATTATACGAGATTGGAAAGTTTTCCTGATGTGTCCTTGCCTGGCTTACAGTACATATGTAAACATACATTATGTACATTCCTCATTTAAAGCAGCCTGCTTGTAGATATAACACTGAGGAAACATTGTTATATCCGTTACCTTAAAACTACATCCATTGCAAGGGCAGGCAACTTGATACTTTGAACACATGTCATGATGCTGAGACATCTGGAGAGAAATAAGAGTGGTTTAGTGTACTAGAGTCTCAAATAGATTTTAAAGTCATGACTAACATAAGATGAGAGAGCCCGAGAATGAAACTATGTATGGAATAAATCATACCGTGAGTATATATGAAGGAGAACAACATTCTTAGGGAATATCTTGTGAGTAAGCTTATGAGTAAGGAGGGAGGGATATGTAGTATATCTTCCTCCCCCATATCTCCTTACATAGCCATAATAGAGTCAATGCTGACATCATTCATGGTCATGCAGTCTACAGGTATTCTTAATGCTCTCTTTGGATATTTGAAAGCCATTGCTCTCCTCCTCCCTCCCTCCCTCTTTCCCTCCCTTCCATGCACCCATCCACCCTCATTCTTTTCTCCATTCCTTCATTCCTTCCTCCCTTCCCCTTCGGCCTTCCTTTAGTCTCCAATCTTCCTCTCCCTCCCATCCTGCCCACTGCACATTACACACAGTAACTGTTATGCATGAATGCACAAAGTGCAGAACCCTCCACGCCATGAGGTCATGCCATTGTGGAAAGACCTTGCTTGGAGGCATGACCAATGGCAACTCACGAAATTCAACTCATGTCAACTTCCACTCAGGAAGCTTACCACAGATACATGGTTAAATACGCATGTGCGCTTTCCACAGGAAAATGGCCGACTGTACATATGGCTTTCAAGAGGAGTGCTAGATCTCTGCAACGGAGCGGTTTTAGAGAAAACACCACAAATATTTTGACCTCTGCTGCCCGCTGAGTACGTGACAGTATTTTCAGGATGAACAGACACTCCAGAGGTGAGATGTGACTTAACAGACAGACAGACAGACAGACAGACAGACACAGACCCAACTACTGTAAACCTCCTGCAGTGGCGTAGCTACGGTAGGGCCTGGTAGGGCCTGTACCCTACCAAACAATGAGCTGCTGCGCGCATGGTAAATGTTTAATTAAAGCGTTGAGTTCGAGGCGCTCGTAGGAGGTGGGAGCTAGCAGGACACAAAAGCGTTGTTTACTGCCTAGAATGCACCAAAAACGATCTTAGAAGGCCTGAAATCCAAATTTTCCAGGGGCAGCATGCCCCCAGATCCCCTAGGCCTAGCTCAGGGCCACACTTTCCGTGCCCGCACAAAGTTTGCTAGCTACGACGTGCCCTACCATTAAGCATTTCCTGCCTACGCCACTGCCTCCTGCACATGCGTGGAGGGTTAATAATAGTTACCAACACAATAAGTGGTCAAGCCCTGCATTAGTTTGCCTGGTCTATAAATTCATTGAATAGGTGTGGCCTATATGGGGGAGGGGGACAAGAGTTACCTTGCTTCTAGTGACTATTTGGTGGCAGAACTCACACTCCCCAGGAGCTACCTTGCACTCCATGTAGTGATCCTGCATAATGAAACAAATTAGAATGCCCCTGATAGATGGTTGACAGTGCCTGCCTCTCAGGGCACCAATGATGATGATATTCCACAACATGAGTGCCTGAAGTAGAAATAGCCTAAAAGGGTTAGTCCAAGCATTTGTGTTTAGTGAATAAGGCAATTGGCAAGCGGGAGCGAGCCAACCTAGTCATTCCAATGAGCCGATTTTTCTAAACGGCGTTGCCAACATACCATAATGTTTTACGTGAGTTCTAATTGTATGTGCTCACAGCTCTACTACGCAGTTGGATCGCTCACGCTCGCCACCAATACTAAGCATTTCAACTAGTTAGAGTTATATGCACTTGCATAACAAGCTGCTGTTGCAATATCGATACTGTACTAATCTGTCTACACATTCAGATGTGTGGCTCTCAAGTTCATCTGCTGCGAAATGGAACCTTCACTACACACCACTGGTTGTTTACACACTCAGTTAAAGTGCACTCATGTACGTATACATATGTACATGTATATATACATTGTACAGCAATATCTATACGTTTATTGAGGAGTCGGTAGACTCTCTGGAGCCAGTCTGTAGAGTCAGGAGGAATGATGTAATGTACTTGAGCCCTATGAGGCACTGGCCAACACACCACCTTTGAGCCATTTTGTAACATAACAACCTAAAATAATTGCACACATGTGGAGGAGGAGCCTGGAAGCAAGCCAACATGTTCATACAAAGCAGGTTAACTCTAGACCTCAGACATTTCAAATATAGATGGAGCTCGCCCAAAGGCATATACACGTAAATATGTTTCCTTTTGGTGGGATTTGAACCCACAACATCCTGTGCCCTAGACAGATCCTAATTGTACAGGTAAGTGCATTGGAGCGAGCCAACCTAGTCATTCCAATGAGCCGATTTTTCTAAACGGCGTTGCCAACATACCATAATGTTTTACGTGAGTTCTAATTGTATGTGCTCACAGCTCTACTACGCAGTTGGATCGCTCACGCTCGCCACCAATACTAAGCATTTCAACTAGTTAGAGTTATATGCACTTGCATAACAAGCTGCTGTTGCAATATCGATACTGTACTAATCTGTCTACACATTCAGATGTGTGGCTCTCAAGTTCATCTGCTGCGAAATGGAACCTTCACTACACACCACTGGTTGTTTACACACTCAGTTAAAGTGCACTCATGTACGTATACATATGTACACGTATATATACATTGTACAGCAATATCTATACGTTTATTGAGGAGTCGGTAGACTCTCTGGAGCCAGTCTGTAGAGTCAGGAGGAATGATGTAATGTACTTGAGCCTAACCCATGTACGAGGCACTGGCCAACAATACAATGACACTACCTTTGAGCCATTTTGTAACATAACAACCTGAAATGATTGCACACATGTAGAGGAGGAGCAAGCCAACATGTTCATACAAAGCAGGCTAACTCCAGACCTCAAATATAGATAGAGCTACCCAAAGGCATATAAATATCTTCCTTTTGGTGGGATTTGAACCCACAACATCCTGTGCCCTAGACAGATCCTAATTGTACAGGTAAGTGCATTTACATGAATAGAAAGTGAAAGCAAGGGAAATTTTGGTGAGGACACAATTGAATGTGGTTGTCAAATGACTTCACCTCAACTGTAGTTAGTTTGCCCCTCCATTCACATGGAATTGGTTGTGTTGGACAGCTGACCTCCAGACTCTCCAGCTCTCTCTGACATCCTCTGTCTCTACGAACCTGTGTACATATGAAGCACATGGTAACATGGTTAGCGATATGCAACATGTACATGGTAACACACTCAGTGATACGGATCTACATGTGAACTACATGTGAACTACATGGAACTTACATCATTCATGGTAAATTCCGCACCATCAACAACACATGTGGCGGGACCTTTGCTGCAGATGTGATAAAGCAAAGCTTGCTGATCAGACAGCCAGCACAGACACTACAAGTGCAGGTGAGAATTAGTGCAATATTAGCAGAGCTCAGATAGCTGTAGAGCAGTAAAGAATATGTCCTAGTCCCAAGCTCTCTACTTTCTGTTCCATTTATATACACACCCAGCTTCAAAGCATTTGTGCTCACGTGTGCTACATGAAGGTTTACACAAATGGGTACAGAATGACATAGTGTCCCAGTATTGAAGTCACTGAATGCCAGCAATCTCAATGTATTGTTGGCCACATTACATGGGTGGGGCCCAGGTACATGTAAAAATATGATGAAGATATTGAGATGCATTAATGCACGCCGCTCAGTTGAGGGTTCCTACATTACAACACACTTGTGTATGACATGATACAAGCCCACTAACCTTGTTAGCTGTTCCACACATCCTGTGCAAAATCTACAACCGCAAGTAATCAGTTGCTTCGGTTCTCTTAAAATGAGTTTACAAAGAGGACAGGTCAGTGTTGCTATCTCCGACTCGCTCAGAGGAGAACCGCTGCTGTTGTAGAGCTTTGCTGCACCTGTTATATATCCCTGGCCTCTTTTTGACAGGACTACAGTTCCAGCCATTTCAGCCGGCGAGGACTCAACATCCCCGGCCGGGCAGACTCAAGTCCAGGCTCCTGCTTTTACTTCTGTTGGTAGAGGGGAACCTTGGCGAGGTTAGACTGAAAGGTATCCGTCTTGGATGCTTTGATGCGCAGAATGACGGTTTTCGGAGAAGTTTGTAGCGTGCCAGAACAGAGAATGGCTCCGTACCGAAATGGCTCAGCTGCGCGCCATGGAACGCGCGCCCCGTATCGAACGCGCGCCGACACCGCGCGCGCAATTCGAAACGCTAACGTTATAACCGACCTAGTACATACATGGCATGCACTGACACAGACGCTAACCGGCCTGGCATACTAGCTATACGTAATGCACTGACACGTTATACTGTGCAGAGATCTTCAGGCACGCACACAATGGTGCACTAATATTAACATTATTGATGGTGCTATGGCAGTTTCTTGAATATTATTACAATTGTTGTTGTAGTTGTTGCTGTCGTTGTTATTATTAATATTGCACACACCAAAAAAGGTGCAGATACTGAGTGGGGGAAAGTGAAGTAATCACGTGAAACAGCTCTATAGAGAGATAAATTCCAAACTTCAAACTTTGTGTAAAGAGCCTAACTTCAATATAGTATCAATTAATATGATAATAATATGCTATTACTATTAGGGACATTTATATTATAAAGAGACATGATATGTTCACTAAAGCAATCTGGTACTTTTTTTGCTTTGCACTGCCTGAGTGGTATATCGAGCTATTTTGGCACGTACACTGCTATGCTCTATTATCAGATTATCTAAAGTATACAGTATGTGCGCTATCATTGAGAGCCATTCTGGCACGCTACTGTGCACTGACATAGAGAGCCATTCTGGCACGCTACTGTGCACTGACATAGAGAGCCATTCTGGCACGCTACTGTGCACTGACATAGAGAGCCATTCTGGCACGCTACTGTGCACTGACATAGAGAGCCATTCTGGCACGCTACTGTGCACTGACATAGAGAGCCATTCTGGCACGCTACTGTGCACTGACATAGAGAGCCATTCTGGCACGCTACTGTGCACTGACATTGAGAGCCATTCTGGCACGCTAATATACACTAATATAGAGAGCCATTCTGGCACGCTACTGTGCACTAACATTGAGAGCCATTCTGGCACGCTACTGTGCACTGACATAGAGAGCCATTCTGGCACGCTAATATACACTAATATAGAGAGCCATTCTGGCACGCTACTGTGCACTGACATTGAGAGCCATTCTGGCACGCTAATATACACTAATATAGAGAGCCATTCTGGCACGCTACTGTGCACTAACATTGAGAGCCATTCTGGCACGCTAATATACACTAATATAGAGAGCCATTCTGGCACGATACTGTGCACTAACATTGAGAGCCATTCTGGCACGCTACTGTGCACTGACATAGAGAGCCATTCTGGCACGCTAATATACACTAATATAGAGAGCCATTCTGGCACGCTACTGTGCACTAACATAGAGAGCCATTCTGGCACGCTACTGTGCACTAACATTGAGAGCCATTCTGGCACGCTAATATACACTAATATAGAGAGCCATTCTGGCACGATACTGTGCACTAACATTGAGAGCCATTCTGGCACGCTACTGTGCACTGACATAGAGAGCCATTCTGGCACGCTAATATACACTAATATAGAGAGCCATTCTGGCACGCTACTGTGCATTAACATAGAGAGCCATTCTGGCACGATACTGTGCATTAACATAGAGAGCCATTCTGGCACGCTACTGTGCATTAACATAGAGAGCCATTCTGGCACGCTACTGTGCACTAACATAGAGAGCCATTCTGGCACGCTACTGTGCACTAATATAGAGAGCCATTCTGGCACGCTACTGTGCACTAAGTAACATAGAGAGCCATTCTGGCACGCTACTGTGCACTAACATTGAGAGCCATTCTGGCACGCTAATATACACTAATATAGAGAGCTATTCTGGCACGCTACTGTGCATTAACATAGAGAGCCATTCTGGCACGCTACTGTGCACTAACATAGAGAGCCATTCTGGCACGCTACTGTGCAATAAAATAGAGAGCCATTCTGGCACGCTACTGTGCAATAAAATAGAGAGCCATTCTGGCACGCTACTGCATGTGCACTAACATTGAGAGCCATTCTGGCACGCTAATATACACTAATATAGAGAGCCATTCTGGCACGCTACTGTGCACTAACATAGAGAGCCATTCTGGCACGCTACTGTGCACTAATATGGAGAGCCATTCTGGCTGTGCACTAATATAGAGAGCCATTCTGGCTGTGCACTAATATGGAGAGCCATTCTGGCACGCTACTGGGCACTAGGTGACTGGCTGGATAGTGAGGTGAATTCCATGCAGTAAAGTTACCAATACAGTCACATATTTATGTAGAAACACAACTATATATTCATGCAGCTAATTTCCTTTTCCATGACCATCCTTTCACTTAGGAATGAAACTGCCAGGAATGAAGTAAGATACATAAACATAAAGCCGATTGGAATGTAATTAATATTTTGTTAGGGGCGCACTCATCGAAAAATTAGTTTCCTGTCTTCATACTTTTACTGCTGCTGGATAGAATATATTACAACAAAAAAGAAATCTCTGAGAAAAAGAAAAAGAAAATGACAAAATATTGTACTGAATATCCCTGTAATTGGATTAAGGTATAATGGCTCAAGTACAGTTATAGTAATATATAGATATATTTGTGTGATTAATGCAGTACAATCCTAGTGAACTGAATGAAGTCGCTGTACCGATCAATATCGACAATAATCATTGGATTCTCTGTGTATGTTACTAACTTCTATAAAGAGCTTGTATAAAATATATACACTTGCATTATACATAGGTTATTGATTTTGAACGATTAACTATCACATCTTATGATTCACTTAATCATCAACAACATGATGACATATGTGAAAAACTGAAGTAAGGCAATTCTTGCTAATGCTATAGTACTCACAAATTTATTTGCCTTACCTGCAGATTGCTAGTAACAGAGCTGTACGCATACAAAGAAAAACAGAACTATGCCACAATTGACTGGACTACAGCTACAGCAAGAGTAATGTTGTTCTCTTTGTAATGGCATTAATTTTGTGTATTATATTTCAGAACTTTCCATGCCAAACAAATGGGTCTGATTGTGGAGTGTTCATTTGCAAGGTATAACCACTTTGAAAGCCCCCTATGTATTACATCATAATTTAAAACATAGATCTGCGATTGTATACTGAGGGGTACAAGACTAAATTTCAGGGTTAGAGAAACCCCATTCAATTAATCACCTGGCTCATCATGCTTTTTTTTCTTGCAGCCAAACTCTAGTGAATTAAGGCGTTGGCTTCTTCAACAGATATTTTCTAGGTTTAAAATCTAGTTAGCTGAATTTGTGAGCATATGCTACAAGAGATATTAAATTTTACAGTTCCAAGGTTGAAGTTGTGAATGCGAAAGTCTTCCAGAAGTACAAGGAGGACATTGGCTACAGAAGCAGTTGTGATGAATCCTGTTTTGATTCAGGTTTAGAGATTTGTGTTTTTTGGCTTGCATATTAATAATGCACGGACAATTGGCAGGTGAGGATGATGAGCCCATGGTTGAGAGCGCTACAAAACACAATCCCCCATTCAGTAGGCTATTTCCTTACAGTATTCTTCTTATTTTATATATTGTTTCATATATAGCTGAAGATGACATCATTCAGCCACTAATGAATATCAACAATGAAGAAGAAGACATTTTTCTACCCTCGCGGCAGCAAAAGTTGCTCATTAAAAGAAGAAATGTTTATGACGTTTACTGCAAATTGTCCAAACCAATTTAAAAATACGTTGTTGGCTTGATGAGCATGCCTGATGATGTTCAATGACTTTTGTACACAATGATCTTCCACCGCATATTTTTCTCTCATCAATGAGAAAGGCTCTTAGAGAAGGAGAGGTATAAAGCCCTAGTAACCGGTAGTGTTTTAATTATCAATGAATGCCTGCTTCCACAGCAATATCTGAGGGATCTGTGCAGACAACCACACAAAATCAAGTGGAAGACATTCCTAGCTATTGGACAAGAGGAAAGTCGAAGTAGATTTAAACAACAAGTCAAAAATTATGCTACCACATGGCCTTTTCCAGCAGTAGCTAGTAAGTTGTTTTTTCAAGCATTGTATTGCAACTCTCATATTACACAATAATATTATACAGAGAGAAGAAATTTATTCCTACTTAATATCCATCAGTGAGGATGAAAATAACACAAATAGTGTGACGGCTCTCCATAGAGCAACATATGACTTGTTGCCAGAAGTAAGTATTGATATCTGCAGCAAATAAATGTATATACATGTGTATTACTATTCTTTCATAGGCTATGATCGCACTTATGCAGAGATTTTACAATTTAAGCTACAATGATGCAGCTCAACACTACCTAAAAAGACCTTACCTTCACCATAGCACATATTATATTCATAATAATGTTACATTTCACAATCATTCATTGCTTGACTTATATTGCACTATCATGGTGCACTATAATGGTGGCTATAGCTTATACGGCATATTTTCATGCTCAACATTTATGGATCAGAACGAATACACTGTACATTTAGAATTCCAGAAGACATGTAGACTGTATATTAGCGCGCGCGCCAGGATGGCTCAGTATCATACAGCACAATAGCGTGCCAGAATGGCTCAGTATCAGTCATACAGTACAATAGGGTGCCAGAATGGCTCAGTGTCATACAACACAATAGCGTGCCAGAATGGCTCAGTATCATACAGTACAATAGCGTGCCAGAATGGCTCAGTATCATACAGTACAATAGCGTGCCAGAATGGCTCAGTATCATACAGTACAATAGCGTGCCAGAATGGCTCAGTATCAGTCATACAGTACAATAGCGTGCCAGAATCGCTCAGTATCATACAGCACAATAGCGTGCCAGAATGGCTAAGTATCGTTAGGCATATTAGCGTGCCAGAATGGCTCAGTATCATACAGTACAATAGCGTGCCAGAATGGCTCAGTATCATACAGCACAATAGCATGCCAGAATGGCTCACTATCATATTAAGGTACGTACGTCCGCTAGTGCCGTAATAGAGGTATAGGCGTTTCTACAGTAGACTACACATTTAGGTAATTTCAGCATGCACGATAATGTGCTGCATGACACTGACACGCTGATTACCGTGGCCCAGCTGAACTACAAACTGGAAAGTTGCATTACTGCATACTACTGCGCCATGGTACTAATGTGTCTTATGGTAATGGCCATTCTGGCACGCTATTTTGCTGTATGATACCGAGCCATTCTGGCACGCTAATGTGTCTTAGATACTGGCACGCTAATATGCCTTATGATGCCGAGCCGTTGTGGCACGCTATTGTGCTGTATGATACTGGCACGCTAATATATCTTACGATACTGAGCCATTCTGGTACGCTATTGTGCTGTATCATTCTGGCACGCTAATGTGTATGATACAGAGCCATTCTGGCACGCTAAATGATACCGAGCCGTTGTGGCACGCTATTGTGCTGTATGATACTGAGCCATTCTGGCACGCTAATATGTCTTACGATACTGAGCCATTCTGGTACGCTATTGTGCTGTATCATTCTGGCACGCTAATGTGTCTTAGATACTGAGACATTCTGGCACGCTATATCGTGCTGTATGATACTGAGCCATTCTGGCACGCTAATATGTCTTACGATACTGAGCCATTCTGGTACGCTATTGTGCTGTATCATTCTGGCGCGCTAATGTGTCTTAGATACTGAGACATTCTGGCACGCTATATCGTGCTGTATGATACTGAGCCATTCTGGCACGCTAATGTGTCTTAGATACTGAGTCATTCTGCACGCTATATCGTGCTGTATGATACTGAGCCATTCTGGCACGCTAATATGTCTTACGATACTGAGCCATTCTGGTATGCTATTGTGCTGTATCATTCTGGCACGCTAATGTGTCTTAGATGCTGAGACATTCTGGCACGCTACGTATATCGTGCTGTATGATACTGAGCCATTCCGGCACGCTATACTAATATTCTGTGATGAGCATGTACTATGTAATGAGAGTTCACTTGGGCCAGCCACGTTGCTGCGCATGCATTGAACACGACCACATTAAATATATTGAGTGCATAAAGGCCTATATATATATATCCACAGGAGAGTAAAGGTCACAGAAAATTTAAGCCTGATCCACCTAACACACCACAGGCACAATGTAAATATCTATACTCAGTGAATGGTAGAACTGCACACCAGGAGCAAATGATAATCTTCCACTCTCTTCTCCTGTAGAAAAGTCAATGAGAGATCTTAACATTGTCCATCATTCAGCAAGAGGATCATAGTAGTGGATTGAGGCAAAAAGCAGATCAGTCTAACTAAAATAGAGTCCTCTAGCACTCGACTTGGTCTCAAGACCAACTCAGTGCTACGGTCAGTGGATATAGCAAAAATAATGGGGGGGGGGACCTGAGCCCCCCCATTTTTGAACATGTGGGGTTAGCCCCCAAGTAACTAGATATCTAATACATAGCCACTGCAGGATGCATTGCCTATGCAGGATATACTCAGAAGTTGCATATGTTCTACTATATCCATTGTATGAACACTAAGCTCCCTCACTTTTGACATGCTGTCTCTGCCTCTCACTAACCGTCAGGGAGCGAGCTGATATGAAACCCGGCCGCTCACTCAACAAACCTATGGTAGCTGTAGGGCTATAGAGAACAAGGACCCAGCTTACATCTGACCTCTTAGAGACCAAGGACCCAGCTAAAATCTAACCTTATAGAGACGGAGGACGCAGCTTACATCTGCCATCGCGGCTACGGATCCACCCTATAGAGATCTAGCCTCATAGAGAACACGTACACAGGCGCTTTATAGGTTAATGACGTCACACACAATAAACAACGCCTACGTACGGCGACGTAATTTTTAGCCGGCTCAACCGGCTGAGCCATTCCAGCACGCGAGCCATTCTGGCACGCTACAGAAGTTGGGGAGTCTAGGGCTAGCCTCGGTTCCAGGCCTACCCTGCGAGCGTTTACATTACGCACTGATTGTGCGTGGGAGGGAAACATTGAAAAGTCGGGGAAGGCCCAGCGAGGAGGTACGACAGTATCGCGTGATCGCCGTCTGCAATTTTTGCTGACACAGCAACCTATCTTCCGTTGAAAATACATGGCGTGACATGGCATTTTCCAGCGTCTGCTGAAGCAACGCAAAGCGAGGATCCCCAAAGGCTAGTAGCCAGTTGTACGTACCATAGCCTATACCTCAAGAAAAAGAATCGAACCCGGGCGAACACCTACTGTTCCAGCGACTTACAGCGGGAAATAGTAGAGGTCGTGCATGGTCCGTTAGGAAATTTTGACGTGCCACGCCCACTTTTCGGCTAGCGCTTACGTGCAACCCTTAGCGATCGGTTTAGCAACTTTTACTCTGTCAAGATGAGTGTGTGGAACACACGCACGCTTCTTTTATATGCCAGGGAGGTTTTAATGCTGTAGTTGCATAAGTTTAGTCAAGCGTGTATGCGTGAAAATGCACTCCGCTTGCCAAAAGGGGGGGTCCGCGGACCTCACGGACCCCCCCCCCCCTAAATCCGCCACTGGTGTACCAAGAAAAGAGGTTCCACTTGACTTGCGGCTGGCCAACCTCGAGATATTGGGCATGCAGTTATTAGAAAGATGGTCAGTTATTAGTGTATAAACATGTCGCTCTAATATTTTGCTTAGTATGGGGAGTAAGGAGATTGGTCAGCTGGTTTTAAGTGAGATGTTGAATAAGTTTGTTACAGATGGTGCAATGTTTTTTGCAACTGCTTTAAGCATTCTTGCTGAGATACCATCTGGTCCATTTGATTTTGAGATATCAAGTGTTTCTAGGTGGTGCTGTACTTCTTCTCTAGAGCACAAGATACCTTCAGTATCATCTTCAGCTGGATCTAAGTCATCTAGGTCAAAGGTGGTACTGAATGATTGTGACACTTACTAAAGAATTGGTTGAGCATTTCAGCCTTTTGGAAGTTGTTGGATGCTGTATTCTTTTCATCTGTGAGGGTAGGAATTTCAGGCTTATTCTTATTTAGATATTTCACCACTTTCCAGAACTTTGTAATATCGGAGGACGCTAATTTGGTCATATACAATCTTTTTGAGCATCGTTTAAGCATGCTTGTTACCTTGTTTCGATACATTCTGTACCTTTTATAATTAGTTCTGCAGCCTGATCTCTTAACTTTCTGGAATGTTACTTTTTCCTTCTTGATCGTTTGAAGAACTTGCTTTGTTATCCATGGAAGTTTTTTTCCTCTGTGGTAACACAACTCTGGGGATGCATAATTCCATGATACTCAAGAATTTTGCTTGCCAACACATAAGCAAAACATCTAGGTTTTCTGATAATAAGCTATCCCAGTACTAGTTTGTTTCATCTATCAGATCCCGGGCTCTGCTAAAGTCAGCTTGACTATAGTTCCAGATACTTCTAGATTGGGATGACAAATTTGAGATTGTTGTAGACCAGGAGAGATTAAGTTGTAGTCCATTGTGATCTGAATTCCCCAGGGGTGAGATGATGTTACAAAACCTAAATTAGATAAAAACACAAGATCAATAAGAGATGGCTGCCCTGTTGGTCCATTGTGGGTAATATCTTTTACAACTTGATGCAAAGAAAATGGTATAAAAGAATTCATTAAAATTAATATTTGTAAAGACATTGTCACCTGGTTTACTTTCTAAGGTAAAAAAAGATACTAGCCAGTCAGCATGACTTTGCAAGTGGTAGTTCTTTTGCTTGTTATAATCAGTACCCTGGATCTACTTTTTAAGGGAGTTATAATCTCTTGTATGAAAGTGTATCGTAATTTTTGTTCTTGACGGATTTTATTTATTTGCATTCATGTTTGTGACATTTATATGGACCGCAGTTCCTTGAGTCAAGTTGGTGCTCCCCATTGGCATCACTGTGAAGGGATATGATCATCACTCAAATGTCTTCAGGGAAATGTTCTTGCTAACTTTCTGTCCACCTAATCATTACTTCGGCCCTGGAAACAATGGTGAAGAATATGTTTTGTGGGTACCAGGAAGAAGACTGGTCCAGTTTCATATCAGATACAAACTGATGATGCACAAGTATGGATGTGACATGTTGATGATCTGAAACCATTCAGAGAACTACCAGCACAGACTGTACACAACAGACAACCTCATGACAGGTTAATGTACTGTTCATTACATATTGACTTTTAGATTATGTATAGGGAGGAATGTAGCGTATCTTTAATTTAGAATATGTGATATATTTATGTGTTAGCATGTGACTTAGATCGCGATCGGTCTCACGATATTACTCCTGACCAATATCAGAGAGTCGGTAGACTCTCTTATGTAGGGATGGCATCGACACGCCCATTAAGACTTAACAAAAACAACGACACAGAACTCTCAAACGTGGCTGTTCTAATCTTTTTCAGACGTACAGCCTGCTCTATGAGTGTTTCTATACACGGTAAGACTCTTTGGTAAAATCCACTGCTACAACGGTACACGGAAATTCCATTTGCATGCAACAATAACAACACGCGTAACCCCTCCCTACATTTTATTTCATGGGGTTACACATGTTGTTATTGTTGCATGCAATTTCCACATGGGTTTTCATCATTTCCTGCATATATACACAAGTTGTGTATGATTATATCATACTCAGTTGTTCACTGTGCACCATTCACTCGGGTTATTACAGTCTTGTTTCTTTGGTTTTTGGCACTACCATCCCTATATCCTTCTGAAATGTTACAGGCATAAACTAGCCTAAGTTCCCAGGCTCTCCCCATTGCACGTATAATTTATTTTTTAGCCTGCAGCTAAACAGCATTTCAATATTCTCTAGCTAGGTCTCTGACACACAAACTTATTACAAATGGACAGTGGCGGGTAACTTGGGTCCTGGCCCAATGATATAATAGGTCACAGTGAACATATGCATAATTGTGAGAAAATAACTTAGAACAGAAAAAAATGGCAGAAGACAAGTGAGAAGCGACAAAGTTGGGAGGTATGTTGAGTATTTATATTTACTTGTACGTATTGAGTATCTGCTTGGAAGATATAGTACACATGTATACTTAGGTTACAGTATGATACAAACCTACACTAAGTAGTTTACAAGATACATTTTCTCATATTCCATAAGTTGGGACACTTTCAATACTTCCAGACTTATTGCTTCCTCTGTCTACTTCAACATCTGATTCCATCTCTCTCTCAATAGCAGCCTGTTCATACAGCTCCCATTCATCGTATGCTTCATTCTCACTAACACATGTACAACATGCCATCATCTTTTGACTATGCTTGAAAACTTTATAGAGAATCAGTCCAACGAATTGGGCCAATGCTATTGCAATGAGAGTGAATGAGGCCACAGAACTGCTACCATCAGAGTTGTTAGAGAACATCTTTGTCACATTCAAAATGGCGAGATTTAGAAGAAATGCAGTACCAAAGGTTCCTACAGCAATACTACGATAGACATTCTGTCCCCAGAAGGTGAGCAGTATACTCAATATGGCAGTAGAGAACTCAACAACTCCCGCAGTATTATCTGGAGTACCTGCTGATATCAGAACATTAAAAACTCTAACAAGGAGAAGAAGCCCAAACCAATAACGATGATTATCTTTGAAGGCTGCAAAATGGGGATCCAGAAATGGCTTGAGTTTCAGTAGTGTGCTTGTGATGATACGACAGTTAAGTCTGTGCAGCCACTGTCCTAAAAGTAGAAGAAGTGTGTAGGGAAACCACAGGAAGACTAGGGCAGCAACAGCCACACAAAACAGGGGAATATGTTTAGGGCCAAGGTATTCCAGATTACCATCAGCTGACCACACTAACTTCCATCCTTGTGTAGTATGGAGTGTTGTGTAGGACATGGCTGTAATGATATTATTGAAGAATTTGGCATAAGAGAGGAGAATGAGGGTGGCAAGAACTGGAACACCATTGTTCCCCATTACCTTGGCCACTCTGTAACTGTACTTGGCAATGATGATGATAACACCTGCAATGGCCAATATATAGAGAGGAAACACAAACTGGAGCCATGTCCTACTATAGGCAGTGAGTCCATTGAAGAAACAGGTTTCTATTCCAAGGTCCAGATTGAACCAAGCAATGAACAGGGTCATGGGATTAACACTGGTTTGGCTGTAGAAGAGATGCTTATTGGCACTTACCACATTGACATAGAATATTAATTCATTCATTGTTCCTTGAGATATTGTCAAGTCCAGTAATTTGATGAAAAACACGAGAAGTAATCCAGCCATGGCAAAGGGTAGGAGGAGAGAGATGTAGACATTAGAGCAAGGTAGACATTGATTACTACCCAAGGCTAGACTGAGACCAGGCTGACATCCTCCACACAGTACACCAGAGTGCTGCTGGTTACACTGAAAGTCAGCAGTGCTGAAATTGCTGTATTCAGTGTCAGCTTCCTGTGAAGTCAACGTGATTTGGGTTTGTATACTCTTGCAATAATTGTAAGGACAGTATTTTGAAGCTGCTACAGTCTCATTCCCACGATATGTTCCCACCCACACCAGTCCATCACGACTGATGGTCTGATGTTGTATGTCACATGTAACTCTTGGTATCTGTTGCAGAAGATGATTGCAGTCACATTTGAAAGGTTGTTTTTTAGAGAGAACGAATCCGAGAGGACATGACTGAAATGAAATATTGATGAATGTAGGATAGCTATATATTTCATTAGGAAATACAAACTTTACAGACCTTTCAAATTCACACGTGCCTGTGAAGATATTAGGCAAGCAAACAGCATCTGAACTAAACTTGAGGAAGTTATTAATTGTGTGCATATGTATTTCACTGTAGTTATTAGTAAGGTAAGGTGTTAACATTTGACCTTTAACTGCAATTGTTTCAGATAAAACTTGAGAAGCCAGTTCATGATAGTTTGGTTCTTCATTGAGTATGGCCCATGAGTGGTTTAGTTTGCGATTGTCGTCTGTGTTCATTGGTTCAAACACTTCTGCATTGTTTGTTTTAAGTGTCAAAATTGCGGTACACTGTTCAACTTCACTTGTGTAAAGTGTATACCTGAGATCTGTACACTTGCCATTGTCGACAAATGTACTCTGCTGTCCTTCATCAAGATGTATAGAACATGTAGTGTAGGTCTGGAGAAACTGTGCAATCACAGAGCCTGTCACAGTGCCAAAGTCTTGTCCTACAACTACTGCAGGTAGTGTGATGGTCTGTCCAGGATAAACGCTACGTGTCACAGGATCAGCCACTGTCAGACAGTCCGGTCGTCCATCATGGCATAGACACACATGAGATGGAGTAGAAGAAATGGTAGACAAGCCATTCTGTTCTGATACGTCAGATATATTTTTGAAGCTATGTAAACAGTTCCAATCCCCATCATAACCCAGTGCCACTAATCCTCCATAGACAACATCTCCACCTTTGCCTGCTGTGTTGTTCATAAAGATGAGCCTGGCCTGCGATCTTCCGCCTTCTACAGATAGAAAACACCTAGTGCTTGGAGTGACTAATGAAATGCTAGGACCATAGACGACATCTTGAATGGATTTACTTCTGTTATAAAATTCATCAGTAAGTATGTAGATGGCTCCTCCATAATTAAAAGCGTGATTATTTTGAAAAAAAACACTGCTGATTTCAGAGATCACTAAAACACTGCTACTTGCAAAAAGTAAAGCTGCTCCTGACAATGCACGGTTATTAGAAAATACGATTTCTCCCTTGACTATAATCTTGGAACCAATTGCTTTTATAGGAGTGACATTGTTCCCAGTGAAATTGCTATTAGACAAGATTAAAGTGCTGTTATATAACTCAATGACAGCTGGCACACTGTGTGGTTCTGTGGCAATATTAGGAGTAGATAATGCAACAAAATCAGAGAATACGCAGTCCTCCATTTGTATATTATTAATATCTTGTAGAAGTATTCCACTGTGTGAAACATCTGTAGCATTACAGGTCTCATTCATGTTTGTGTTGATACATGACAAAGCATTACCAGATATACCAGTTATAATTACATCATTACATGATTCCAAATTCATTCCATTACTGTTTATTGCTGATATGCCAGTTTGAACCAACGTATTACATGATTGGAAATACATTCCATTCAGGTGATTGTTAGTTGTCGATATATTTGTCAGATTTACATTAAAGGAAAAGTACAAACCCATTTCTCTTTGCTGACTGTTAGTTGCAGATGTATTGGTTATAGTTACATTTCTGCATCCATTCAAATAAATTCCATCCTGTTGGTTGCTACTTGCATATATGCCAGTCAATTTTGAATCATTACATGATTCCAAATACATTCCAATCGCCTGATTGTGCGTTGTATGCATGCCAATGATATTTGTATTATCACATGATTCCAAATGCATTCCGTGGATCTGATTGTATGTTGTATGTATAGTAGTCAAATATGTATTACTACATGATCTCAAAAACATTCCTTCATACAGATTGTCAGCTGCAGACACATTTGTCATATTTATGTTACTGCATTCACGCAAATGCATTCCACTGTATTTTCGATTGCTACTTGCATATATGTCAGTCAATGTTAACTTATTACATGATTTCAAATACATTCCATCCCCCAAATTGTATGTTGTATTAATGGTGTTCAAATTTGTATTACTACACAAATCCAAATACACTCCAGTCAACCGATTGTTTGTTGCAGACACACTTATCATATTTATACTACTGCATTTATACAAACCAACTCCAATCCCTCGACTGCTACTTGCATATATGCCAGTCAATGTTAACTTATTACACAAACTCAAATATATTCCATGCCCCTGATTGTCTGTCGTATGTATGGTAGTCAAATGTGTATTACTACATGATATCAAAAACATTCCGTCCCAACTATTGTTAGTTACAGATACATTTGTCATATTTGTGTTACTGCATTTAAGCAACTTCATTCCTTCAACTCGATTACCACTTGCATATATGCTAGTGAAACTCATATTACTACTTTGCTTTAAGTATATTCCCCGCTGATTGTTTGTTGCATATATGCTAGTGAAACTCATATTACTACTCTGCTTCAAGTATATTCCCCGCTGATTGTTTGTTGCATATATGGTAGTCAATTTTGCATTACTACATGATTCCAAATACATTCCGCTCTCCTGACTATCAGAGAAATTTGTATGGGATATGTCTATAGTGTCACTTTTGATCATCGTCACACCAGAATTTCGACAGTATTCAATAGTTGAGTTTGTAATATTAGTTTTGTTTGTGTTCCCCATTCTAATTCCATCACGAAAATTACCAACTCGTAGTCTATCCATGTAAACATAACTGCTTTCATTTGCTAATATTGCTATGCCATATGTATTGTTCTGAGGAACATAATGAATATCAAGTTGCAAGTGTACATTAGTACTTAGCTCAACAATGACTCCAGAGACATTGGGTGTCAGTACTTTTAAACTGATGTCTTTAACAGCCGCACTAGTCACGTTAACCAGTTTGATAGCTGATTGTGTACTACTACATAATTCATTCTCACAGGAATACTGGACAAGCAGTTGTGGATACATACCAGGAATGGTTGATTTTAGGGTTACATTTTCGACATTTTGGATCTGTATTGGTCTCCTTAATACATGGTTTCCAGGCAAAAAGGTGAGCACTGTGTTGGGCTGTATATTATAGTAGTCGGTGTTGTTCATATACTGATTGACAGTAAGACAAGGCTGACCAGGACAAGAGGTATTGGTAGTGGACCTAATGAAATACTCAGATGACTCATACAAAGAGCTCGAGATGACTGGAACCAGCAGTACTAGTAGCTGAACATAGGAACTCCACTGAGCCATTACTCTGTGTAACTGGTAAATAAATTTACATTAACAAGCTATTTGTACCATAAAATTATGTATACTTGTTAACTTTTTGTCAACAGAACAGTTTTTTATCATGTTTTAAATATTTTTTCAATGTGCGCTTACTTTGCGCACTCAACGAGCCCCATCTCCTTTCACTCTCATGGTCTTGAACCCCACCTTTTTATAATTATGATACGACATTATACGTGTAATATACCCACGAATATACTGATTCTCTCTCTCAAGGAAAGGCACCGTAAAAATCAAGGAATTAGAAATAAATGCACTAAACTGCAGAACCCTCGGCGCTATGAGTTCATGCCACTGACCGGCATGACCAATCGCAACTCACGACAGAGGAAGTGACCGCTTCACGTGGTATTGACTATAATGCGCATGCGCACTTTCCGCAGGAAACTGTCAGATATACTTTCAACGGAGCAGTGCCGGATCTCTGCAACGGAGCGGTTTCAGATAAAACCCCTTTTTTGACCTCCGTTGCCCGCTGAGTACGTGACAGTATTTTTTCTAGACGCTCCAGAGGTGAGATGTGACAAACAGAGACACACTACCGTAACCCTCGCTGCGCATGCGCACCGAGGGTTACAAAGGCAAACCATTTCTGTATGTCATTGTAATGGTCACTTCCAAGTTAGCTATAGGTCTATGTCCCATAAAAAAGTATGGAGATGCCATTGACAGTGATGCATGCACAGTGCGCGTGGCCATGATTATACACGCCGTTTACGCACGCAAGGCTCCTAACGGATTTGCTGGTGTGAAAGCAGTAAGGGAGTAGGGCGACAGTCACACAAGGATTTTGAGGTTAGAGATCTAGTAATTGACTAGGTATTGTAGGAATAGTTTAACTATAACAAAAAAAAGACTTTGTAGATCTTTACAATCATTACATTACACATTCTGAAACTGTTTACTCCAGCAAGAGTAATTAATTATTGTGTATATACGGAATTTGGTAGATCTTTTGCTTTCAATATTACACTATAGCTACACATTCTCATATTGATATGAAACTATCATGCACTTCCTCATTGATTTGGAAATGCTTACGCTGTGATTCAACGGTGAATGATGGAGATCCTCCACCACACTTGAATGGTCCAATTTACACTAGATCCTTCCATACGGGAAGCTCATACCAGCTTTACAAAAACAAGCAGCAGACACATGCATATTGCAAACACAAGCACCAGAGATAACTTTCATTCAATGTATGCAGCAGCTGGAGAGGTGGAGTGCATGTGTACGATAGCTTTCCTTGTTGATCTATTGATCCTATCTGAACAAAGTATAAGGAATTTCTTGCGTGGTGCCTCAAAACTGAAACATTTGAGCATGCATTCATACACATACTCTTCCGTATAATTATGATCTGTTCTTTATTGCAATCTCCATGTATTGTATATGTATGTACTTTAGCGTGGGTCTTGGCTCTTTGACACCAATACACGATACAGCAATATACAGAGGTAGAGGCAAGGCTTATATACACAAAGAGATGGTGCGATAACTTTCATTCAATGTATGTAGCAGCTGGAGAGTGGGGTGCATGTGTGCGATAGCTTTCCTTGTTGATCTATTAATCCTATCTGAACAAAGTATAAATTTCTTGCATGGTGCCTCAAAACTGAAACCTTTGAGCATGCATTCATACACATACTCTTCCGTATAATTATGATCTGTTCTTTATTGCAATCTCCATGTATTGTATACGTATGTACTTTAGCGTGGGTCTTGGCTTTGACACCAATACACGATACAGCTATATACAGAGGTAGAGGCAAGGCTTATATACACAAAGAGATGGTGCCAGTATTATATGTATAGCAACGCTAATGATCACACTATGAACATCTGGACATGGTGCAGGTGTAATAGGTGATGTTGCTACAACTAGTGCAGACAGTTAGGTGCCAGTGGTTAGGTGATGTGCACATATATAGACAATCTGGCTATTTATGACTTGTCACAATACCAAATGCGTTACTTCAAAGTGATGAAGAAAAGGACGATTTACAGCCGGCTGAATGTGACCACCGTCAACCTTGCATAGTATAAAAAGTACACTAACACAGAATCCAGGAAGAGTCAGTTTTGGATTTGTCCTAAATGCTAATATTCATGAACCAAGTAGGTAGCTATATAATGTGCCAACCTTGACAACTTCTGAATCAAGGAATGCACTAAAGTGAATCTCTGCAATGGAGCAGTTTCAGAGAAATCCACACAATTTTTTGACCTTCGTTGCCCATTGAGTACGTGATATAGTTTTCAGGACTAAAAGACACTAGGCGTGAGATGTTGATTAAGAGGCAGACAGACAGACAGACAGACAGACAGACAGACAGACAGGCAGGCAGACAGACAGACAGACAGGCAGGCAGGCAGGCAGGTAGACAGACAGACAGACAGACAGACAGACAGACAGGCAGGCAGGCAGGCAGGCAGGCAGGCAGACGAGTGGACAGACAGACAGGCAGGCAGGCAGACAGACAGGCAGGCAGACAAACAGACAGACAGACAGACAGACAGACAGACAGACAGACAGACAGACAGACAGGCAGGCAGGCAGGCAGGCAGGCAGGCAGGCAGGCAGGCAGGCAGGCAGGCAGGCAGGCAGGCAGGCAGGCACGCAGGCAGGCAGGCAGGCAGGCAGGCAGGCAGGCAGACAGAGAGACGGACGGACGGACGGACGGACGGATGGACGGACGGACGGACGGACGGACGGACCGACAGACCAACCGACCGACCGACCGACCGACCGGCTGACCGATCCAACTACAGTAACCCTCGCTGCGCATGCACGCACCAAGGGTTAATACGCCGCATCCCTGTACATAACTGTGCATATCAATGATTGTAGCCTGCGTTCTGGGTAATACTGTACAGTGCTCTATCGTTCGCAGCTAAGCAATATCAAACGTTAGACCTATCCCGTTTGACACACTCTCTCTCGCTTTATTTACTTTCGCTGTATTATATGAAATGCGACATCGTGGGTCCACTAGTCCTAGGAGTGGTAGATTGGGGGTACCGGTCTACCTACACTGCAACACCCGAATTTTCTAAACTGCTCGCTATTAACGTATGTTTCCCGCTACACTAAAACCACACTCGCTCGTAAAACCTATCACATTTTGCAGCGTACACAGTTATACAAACCTCAGGCCCGTAGGATTGCTTGGGATTCGGGCAGTTCTTGTCTTCAATAGATGGACCAGATTTCTAAATAGCGAAATTAATTGGGCAAACAAAAACGATATCTACGAGTATACTGCACATGCATTCTCATGATACATAACACAAACGTGCCGCTACTGCTCTACGTCTTATCGATACCTGGCCGTGCACTTACAGCAATTTGCACTGTAACATATATCTATGCGCGAATAAGAGAGTCGGACTCTTACTACCTTACTGCGTGCAGTTCGTCCGAAACCCACCGCCTACCGGCCCGTATTCGTACTGTCACAGTGATTTCTTTGCAAGCGCAATTATACCTTGGAGGTGTAGGCTGGGATTAATCCTCTTAGTCTCGACTCCGTCTCTCCAGGAGACTGCAGTCTATGGCACACCGTTAGTTTCAAAATTCGTTTTTAGTATACGCCTTCAGTCCGAATGACTAAATTTGTAATCGAACCTCGAACTTTTATAGGCTGAAAAATCCAATTAGTGGCCTCACCTGGACTGTTGAGCAATGTGCTTTTGTTATCACAATTTAAATCATCCATGAAATGATGATTGACAGTGTACCCATCACAACCTGTAACTATATAATGGGAATATATAGGAATAGTGTATTTAGGAATACCATGGACTCTTTTCCTTTAATAACTGTAGTTAATGGCTGTAATAGCATGTTGATGATGCACATTTATGGCTAGAATTAGGCTGTTGGCTTTCCCCATGGCCATGTTATTTTTGAATACATCTATGGTATTTTCTGATATGGTGTACATTTCATGAAATTGACTTTTACAATCATAGTTTTGCATGCATGTATATGTCTATAGATATAGTATATTCTCTTGCTACATGTATCAACCTATAATAATCTGCTGCTACTCTGAATATAGAGATGAGTAATGATCACCCTTGACAGAATTTATCACATTCATGTTGTTAAGCTACAGATGACAATTCTGCACTGCAAACTAGCTGTACCAGCTGTACTATGATAAGGTGGAATTACATGGACAAGATACAGAGTTGTTATCATATTTAGGTGTGTTTCATAGATATGAAATGGCCTAGAGATTTAAATTCCCTCTTGGACAAACAGAGGTGCTATTCCACTATATGTGCAGACACGTGATGACAGCCATGATAGCTATATCATCATATACCAGCAAACTTGGGATGGTCTATTAATACTATACACATTATCAGAAGACTTTGTCCAATCTTGTCCCACAAGTCTACTTAATTATTAATCAGTAATTGAGGCTCTCAACCAGACTATACATAACTGGTTTCTTGTTTTCAACATTTGATGAATCTGTATTCTCCAAGGGAACAGAAATTTAAAACTACTTCTTTGTTATGAAGACAATGGTATGACTTACACCTCATTTAATGAAATGTCACTGTATACACTACTAACAGTCACTATTATGATGATATCTTTTATCATATAGATTTCTGGAGTAACTCACAACAGGAATTAAGACTTTCACACTTTCAAGGTTTAGAGTTCATGATTATTACTGTCTTGCAGATATCTCATCACTTTATATGCATCAAACTGTGGCTTTTAAGTGTTGTATTGCTTCCTAACCCATTTACGCACACTGGGAGTGGCTTCCCACAGCATACTCCATGGATCCAGAGCTCCGTGCTTTGCTCCTACCATGTACATGTGCCATGGACAGTGTGTCTATCCTCACATGCGTGATGTTTACAGCCTGGGGAAGGCCTGGGAACTGTTTTTGTTATCACTTGAAATCATCCATGAAGTGAGGATTGATCATCACAACCTGTAACTAATGGGACGTGCACTCAGGGAAACTACTTTTTCCTTCATACTCGGGCAATTCCCTGTAATAACACTATTCATTATGGATGCCATGCATAGTTGCTTTGATTAGTTGCAGCCGCTGGCAGACGTCATGGTTACCTCACTTGTAACTGTATTGGCCTGATAAAGTTAGTCTGAAGAACTTACAGACAGTACCTCATTCTGTTATGAACATGAATAGAAAGTGAAACAGAGATTACCTTGAAAGGTCAAGGGTACAAGTACATCTTGCTCTATGTCTGCACCAACTCTAACCAAGGATTCACCTTCAATTTGTGCAACTCCATCAAGGTCACTCCGAGTAATACAGCCCTCACAAGTGTTATGTACGAACTGAACACTTTAAAAGACAAAGTTGTATCTATGCAAAGTGAGTTAGCATCACTAAGAAATATCACCAAAACATTGAGTCACATCAATGTTAGGTGTAAGAACCCGTTATGTCTCCAATCTCTCCTCTCTAATCGGATGCCCAATCCTGAATGCCACACAAGTTAGTCCTAATATCTCATGGTAGAGTTAAAATATCCATCTATGATGCAATTTCTTCTCATTCTGTCAAGGTGTGGTACAACAATCGGTCCAGTTTACTGAGTATATGGGTCTTCAGCTCTGCACAGCTACATGTGCATTGGTATCCGCCAACAAACTTTCTTCACCACCTGCAAGCTTGGTGAACCACCTTTCACTTGAGCAATCCATTTGAGTTTGATGATGGAGTTCCGCCTCCTCTAGTAAGCAGTCCATTGAAGAACATATCTGCAAAGCTCATGCTGCATTCTTTTCTCATGGCATTTCAAAGGCTCATGAATTCTCTGTCTTCAAGCAGTATCATTGAGAGTTGTCCTCCCTATTCTGTTGTATGGATCAGAATCATGGATACTAAATTCATCCTTGCTTACCAAATTTCAGTCTGAACTTGGCAAGTGCATTTTGAAGTTGCCAAAGTACATTTGCAACAATATCCGCATTTTGGCCTTGGGGGGGGAGGGGGTTATGGGTACCACAGTCCGAGGGATGTGAACATAACAGGTGTATATATATGTCACGCTACCGCCTGGCACCTGACTGCGCGTTACACACTTCTCAAGCAGTAGCATAACAAACAGACAGAAACTGAGACTTGTACAATAACAACTGACAAATGAACTCATGCACAGCAATATATGCCACAATAATGACATCACATCCGTTACATTACTACTTCCGTTACAATTCCCGCCCCTCAAGGCACTTCGTCCTCGAGAGTGCTATACACATACAGAAATCAGAAGTCATAACACATTACTAGTACTAACTACAACACATGCATAACAAGTTATGAGGAGGGTATAACCTCATCTCCAGAGTTCCATGTCACTCCCTTCCTGGTCATTGATCGAGTGACGGGGCTTTGTCTTGGGGATGCTTCCACTGGTTCCACAGTTGAGGCAGAGGTCGAAGTTTTATTCTTCCTCTGCGGAGGCTTTTTTCGAGGTCCCAACCAACACCTGTCATCTTGCTCAGTGTAACACCTCCGCATACGGTCGATGGCTACAAATATGGTAGGTTCATCAGGAAATTCAATTAACTGTACCTCGGCATTAGTAGGAGTGACACTCACAACTCTATACGGGCCATGGTACGGACGAGCCAGTTTACGGTTCTTTCCAGTCACCTCACTGGGCATAAATACCATCACACGGTCACCTACTCGAAATTTGGTAGATGTCGACTTCCTATCATAAAATTTTTGCTGCCTCTCTTGCGACTTCCGAATACTGTCCAAAGCAAGTTCACGTGCCTTCTTGACAGTAACGAAAAGCTCTGCTCGATAAATCCTCAGCATCCACAGGGTACGTGGGCAGTGCTGCATCTAGATCTGCACCACTAGGTAATCGTGGATCTCGCCCATACAGGAGGAAGAATGGGCTCTCTTTGGTGGAATCTTGTACAACAGAACGATAAGCCAACAGTAGCAGGGGCAGTCTCTTGTCCCACTCCATTCCGTTCACGTCACCTGATTTGGCAATCATAGCTTGGAGAGTTGAGTTGAACTTCTCCACCAACCCATCTGTTTGTGGATGATAACCACTGGTATTTATCTTTTTTATTCCCAATAGCGAACACAGCTTCATCATTATATCGGAAAGGAAATTTGTTCCCCTGTCTGACAACAATTCCTCGGGCACTCCATGTCGGCATACAATGTGTTCAATCATCAACTCTGCCACAGTGGTAGCCTGCTGATCGGCGGTTGGGAACGCTTCCACCCACTTTGTTAAATAATCCATAAAAACAATAACATACTTGTTCCCACTCGATGTGAGAGGTAACTGTAGAACGTCAACGGCCACTCTGTGGAAAGCACCCTTCACAGGAATGGGCACCAGAGGAGGTCTAGATGCATGTCCTGGTCCACGTCGGGAGACACAATTAAGACAAGCACGACAGAACTTGCGGATGTCACGCCTCAGACCATACCACCAGTAGTTACGACGAATTTTGTCGTAGACCTTCCTCTCCGAGAAGTGCCCACTGAAGCACCCAGCATGGGCCTCGTGGAGTAACTGAGGTCTGAGCTGTTGTGGTACAACGATGCACCAGTGGCCAGGATAGTTCGGGCTTTCGTGGTGTAGAACACCATCAATTATCTCATAATGTTGGCTCTCCATTACTATTTTTTTAGCCAACTTCGGGTTTTCTGGTAATACACCATGTGTATGATATTTCAAATGGGGTTGCAGATCTATATCTTCCATCTGCAGCTTGTGAATCTGTTTAGACTCACATGATATCAAATAATCATCATTTTTAATTTCATTATCATCTGACAACACCTTCTTGATCATTTTCAGCAACAAATAGTACATTATCTCCAGAGAACAACTCAACTTCAACATCCTCTCTACTACGACAACAACAAAGCTGGCTATCACCACTTATACCAACACCACCACAAGTACAACAAGTGTCAGGAGCACCAGAACTACCAAAATTGCAACCACAACCATTATACACACCACACCCACTACAAACATCTTCAAAACCGAGACCAGTGCTCGAGACAGAGTCACGACTGCCATCAGTATCAACACAACAGGCACCATCACAAGAGCTACATGTATCAAGGCCACAACAACATTCACCTCCACATGTGCTGGTGGGGTGACGTGATAAGGCATCAGCATTAGAGTTAAGTTTGCCAGCCCGATGCCTAAATGTTAAATTCAGCTCTTGTATTGTTAAGGCCCACCGCGCAATCTTGCCAGATGGATGGGCGGTACCAAGCACCGAAACACAGGCAGAATGATCTGTGTACACTATAGTGTGGTGTCCTAGTAAGTAGGGGCGAAAATATCGTGCGGCCCACACTACAGCTAGTGTCTCTAGTTCAGTGATGCTATAATTCCTTTCACTGTGATCAAGTGAGCGTGATGCATAGGCTATAGGGTGAAGCTGGTTGTCCTTTTGTGTTTGAGAGAGGACAGCCCCTAGGCCAACTCCACTCGCATCAGTCTCTAAAACAAACTCTGCCCCCAGCCCAAACCTAGGGTAGGCTAAAACAGGTGCACTAACCAGCAAGCCCTTCAACTCATCAAAAGCTCGTTGACATGCAATAGTCCAATTAAACGTTGTGTCCTCCTTTGTCAAGGCACGTAGGGGAGCTGCTACATCAGCAAACTTGGGCACAAAACGCCTATAGTAAGAGGCCAAACCAATGAACTGCCTAACACCAGTAATGTCACATGGAACGGGGAAAGACTGGACTTTAGAGATCTTAGCGGGGTCTGGCATCACCCCTTGAGAGGATATTATTGTGTCCAAGGTATGGTACTTCATTCCGGAGGAACAGGCACTTCTTAGGTTTAAGACGTAAACCTGCCGCTCGGAGGCGCTCAAACACCTCCCTAAGCTGCACTAAGTGTTTATCAAAGCTCCTTGAGGCTATCAGAATATCGTCTAAATATACAAAAAACCCTTCACTTTCTAATCCCGCTAAGACCACTTGCATAACTCGTTGGAAGGTCGCAGGGGCATTGCATAGGCCGAAGGGCATTCGGACAAATTCAAATAGGCCATTGTATGTAGTAAAAGCCGACTTGGCACGTGCATCGTCATCCAATTCTATTTGCCAATAGCCTGAGGCTAAATCTAGGGACGTAAAGAATTGAGTTCCAGCTAAAGTGTCAAGTATGTCATCCACCCGTGGCAAGGGTGTGGTGTATTGTAGAAGTGTACGTATCATTGTTATCTGTCATTACCATTACTATACGTTGTTTTGTTATGTGTGATTACGTGTGATTATGTAATGTGTGACTGTGCACGTGTTTGTGTAATGATTTTTCTCCAAGTCGACTGAGTTCTCTCTCACTCTCGTTCACGCGCCCCTCTCGGCACCGACACAACACTGGCGACGAGGATCGGATGCACCTACTGCGTTCCTGATGGCGACATTTGGCAAACTCGAGGAGTTTAATCCGAGTGCAGAGGACTTCAGCACTTACCTGGAGAGAGTGGACCTGTTCTTTAAGTCGAATGACGTTGAAGACCAAAAGAAGGTACCGATATTTTTGAACTGTATTGGTAGTACCACGTACAGCCTCTTACGTGGCCTAGTTGCGCCAGAAAAGCCCGCAGATCTCACCTTTGCCGATTTATCAGACAAACTCAAGGCGCATTTTGAACCGAAACACATTGTGATCGCCGAGCGCTTTCACTTCCATAAGCGAAGTCAAAACCATGGAGAGTCAGTGGCCGAGTACCTGGCGGAACTTCGTAGGCTGGCAGCAAAGTGTTCGTTTGGAAATTACTTAGAGGAGGCTCTACGCGACCGCCTTGTTTGCGGTCTGCGCAGCGAGTCCATTCAGAAAAGACTGCTCTCTGAAGCTGATTTGACTCTGTCTAAGGCAGTAGACATAGCCAAGAGCCTCGAAGCTGCTTCCCAGAGTGCGCAGACCCTGAAGGGAACTGTGGACCTACCCGTCGGTTACACAACGTCACAGAGAAACCCTAGGGCGACTACAAATAGTGGAAAGACGTGCTATCGGTGTGGTAAGACGGGGCATCTCGCTCCCAGCTGCAGCGCTAAGGATGCTGTCTGTCATGAGTGTGGGAAGAAGGGTCATCTGGCCCGTGTTTGCAGAACAAGGAAACAGAAGCCATTCAAATCACCGCCAGGGCGGGCCAATGTGGTGGAAGCTGACCATAGTGAAGACAGACCACAATCAGATGAATCTCAATCAGATGACCTTATCAGTAATCTACACCAAGTCTCTGGCTCAGCCCCATCTCCTTATAGGGTAGTTCTGCACATAGAGGGAAAACCGGTGGAGATGGAAGTGGATACTGGGGCTGCTGTAACCATAATGCCCAAGGACCTCTGGCGGGCATTGTTCCCAAAAATCCCCCTGGCCAAGTCTTCAGTGTGTCTCCGCACTTACACATCCCAGGCTATATCAGTTGACGGACAGGCTGATGTAGCAGTTCAGTATGGGACATTCACCGGAAGATTGCGGGTTTATGTGGTCAAGGGTAAGGGCCCAACCTTACTTGGACGTGACTGGCTGAGCCATATTCGACTGAACTGGGCCGAGATAAAGGCCATTGTGTGTACTAATGTGAGCCAGTTAGTGGATAAGTACAAACAAGTGTTTAAGTCTGGTGTGGGCACAATGCTGCATCTTAAGGCACACCTCAGTCTGAGAGAGAATTCCGAGCCACGATTTTGCAAGTCACGCCCAGTACCTTTTGCCATAAAGGACCGTGTGGGTAAAGAGCTGGATCGCCTTGAGGAAGCAGGGATTCTATACCGAGTAGATCATGCTGAATGGGCTGCGCCCATCGTGCCTGTGCCCAAGAAAGATGGTACGATCCGAGTGTGTGGCGACTTCAAGGTTACGATTAATCCGGCCCTCCGCATAGATCAGTACCCCCTGCCAAAACCATCTGACCTGATGGCCTCATTGGCTGGTGGGAAGCGATTCACAAAGTTGGATCTAACTTCAGCATATCAACAGATGACGCTGGACGAGGAATCTTCTAGACTGGTGACCATCAACACACATCAGGGGCTATACCAGTATTCGCGTCTCCCATTCGGTGTCGCGTCGGCCTCTGCTGTCTTCCAGAAGGCGATGGATACCATACTACAGGGTATCCCAGGGGTCATATGTTACCTGGATGACATTCTTATCACGGGGAAGTCAGACAGGGAGCATCTCCACAACCTCGAGGAGGTACTCAAACGACTGCAGCATCATGGGGTCCAACTGAGGAAGGATAAGTGTCTGTTCCTCCAGAAGGCTGTTGAGTACTTGATGAGACAGGAGTTCATACATCCCCTCAGAAGGTGAAGGCTGTGGTGGAGGCACCCTCACCTCGCAACCTTCGTGAGTTAAGGTCATTCTTGGGCCTGTTAAATTATTATGCTCGTTTTCTCCCAAATTTAGCATTGACCCTGCATCCTCTCCATCAGTTGTTGCAAGCTGGTCAACCCTGGTGCTGGTCCGAAGCTTGTGAAAGAGCATTCAGAACTGCGAAACAGAAGCTGGTTGAAGCTCCCGTCTTGGCACATTACGACCCTGATTTCCCTATCGTACTTGCCGGTGATGCCTCTGCCTATGGGGTTGGGGCTGTGATTTCTCATAAAATGCCGGATGGATCCGAGCGCCCAGTGGCATATGCGTCTCGCACGCTATCCAAGAGTGAACAAAACTATGCGCAGGTGGAGAAGGAAGCGCTGTCACTGGTGTATGGGGTGCGCAAGTTCCACCAGTACTTGTATGGTCGTCGTTTCACCATACTTACAGATCACAAACCCCTAAAGGCTATTTTGGGGCCCAAGAAACATATCCCGCCACTTGCAGCCGCACGAATGCAACGGTGGGCTCTACTGCTGTCAGCCTACGTGTACGACATTGAGTTCCGTCCCACAGAGTCACATGCAAATGCTGATGGGTTGTCGCGACTACCGCTGTCTACAGGACCTTCTGTTGTCAACGACACTGACCCTTCAGCCTTTAACGTTATGCAGCTAAAGGCACTTCCTGTTCAAACCTCAGAATTGAGGGCAGCCACTCGTTCGGATCCAGTCCTCAGCAAAGTACTACATTGCCTCCATTATGGCTGGCCAGAAGATGCCCAGGACTCCCTGACCCATTTCTGGAGGAGGAGGGAAGAGCTGTCAGTTGAAGGGGACTGCCTTCTGTGGGGTGTGCGGGTTGTCGTACCAACCAAACTGCGCAAGAAAATCCTGCAGGAGCTGCATTGTGGCCACCCCGGGGTGGTACGGATGAAGGCCTTGGCAAGAAGTCACGTGTGGTGGCCTGATATCGATAAGCAGATAGAAGAGTGTGCCAAAGCCTGCTCAGTTTGCCAGTCCAATAAAGGTGCACCGTCCAAAGCCCCTTTACACCCTTGGCAATGGCCAAGCTCACCGTGGGAGAGGATCCACTTGGATTTTGCAGGGCCAGTTGCAGGGAAGATGTTGTTGGTAGTCACAGACGCACATTCCAAGTGGCCAGAGGTGGTGGTAATGAACAGTACATCAAGCGCTAGAACCATCACAGTCTTGAGAGAGATGTTTGCTCGATTCGGACTACCTCAACAAATTGTAACAGATAACGGGCCACAGTTCACCGCTAATGAGTTCAGACAGTTCACAGCTGCTAATGGTGTGAAACACATCACGACTTCACCATATCACCCGTCCAGCAATGGAGCAGCCGAACGTATGGTGCAGACAGTGAAGCGTGCCATTCGTGTGGGACTGCAGAGTGGTGACACTCTAGAGCATGCACTCGCTTCGTTCCTATTACGCTATCGTGTTACTCCACATGCCACTACTGGCACCTCTCCAAGTTCGCTGTTCTTAGGCCGACCTCTACGTACACGTTTGGACCTGTTGAAGCCCAAGGTTGCCTGTCGAGTGAGAGACAGTCAGGCACAGCAGAAAGACTATCACGACCGAAGAAGCAAGTTTCGTGAGTTCACTGTGGGTCAGAACGTGTGGGCTCGTGACTTTCGGGGGGACTCCCGCTGGATTTCCGGTGTGATTAAGGACAGACTGGGGCCATTGACTTACCTTGTCCAGCTCCCAAATGGTCTTCTGTGGCGTAGACATGTGGATCACCTGAGAGACGGTAGCCAGCAGGATACAACCACAGCTACTGAGGAGTTAAATCCTCAAGAACCCGAAGAGGATTTCCACACAGAAGCCACTGGCGTGAGAGTTTCAGAGGCCACTGAAGACCCTGTGCCTTTGGCTAGTGAGTCACCAGTAACCCAGGTGCCTGTTGAAGTTACCCCCAGTGCCACACTTGACCAGCCACTCTCACCAAGGTACCCGACACGATTTCGTCAACCACCCAGTCGATTGTACGGAACACTGCAAGATTTATCGTACTAAGGACATCCCCATTTAGGGGGGAGGAGATGTGGTGTATTGTAGAAGTGTACGTATCATTGTTATCTGTCATTACCATTACTATACGTTGTTTTGTTATGTGTGATTACGTGTGATTATGTAATGTGTGACTGTGCACGTGTTTGTGTAATGATTTTTCTCCAAGTCGACTGAGTTCTCTCTCTCTCTCGTTCACGCGCCCCTCTCGGCACCGACACAACAAAGGGAAATACATCTTTTTGCGTAATCGCATTAAGCCTACGATAATCCACACAGAAGCGTAAGCTACGATCCTTTTTAGGCACCAGAACCACGGGGCTCGCCCAGGGGCTCCGGGAAGGCTGTACTATCCCTTGCCGCTGCATTTGCTCCACCATCTGTCTGGTGGTATCCCTCCGTGCAATAGCAGTACGATATGGGTGCTGTTTTATTGGCTTATTGTCCCCAGTGTCGATGGAATGGCGGACAATGTCAGTGCACCCCAACTCTAAGTCAGTGAGTGCAAATACATCAGAATATTCCTGTATTAGGCCCATCAAGGCAGTTACCTGGTCATGCTCAAGCTTATTTGTTGGGATTTCTAAGGCCTGTACTAGCTGCTCATAACGACCAGCGTCCTCTGACACAACTTCCAGTACTGTCCCACTAATAGGGCAACAGGGGCCCGGGGAACAAGGTTGGCCTTCATGCAGTACTTCACATTGCCTAACCAATCCCAGAGGACTCCCCTTATGAAGGGTGACACAGGTACACCGATAGTTATGTAGAGGCACCATTGCATGACCATCTCTATCTAGAGTGATTACTGACTCAAATGCTGTTACACCAGACTGGTTTAATGCTTCATGATTGGATTCAAACAAGAGGCAGGCATTTTCAGGCATGCTAACTCCTACTTTGGCTCTAGCAAAACATCCATTTAGTCCTGGGAGGGTTGTGGCCTGAATTAGATTAACACTAGCCACCTCCACTCTATCCAGAGGTGGGGGGTGGGGGGGTTATGGTCACAGGGTGTACATTAGCCCTAACCACAGAAACACCCAAGGTGGGTAGTACATTAGAACCCAAAAGGCATTCTTGCTCACTGTCTGGTTGTACAAACACAGGGACAGAGGCTTCTTTCCCATCCAGACTAAGGGTAAGTGGGACCTGTGCAGTGATTAGTATGGGGTTTCCCCCCTTTTCCCTTAAATTTAGTGCAGGGTGCCTGGAGTTTAGGAGGGACGTTACCAGAGTTCCTAATATGGGCAAACACTTTGTGGAGCAATGCACGTGAGATGATGGTCGACTGGGAACCAGTGTCCACAATGGCGGACACAGCTAGTCCCTCTAAGGACACATCCACTTGATATACTGAACCTATAGCACCAGTCACCACATTTACTACCGGGGAAGTCCCATCCGCCAGCTTTTGTTCCTTGTCCAACCTCCTACGACTTAACTCCTGCTCAAGTTCTTGGTCAGTACAATCAGAAACACTGTGGACCTGTAAGGAATCTTGAGGCCTGGCGTTTATATTTTCTTGTCTGCCTGGAGCTTCTGGGCCCTGTCTCCTCCTCTGTAAACAGTTACGTGCTACATGCCCATATTGCCCACAAGCTCTACACTGAGCACCATCATCACTGGACAGGAGCACCCCTGTGCTAGTCGTGCTAGAACTACCACTTCCCTTATCTCTGCTAGAATCAGTATCAGTCTTCCTAGTTTTGTCCTTACTCTTACGTTCCTCAGCCAGGTCACTATATTGCTGCTCATGACACTCAGAGACACACACGTGCATGGCTAAAAAGCTCATCAAAACTTTCCTCTACCTTGGGGGCACCTAGCCTGCGCTGCCACTTAGGGAGGAGGGCCTGAAAGAAACGTCCCTTCAGTAGCCTATCCAAGTCCTTACCGGACAGGCAAGGAAATGCTCGCTTGGCTAGCTTCTGTAGTTCTAACCCCAACTGCTCTATAGATTGGCCTTTTTGAACTAGTTGGTGAAACTCCATGCCCCTCAACTCCTCTATATCAATAGGGTTAAATTTGGATTTGAGGGCCCTTACAGTAGCACTGTAACTGGCCTTGACATCTTCGGGTAATAGGCGGTAGGTCTGAAAGGCATTTTTACTTAACCTCATCTTCAAATGGTAACTACGTAGGTCATCTGTCCACCCTGCTAACCTAGCCCTCTCCTCAAACTGGTCAATCCACCTCTCAAACCCCTCTTCACCTTCACCGCTATAAGTGGGGATTGGAGGGAGGCTCTGAGCCGACATGGCTCTAGTTTGGGCAGCCACCATGGCTGTTTGAGTCTGCACAAGTTGGGTAAGCTGTTGGATGAGTACACCATCCCCAGTACCTCCTTGTTCACCATTACTGCAGCTGCTACTACGCTCAGTACTATCAGCCACATTGTTATCAGTACCGAAGCCACACTACTACCCACGCCCACAAGGCTCACAGGGCCACCTGTCCCAATTGAGGTATCTACAGTGAGGGCAGCCTGAGAAACGGGCGGGCCTAACACGCCAGGGGTACCCACGGCAGTAAAGGACACAGACCTATCACCAACCCAACTCCCCTCTGTAGTCTCACAATACTCCACACCCTGACCATGCAATGGTGCAGATGCAGCCACACTCTCACCAGGGGCCTGCAACTCACGCTCAGGTCCACCAGTCGGACGCCGAGTAGTACCATCCTGTAGAAGAGTACGTAGGTCCGCTATCAAGGTCGCGTCTTGGTCGTGCTCCCGCTGGTAACGGTCACGCTCCTTGTCGAACTGCCTCCGGACCTCCTCGAGTTGCCGCAGTCCCTCTAGCTCCAGTCTCATGCGAGTGGCTTCCACTTCGGCCCTCGCCGTCTCCTCCGTCTCAAATACCCGGCGCTGTAGTTCCTCGTTTTCCCTCGCCAGTCGATCCAGTTGGCTCTCCGCGTCCTCCGCTCTACGTCGCTGCTCCGCGCCCTCCACTGCCGCTGCCCCGGCCGTCTGCTGAGCTCGCTTCAACTGTTCCGCTAGGGCGGCGGCTTCAACCACTGCTGCCAGTTGCTCCTGTTCCAGTTGCTGAGCTAGTCTAGCGCGCACGATTTCCAACTCTTCCTGGGCCATCTGAAGTTTCTCCCGCAGCTCCTGAACGTCGTCGGAGACATGAGGGTCAGCTGTGCCAACAGTTTCTGTTTGGTTTCCTCCTTCCATGACTGAGAGCGAACCACGCGACTTCCCACTACGAAGCCGATGTTGGACACAACCGCTCGAACCCTGTTCCGCTAGGTTTTTCAGTTCTCTCTTTGACATTCACAGAATCCTGGCAGGGTCGCCAATTGTCACGCTACCGCCTGGCACCTGACTGCGCGTTACACACTTCTCAAGCAATAGCATAACAAACAGACAGACAGAAACTGAGACTTACAATAACGACTGACAAATGAACTCATGCACAGCAATATTATGCCACAATAATGACATCACATCCGTTACATTATTACTTCCGTTACATATATCTGAAACTATACATGGATTGGACATAATAAATTCCATAAAGGGGTTCCGCCACCCGAGGGTGTGTAGCGCGAGGGGGAAGGGCATGTAAAACATCCCTGATTTAGAGCAACTTTTGCTATGTGGTTATCAGAGAGTTTACACAGTTATAACTAGGTGAAAAGACATGATTTTGTCAATTGGCAGTTGTGACCTGAGATACAATTGCAACCCGATTCCTGTTCAGATGTAGTCCTCTAGCTTGTATAAACCACTACTATAAACATATATACTGCAACCAGGGTATAAACTATGTTGAATATTGACAAGGTGAATATGCAATATATAAACCTGCCGTATGGCAACATAGTATATATGCTTATTAAACATTAATTGCATCTTCAATTCACTGTGATTCCTTCCTGGTGTGTTCACTTTGGTGGTCAACAAACCTAGTAATTATATTAGTAATGGTACAGTTTATGGCACTGATAACAAAAACAATTTGTTGCGTGCCTTGAGTTTCATCCTGTACCTGCACCTGTGCATCAATCATCAGTATCCTCACTGCCAATTAACAACCTATCAGCATGCATGCTTACCTCTGCACAACAAAACAATAAGAAACATTGTTAAAATAATAATTAAATTGTGTCGCATGTTTTGCAGGAAATGACTATGTAATAATGTTAGCGTAAGCATTATTATATTTATCTCTGAAATGAATGCATGACATTGTGTAGGATTTCCACTAAGTAATTGTTGCAATGTGTTTTCCTCATTTAACCATAGCTAACTACTAACTGTAGCTAATGGGACATACAAATACTGCACTCAGCCATTCAATACTTGGGCATGCATGCAGTTACTCAGTTATTGCACTATTACTTACTAGACATTCTTCACACCCATACTATGTAGACGTATATACCTATGCTGCTAAGATAAAATTTGCCTTGAGGATACTGGGGATGAACTGATGCAGGCATCTTATGCCACAAACAGTCTTTGTCACACTGATGTACTACTACCTACCTACATTGTAAAAGCATGCACTGCTATCTCAGTTGCATCTTCTCTGACCTTTAAAGTGATTCCTTCCTGCTGTGTATCACTTTGAGTATAGTCTACTATACTGCCTACACTGTAAAGCCCCAGGTATGGTTATCACAGTTTCATCTTCTTTGATGTTTACTGTGATTCCTTCCTGGTGTGTATATTATATGGGTCAACATTCCTACATGCAGAAAGGATGTAACTATATACAAACTAGCTACTAAGGACCACTTCCTTAGTAGCTATATATTTCTTTAGTAGTGACTTCCATAGTGGTCAACAATCCTTGAGCAGAAGTATCTGCATCCTTTGTGCTTCCAGGATTGTTGGCCACAGTATCATAATTATATATATTTAGTAATACACATCAAGCTAAGAGGGAATTTCAGTAATACCAGTGAAAATGCAACTAGGATAACCATACATACCACAGTTACATAGTGTATATTCTATGTTACAGCATGCATCATACAAAACCCGGTTTACAGTGCTGTGGAAATACATGACATTAATTTTTCTCATGTTCCGTAAGTTGGGATACTTTCAATACTTCCAGACTTCTTACTCTCTCTGTCTACCTCAACATCTGATTCCATCTCTCTCTCAATAGCAGCCTGTTCATACAGCTCCCATTCATCGTATGCTTCATTCTTACTAACAGATATACAACGTGCCATCATCTTTTGATTTTGTTTGAACACTTTATAGAGAATCAGTCCAACGAATTGGGCCAATGCTATTGCAATGAGAGTGAATGAGGCCACAGAACTGCTACCATCAGAGTTGTTAGAGAACATCTTTGTCACATTCAAAATGGCGAGATTTAGAAGAAATGCAGTACCAAAGGTTCCTATAGCAATACTACGATAGACATTCTGTCCCCAGAAGGTGAGCAGTATACTCAGTATGGCAGTAGAGAACTCGACAATCTCCGCAGTATCAGAAGTACCTGCTGATATCAGAACATTAGAAACTCTAACCAGTAAAAGAAGCCCAAACCAATAACGATGATTATCTTTGAAGGCTGCAAAATGGGGATCCAGAAATGGCTTGAGTTTCAGTAGTGTGCTTGTGATGATACGACAGTTAAGTCTGTGCAGCCACTGTCCTAAAAGTAGAAGAAGAGTGTAGGGAAGCCACAGGAGGAGTAGGACAGCAAAAGCTACACAGAACAGGAAAATATGTTTAGGGCCAAGGTAGTCCAGATTGCCATCAGCAGACCATACTAACTTCTTGCCTTGTGTAGTATGGAGTGTTGTGAATGACATAGCTGTAATGATAGTATTGAACAGTTTGGCATAAGTCAGCAAAAAGAGCGTGGCAAGAACTGGAACACCATTTTTCCCCAATACCTTGGCCCCTCTGTCACTGTACTTGGCAATTATGATGATAACTCCTGCAATGAACCATACATAAAGTGGAAACACAAACTGGAGCCATGTCCTACTATAGGCAGTGAGTCCATTGAAGAAACAGGTTTCTATTCCAAGGTCCAGATTGAACCAAGCAATGAACAGGGTCATGGGATTAACACTGGTTTGGCTGTAGTAGAGATGCTTATTGGCACTTACCACATTGACATAGAATATTAATTCATTCATTGTTCCTTGAGATATTGTCAAGTCCAGTAATTTGATGAAAAACACGAGAAGTAATCCAGCCATGGCAAAGGGTAGAAGGAGAGAGATGTAGACATTAGAGCAAGGTAGACACCGATTACTACCCAAGGCTAGACTGAGACCAGGCTGACATCCTCCACACAGTACACCAGAGTGCTGCTGGTTACACTGAAAGTCAGCAGTGCTGAAATTGCTGTATTCAGTGTCAGCCTCCTGTGAAGTCAACGTGATTTGGGTTTGTATACTCTTGCAATAATTGTAAGGACAGTATTTTGAAGCTGCTACAGTCTCATTCCCACGATATGTTCCCACCCACACCAGTCCATCACGACTGACGGTCTGATGTTGTATGTCACATGTAACTCTTGGTATCTGTTGCAGAAGATGATTGCAGTCACATTTGAAAGGTTGTTTTTTAGAGAGAACGAATCCGAGAGGACATGACTGAAATGAAATATTGATGAATGTAGGATAGCTATATATTTCATTAGGAAATACAAATTTTACAGACCTTTCAAATTCACACGCGCCTGTGAAGATATTAGGCAAGCAAACAGCATCTGAACTAAACTTGAGGAAGTTATTAATTGTGTGCATATGTATTTCACTGTAGTTATTAGTAAGGTAAGGTGTTAACATTTGACCTTTAACTGCAATTGTTTCAGATAAAACTTGAGAAGCCAGTTCATGATAGTTTGGTTCTTCATTGAGTATGGCCCATGAGTGGTTTAGTTTGCGATTGTCGTCTGTGTTCATTGGTTCAAACACTTCTGCATTGTTTGTTTTAAGTGTCAAAATTGCGGTACAGTGTTCAACTTCACTTGTGTAAAGTGTATACCTGAGATCTGTACACTTGCCATTGTCGACAAACGTACTCTGCTGTCCTTCATCAAGATGTATAGAACATGTAGTGTAGGTCTGGAGAAACTGTGCAATCACAGAGCCTGTCACGGTGCCAAAGTCTTGTCCTACAACTACTGCAGGTAGTGTGATGGTCTGTCCAGGATAAACGCTACGTGTCACAGGATCAGCCACTATCAGACAGTCCGGTCGTCCATCATGGCATAGACACACATGAGATGGAGCAGAAGAAATGGTAGACAAGCCATTCTGTTCTGATACGTCAGATATATTTTTGAAGCTATGTAAACAGTTCCAATCCCCATCATAACCCAGTGCCACTAATCCTCCATAGACAACATCTCCACCTTTGCCTGCTGTGTTGTTCATAAAGATGAGCCTGGCCTGCGATCTTCCGCCTTCTACAGATAGAAAACACCTAGTGCTTGGAGTGACTAGTGAAGGGCTAGGACCATAGACGACATCTTGAATGGATTTACTTTTGTTATAAAATTCATCAGTAAGTATGTAGATGGCTCCTCCATAATTAAAAGCGTGATTATTTTGAAAAAAAACACTGCTGATTTCAGAGATCACTAAAACACTGCTACTTGCAAAAAGTAAAGCTGCTCCTGACAATGCACGGTTATTAGAAAATACGATTTCTCCCTTGACTATAATCTTGGAACCAATTGCTTTTATAGGAGTGACATTGTTCCCAGTGAAATTGCTATTAGACAAGATTAAAGTGCTGTTATATAACTCAATGACAGCTGGCACATTGTGTGGTTCTGTGGCAATATTAGGAGTAGATAATGTAACAAAATCAGAGAATACGCAGTCCTCCATTTGTATATTATTAATATCTTGTAGAAGTATTCCACTGTGTGAAACATCTGTAGCATTACAGGTCTCATTCATGTTTGTGTTGATACATGACATACTATTACCAGATATACCAGTTATAATTACATCATTACATGATTCCAAATTCATTCCATTACTGTTTATTGCTGATATGCCAGTTTGAACAAACGTATTACATGATTGGAAATACATTCCATTCAGGTGATTGTTAGTTGTAGATATATTTGTCAGATTTACATTAAAGGAAAAGTACAAACCCATTTCTCTTTGCTGACTGTTAGTTGCAGATGTATTGGTTATAGTTACATTTCTGCATCCATTCAAATACATTCCATCCTGTTGATTGCTACTTGCATATATGCCAGTCAATGTTGAATTATTACATGATTCCAAATACATTCCAATCGCCTGATTGTGTGTTGTATGCATGCCAATGATATTTGTATTATCACATGATTCCAAATGCAATCCGTGGATCTGATTGTATGTTGTATGTATAGTAGTCAAATATGTGTTACTACATGATCTCAAAAACATTCCTTCATACAGATTGTTAGTTGCAGACACATTTGTCATATTTATGTTACTGCATTCACGCAAATGCATTCCACTGTATTTTCGATTGCTACTTGCATATATGTCAGTAAATGTTAACTTATTACATGATTTCAAATACATTCCATCCCCCAAATTGTCTGTTGTATTAATGGTGTTCAAATTTGTATTACTACACAAATCCAAATACACTCCAGTCAACTGATTGTTTGTTGCAGACACACTTATCATATTTATACTACTGCATTGATACAAACCAACTCCAATCTGTCGACTGCTACTTGCATATATGCCAGTCAATGTTAACCTATTACATGAACTCAAATATATTCCATGCCCCTGATTGTCTGTTGTACGTATGGCAGTCAAATGTGTATTACTACATGATTTCAAAAACATTCCGTCCCAACTATTGTTAGTTACAGATACACTTGTCATATTTGTGTTACTGCATTTAAGCAACTTCATTCCTTCAACTCGATTACCACTTGCATATATGCTAGTGAAACTCATATTACTACTTTGCTTTAAGTATATTCCCCGCTGATTGTTTGTTGCATATATGGTAGTCAGTTTTGCATTACTGCACGATTCCAAATACATTCCACTCTCATGACTATCAGAGAAATTTGTATGGGATATGTCTATAGTGTCACTTTTGATCATCGTCACACCAGAATTTCGACAGTATTCAATAGTTGAATTGGTAATATTAGTTTTGTTTGTGTTCTCTATTCTAATTCCATCACGAAAATTACCAACTCGTAGTCTATCCATGTAAACATAACTGCTTTCATTTGCTAATATTGCTATGCCATATGTATTGTTCTGAGGAACATAATGAATATCAAGTTGCAAGTGTACATTAGTACTTAGCTCAACAATGACTCCAGAGACATTGGGTGTCAGTACTTTTAAACTGATGTCTTTAACAGCCGCATTAGTCACGTTAACCAGTTTGATAGCTGATTGTGTACTACTACATAATTCATTCTCACAGGAATACTGGACAAGCAGTTGTGGATACATACCAGGAATGGTTGATTTTAAGGTTACATTTTCGACATTTTGGATCTGTATTGGTCTCCTTAATACATGGTTTCCAGGCAAAAAGGTGAGCACTGTGTTGGACTGTAAATTATAGTAGTCGGTGTTGTTCATATACTGATTGACAGTAAGACAAGGCTGACCAGGACAAGAGGTATTGGTAGTGAGTGTAGTGGGCCTGATGAAATACTCAGCTGACTCACACAAAGAGATAACTGGAACCAGCAGTACTAGTAGCTGAACATAGGAACTCCACTGAGCCATTACTCTGTGTAATTGTACAAAGGTGATAGATAAAGTTGCTTTTAGCTATCTACAGTCATTGACCCATTCAGTGTGGCCAATGAAAATAAGTCAATTTTGTTCTTCCGCATACTGCCGATTTTCGCATATTCCTCGAGTGCCAAGTGACTCAACTTCTTGTACAGGGAGCTTCACGTAAACAGTACTACTACCTGAGGCCCAAAACTGGTTGTACCGTTTCCGTGAAACTCTGTACGAGACGTTACTCACGCTGTACTCACAGATTACGCTATGTTCAACTTGAGACGCGGAAGTTGTTGAGGTTTTATGTGCTACGCAGGTATATATCATGTCATTGTGACAACTTCCTGCGTGTTTGTGGGTAGTGGTATGCGCGGGCATCGCAGTAGCTATACGCACTGAACGCTATGAGAAGTGCGCTTTTTCGAGTACTGTAGACTAGGAAGAAGTGGCTAAAGGTGAGCCATGACACAGGAAGTGCGTTGGTCCACGATGTCATAGTTCACATCTACTGCTGTTTTGACTGCTACGCTACATCTCATTCAAGCTAGTATTACTAACCTGAGAATTCTTGTTCGTCCGGGTAGCTCCTCTTTCTTGCTGCTTTTCACACCAGCACATGCTTCGAGCACGTTAGGAGCCTTGGCGCGAAATGGCGCGTATGTTTGAGGTCTCGTATTTTCGCCGTCAATGGCATCTCCATACAGCTATGTTTGGAGTAGTAGAGATTCATATTTAGTGAGACCTATCACAAGATGCAGCAGAATACCAATGGTACTTTTAATTTACCAAAATTCTAGGGCTCAGCAAACAGACAATAGTAAGCAGATTGCTCCACATTGCATATAATCACTGTTAGCTTTTCTAGTCACTATTACTTTACCAAAAATGGATAAACAGGTCAGGAACTCTACCCTTTTCAGGAAGTGCACGATAGTGGTAACACACCACTTAGCCTTGCACAGTTCGAAGTGCATATTACCATAGATAATTATCTATGATATTACATTCTCAATGGTAAGGTTGCTAGCCTCACTGCTCACTAACGCGAGGTATGTTTTGATTGATTCTGGGTCGGAACAGTGCATGCCTTTTGTAAATGTATATAGGATGGACACATAAAGTAGCAACTATGCTAACAAAAAATTACCTAAAAATAGTTAAGTATGGTAATCAGTAATACAAAGAAGAACTGTTCTGAATGCCAGGGGGTAGTACATTCCAAGTGCAAATATATAGCACAAGGGCTTATAGGCATCAGTGTTGACAGCTGGTCTCTCAAATGAATCTGGGTCTGAGTTTCTGATGTGTGGCACCATGATATGCCTTGCCATAGGAATATCAGGCAGCTTAAATCGTTTGTTAATTAACTTAATTTTAAAAAAAAAGCTTTAAATATATAGTCTTCTAGTAGACAGAGTTGGCAGGTTACAACAATATAGTAGACTCTCGTAGTCACTGTTCTTTTTTTTCACTGGTTTGATCATCCAGTCATAGGAAAGTGGACCACTGAGGGGTCCACTTATCCTAGGAGTAATGGATTGGGGTCGACTGCCGGCAACACACGAATTTCGCTATCAAGTCTAAACTGGCTAAAGTTTCCTGCCCGTATAATACACGGCATGAACCAAACTCGCTCAAAAAATTACCTAAAAATAGTTAAGTATGGTAATCAGTAATACAAAGAAGAACTGTTCTGAATGCCAGGGGGTAGTACATTCCAAGTGCAAATATATAGCACAATATATATCCCCCCCCCCCCCGCATACGTGTGCAGGCCTGTATTAGTAGGCCTATACAGCAATTCCTTTGCATGCACAATTATACCTTGGAAGTGTCAGCTGGGATTCCTCTCTGAGTCTCAACCCTATCCTTGTATAAGTACGTAACTACTGTCTTTGGCACGCCGTCGGTCGTTGAGCACACGCAATCAGTAAGTGCAGGACTAATTTGTAACCGACTCGTCGAACTTTTATACTTCATATTGGACCCTTGGACTGTGAATTTCCGCCGGATGCGTATTGGTTGCGGCAGTTGGACTGTCACCGGAATTTTGGTCCCGGCAAAAATGGTCCTAGGACCAATGTTTTCATTTAAAATTTTGGTCCCCCCGGACCTAAATTACCGAAAATAGTGGTCCATCTTGAAAATTTTGGTCCGGCGATATGATTCGGCGCGGGCTAGCGAATGGTAGAGCTTTGCCAGAGTGACGTAGTACATATAGCCCTAGTGCAGTTGTCTCTCACCCTAGATAGATGGGCGACGCCCGTCCTCACGCAGAAAGACTCTCTCAGCGTGAGGACGGGCACCGCCCATCTATCTTACCCCGAGCTTCGCACATGATGTAGCTACAACTCGAGCTACGTACAAGCATATCTATGCTACAAGTTAGTGTATTTATGGCAACACATTATACACAACACTTTCACTTCGCAGGACAGGTACTTCGCAGTACAGGAAGCAGTACTTCGCAGTACAAGAAGTTTAAAAGTGCGCGGTACGGCTGAGTTTTTCGTCTGCGCCAGTTGTGCGTAATATGTTGGTTGAAAACGACCATGGCAAACTCGCACCATGGCGTTAGATCTACAGTCTATTTATAGTGAGCTAAACGGTGAAAAAGTAATCACAAATAGTGTAGAGGTCCACGCAAACTTTGTAGAGGGCCCGGCTGCCCTGTGGGCTGCGTTTCAGATTAGCGGACCAAGATTTTTGAAGGGGGACCATTTTTTTTAGAAAAATATTATCCGCCCGGACCCATTTTGCTGACAATTTTGGTCCTGGGACCAAAAGTTTCGGCGGACCAAAATTTCCGTGACAGGACAACTAGCCATCCGGATACTCAATGCAGTCAACACGGTCCAATTGAAAAACAGCCTGTGCTGGCCCGAAATCAAGATACAGCCCTCAGCCGACTACCTGTATAGGCCCTAGCCAAACTGACATCCCCTGGCGTTTACAAGATCCAGTTGGATGACCAGTCGGGTAGGCACGTCGGATGGTTTGAAATCAGTGCGATCTCTAACGGCGTGGATCCATGAGCGCTTACGGAACCGGAACTACAGGGCTTGGGGGGGCGCGGCCCCTCAGGCCCCCCGGCCTTGGCTAGTTCCGTAAGCGCCTCCGTGCCTATGCGCATGGGCGCTTCCCTTGGACAAACTTCGAATGCTGTTTGCTTAGCTACCTAGTATCACAGACATGTGTGGATTAGGTCTGTAAAATTAATGAAATATATAGCTATCCTACATTCATCAATATTTCATTTCAGTCATGTCCTCTCGGATTCACTCTCTAAAACACAACCTTTCAAATGTGACTGCAATCATCTTCTGCAACAGATACCAAGAGTTACATGTGACATACAGCATCAGACCATCAGTCGTGATGGACTGGTGTGGGTGGGAACATATCGTGGGAATGAGACTGTAGCAGCTTCAAAATACTGTCCTTACAAGTATTGCAAGAGTATACAAACCAAAATCACGTTGACTTCACGGGAACCTGACACTGAATACAATAATTACACCATTCAGTGTAACCAGCAGCACTCTGGTGTTTTGTGTGCAGGATGTCAGCCTGGTCTCAGTCTAGCCTTGGGTAATAATCAGTGTCTACCTTGCTCTAATGTCTACATCTCAGACTCTCCTACAATGTTTTGTGTATTTCCACAGCACTAAAACTGGGTTTTGTATCATGCATGCTGTAAAATAAGAATATACACATGTGTACTATGTAACTGTTGTATGTATCTCAGTTGCATTTTCTCTGGCATCATATACTGAGATTCCCTCTTGATGTGTATTACTAAGATACTGTGACCAACAATCCTGGAAGCATAAAGGATGCAGATCCTTCTTCTCAAGATTGTTGACCACTAAAGAAGTCACTATTAACAGAGAGAGAGAGAGGAAGTGGTCGCTCCTTAGTAGCTAGTTTGTATAGTTACATCCTTTCTGCTTCTAGGAATATTGACCACATAAGTGATAATATATACACACCAGGAAGGAATCACAGTAAACATCAAAGAAGATTAAACTGTGATAACCATACCTGGGGCTTTACAGTGTAGGCAGTATAGTAGACTATACACCTTTTCTGGCATCAAGTGATATACACCACAAGGAATAAAGGTCATAGAAGGTGTAACTGAGATAGCTATGAACAATCACTCCAAGAGATGCTGAGAAAGAAAAGACAACAACAACACAACAGAAAGGCAAACAAACAAAACACAACTCACCTGAACAGTCCTTTTTTAAGGAAAAATTAGCCGCCTCGGGTGGGACTCGAACCCACGACCATCAGCTTTCCAGGCGATGCTCTTACCAACTAAGCTACCAAGAATGATCTGATGCAGGCATCTCATGCCACAAGCCGTCTTTCTTATTACAACAAAATTAATTATTTTACAGTGATATACCCTTACCTACTACATTGTAAAAGTGTTAAGACCCTATGCATGGGTCTAAATACTACGTTTGAGTTCATCTGTTTATCAGGTTGAGATGCTTTCTGATTTGTATGCAGGATTTGGCTGCTGAGCTGCCCCAGCATCTTCAGATCTTAGCAGTATATATAGTTACCTAAAGATATAGGTATGTCTACGTAGTATGGGTGTGAAGAATGTGTGGGATGTATCACAGACATGTGTAAATTTGGGGGTCTGTATTTCCTAATGATGTTATTCAAATTATGGCATTTTGGCATAACTGGCAATCTGTGGAAATGGTTTCGTGGATATCTTTCGTCAAGAATGCAATGTGTTAAACTGGATGGCATTTCATCTCACCCCTTACCAGTAGTTTCTGGAGTTCCACAGGGAAGTATTCTTGGTCCTCTTTATTTCTTATTTTCATCAACGATATTCTGGAAACTGTAACATATTCTGATTTACTTCTTTTTGCTGATGATACCAAGTGTTTAAAAACCATTGGAAATCCTTCTGATTGCCATTCCTTACAGCAAGATTTACAACAACTTTCTGATTGGTGTCATCTCTGGAATTTATACTTTAAAGAAAAGAAATGTGTTTGCATCCATTTCTCAACTTAAGGACCAATCACTTATCAATATTGCATAAACAAAGTACCTGTGAGTGTTCAAGCACAACACCGGGAGCTCGGTATTATTATGTCTTCTGATCTAAGTTGGGACGAACATTACAAGTGTGTATTGGCACGAGCATACAATTCTCTGAATCTTATATTTATTTCCATGCTCCTCACTGCTCGCTGAATAAGAAGATTCTCTATTTATCTCTTGTGAGATCTAAGCTGATGTATGCATCTCCTGTCTGGAGACCAAACCTAATTAAATACATAAGAGCTCTTGAACGTCTCCAAAGGAGAGCCACCAAGTACATCCTGAATGACTACTCCACTGACTACAAGGCTCGACTCATTGAACTCCATGCCTCTTATGATGCAGTTTGAGATTATAATTAGTGACATACTTTTCTTTCTTAGGTGTATTCAAAACTCTACTAAAGCATTTGATATACCCTTATAACCCATGCTCCTACCATTTTCTGTGCTCTTGTTGTAAATGTTCGCAACTTCCAATTTTGTGTATTTGTAGTATATTATGTTGCTATGTAGTACTTGTGGCTGTTGGTTTCATGGGCCACTTGTAAGGTCAGTTTCATTAGGATTAAATATCAACACCATTTGTACCAACATAGTCTTTACCATCTGAAAAGAAAGATATGATCAGGTAGGTATAGTCTAGGTAACTGAGATACATGCGTACCCAGTGCTGTCAGTGACATCTGCTGTGGTGTATTGTAATCTCAATTGGGTTCAAAAGCCTCACACAAGGATCAGTAGCAAGGCCTTCTCTCTCTTGTAATTCCAATCAGGTATTGACTGGATCAACCACAGGAACTACAGGGAAGCAAGCATAAGCAAGAGTCATACTCTCTCACCATCATCAAGTATATATAGTAACCATAGCCATGGCATTGGTGCCCGAGATTGTGATTGTAAATTAAGGCTTCATCCCCTTCAAGGCCCACATTGTCATCTAATACAAGGTCCTGAAGTATGCCTCGGCAGATTATGCTCTGGATCCCTATTATTCTCTGCTGCAATAATACCTCTATTATGCCTCAGTCTGTAGAGTCCAATTCTGCTGAGAAAGCACAGCACAACCGTTAACACCACTCTTGGTAAAGAACCTGAAAAACTAAAGCAGTTACTTGTGTTGTTTTCATTTGTGGACCTTCCTATGGGTGCATGTCCCCATACCTTCCTCTTAATTGTCATCACTGTATTTGGTACGAGGCCAGGTATGGTGGCTTAGAGTGTGTAACAGTCATCTTTCAGATGGCCTCTTATATACTGTTGTTATAATGCATGCATTCTGTCCATTTCTCTGAAGATGTGATGATCAATGACAGAGAGACTAAAGACACGGATTTTACAGTGACTCTACTGAATAGATCAGACGCCATGTGTCATATGTATTTTGAACATGGTAGCAAAAGTATATACATGTACATTTAAACGTTGATTTCACTAAATCCTTTGCTAACAGTTTGTCTACAATACTTGAGACAGAGCTTTACTGCCTGGTCTAGCACAGAGGACAGGTCCATGTTCATGGAGAGACTGGAGAGGAAGAGGAGTACATGGTTCGTGTATGTACATGTACATGAACAATCATGTGTATGGAACACTACATGCAAGAAAAAACAAAGAGGAAAGAAAGGAAAGAAAAAGATGTAGACCAAAGAAAAAAGCACTAACTATATATAGCTAAAAACACATACATATAATCACACAACAGTCACGTACATGTATTATAGGTGTAGCTGATGATGACAGCATGTGTGTATGTCACAGTGAGCAAATAACCCCCTTTAAAGAAGAATCCAGTCTTAAAAAAGCTAAAACTGTTGTTAACTTACAATGTGTAAGCTTACTACCTCCAAGATGACTAACACACACACACACACACACACACACACACACACACACACACACTTCCAAGGGGACCTGAGGCACCTGTTACTTTTCAACCCCTCCCTCACCCACCTATTGAGACAGCCATACACACTGGCTGCATCCTTTTCAGAGCAGATCTTGTCTCGGTACAGTACCAAGATGGCAGCACTCACAAAGAGGTCAAAGGTGAACTCAAAGTTCATCATCCCACGACCAGGTCTAATTTCACCTCCTGAAATGGAACAAGAGCAGATAAGTAAGTAAACGACACTCCATGAGTAGAACCTCTTCCAGGGTTTATATGTGTGCACCAAATACATTGTATATAATTGCATGTGCATCAGGTATGATTTCTTCAGTATACAGCATGATTTAATCATCCATGATATGCTTAGAAAGAAAGACAAAGCAACACAACACAACTCGCCCAAGGCAGTATTTTTCAAAGAAAAAAGCTGCCTCGGGTGGGACTCGAACCTACGACCGTTTGCTTGCTAGGCGACCCTCTTACATGTACAAGTTGGTTGATATGGTATGTTAAATAAGTAAGCCCTTGTGAGGCCTTGTACAAGTCCAATAAATGAGTCCAAATGTGTAATATGTTACATGTACATGACCATGAGATGCTTAGAGAGAAAGAAAGACAAAGCAACACAACACAACTCGCCCAAGGCAGTTATTTTTCAAAGAATGTATGTGTGTGATTTCTCATGTATGGCCTCTAAGGGAGGCATCCCCACCCCAACTATTTGCCATTCAAGGGACGGCTCCAACTCAGGAACCATCCCGTACTATCCAACCCTGAAAGTGACAGTAGTAGTGTGTTTTAATTTTGGAGGTGAGAAATTCCAGTGCACACCTCTCCCCCCCCCCGTACTGTGCATGGAGAAGAGCCTGTGAATGTACATGTATATTACATATGCACACATGAACCCTTCAAAAGCTGAACATACATGTAAAATATACAAGATTGACTTTTAGCTGGGACATGAAGGGTTGTCCGTTATTTGGTAGAGGTTCGCTAGTCGGAGTGTCTGTTAAAAGAGAGTTTACTGTAACCCCTTTTATAGAGAACTTTAAAAGCTGAAACTGTTCTTGTAACTGTTAATGAAACTGTTGCTGTACATGTACATGTAGTTACTGACGTACCGTCATTCAGGAACTCTATAGCAATGGCCTTATCAGTCTCAACCTGTGCCTTGTCAGAATACAGCTCCAGATAGTGGGTACCTAGTATCTGTAGCAGTATTTATATTAGATGACATCAGCTACATACATGTGGAGCACGTACTGTACACATGTACATATACACAATGTATATACATAGAGCCTTAAATTCATCTCTTCATCATGTACATGTACACATGTACATGTACGTATAGGTATACATGTACATGTACATATACATGTATATATACATTGTATATACATGTATGTGTGACTTGGCTCACAGCCACTTAATCATTAGCTGCCTTATTGGTAACTAGAACGCGGCTGTATACATGTACATGTAATGTACATGTAGTGTTCAGGAGTGTGGGATCATTAAGAACGGTCTGTTTGGGTGATGAATAGGCTGGGCCTAAGGAATGAGCCTGCTCCGCAACCATAACATACTCTGCTTTTATCGCCGAAAAAAACGGCTCCCACTGTAGGACTCGAACCTACGTTCAACCGTTTGAGTATGTTGAAAAAATATACTAGTAGCTAGTGCATGTAAAAGGATGTGGGTTTAAAGGCATTGGGTCACTATGTAACCAGCGATTGAACCATGATATGCATTTGTAAGTGAGTGGGAGGTATAACATAGAGGAGTGAGTGAGTTCTTGCCTCAAATATTCGGAGGCTGTCCTGGAATTCAAACTCTCTCTTGAAGTCAAGCAGTAACCAGCGGTGACAGAAGAGGTAGTCATGACACTCAGATTCCTCAAAGAACTGGTAGAGATCTTGGTCTACTTCACGGATAAGCTTCTTTACCAGAGCTGTAAGGAGGAGAAAGGGAGGGAGAGAAACACATAATTCTATGTGCTGGATGAATACTCAGCATTGTGGGCAAGCAGAGCAAACAGGCATGCACATGCACATACTCAAAACTACATGTCAGTATTTAGTGACAGACTGAATGTAAGCACCATCTACAGAATTTTCCAGTAGTATGACTACATGAGGTGGGCTCAGGCTTTGATGGGTATAATGCCATTGGAGGAAAAAAGAATAAGACAATGTCTTATACATAGAACTCATGTTAGGGATGCTTGGGGGGATCAGGACGTCCTAAAATTGAGGGGGTCTAGCCTTGTATCAAGACTGTCCTGATCATAGCCCATCTCAGGGGGGAAATTGCCCCCCTTGCTGCCCCCCCCCCCAAATCCTGCACGTCAGGGCTAAAAGAAGCCTGCATTATCCACCCCGGTCCCCCCGCCAGGGGGGGTGGTACCAGCTACTCACCTACTTTCCTCAACATGGACACCTCCATGAAGTCTATCCTCTTGTCAGTCATGTAACGTACAAACATCCAGTAGGAGTCCACCTCCGAGTCAGTCACCACCAGGAAACGTGCTAACAGGTCGTTCATACCCTGAGCATATCCCATCTCTGAAAATTAACAGTGAAGATTGTGACTGTGAACCCAGTACGCAATCAGAGTATATTGTTGTATGAGTTGTGTTGTGTTGCCTTGTCTTGTTTTTCTAAGCATCTCATGGAGCTATTAGTCATGTATGTACATACAATGTATGAAATGGCATGATGAAAAGTTGCATGAGGTAATATGTGTATGTAAGCAGGAGAATGCTCAGATTTGCTTGAAAAGTACAGCACAGATAATTAGACACACCAATAGAGAAAGAAGATAATGAACAGTCTGAATTGCTTAGAAAATGAATGCACTCTAAAGTGCAGAACCCTCGGCACTACGCGTGCGCGAATCCGTGAAAATGCTATTAAAACGCTAATAATGTGCATGCGAGTCTTCCAAAATGGTCGACTACAAGGATAGCCATACAAAGTAAGAAGCGGTTTATCTCTGCAACCGAGCGGCTTCAGAGAAATCCACACAAATTTTTTGACCTTCGTTGCCCGTTGAGTACGTGATATCCTTTTTAGGACGAATGGACGCTCCTGAGGTGAGATTTAGATTAACGGACAGACAGACAGACCCAACTACAGTAACCCTCGCTGTGCATGCACGCTGAGGGTTAAATATACATGTAAGTACATGGTGTATCATCATATACACTGTACATGTATATACAGTTCAGTTGGGGAGATTGAACTACATGTACACAGAGAGGAAGGTGTCTGACCTGGGTGAAACATGGCGTAGATTAGAAGAATTCTGTGGACCTTTCTCAAATTTCTTTTG